>VDFB02137365.1:39757270-40357270 GCA_007258455.2 Sequoia sempervirens
CCAGAATAAAATCTCTGTGTTCATTGTTTTGTGTTTACTTTTCTGTTTTCTGTTAAATCTGATCTAAAACTAACAAGGTATCAAACCTAGGTTCAAGAAATCTGATCAGATTTGACTAAGCAAAATTCCAGGTTGTGTGGAACTGAACAATTCTGTGTTTAGGGCAGAAATCAGACTTATTCTTGGGCAGATATAGTTCAGATTTGGAAGCACCTTTTGAATACCATATTGCAGATCTGCGTAGAGGATAAGAGTAGAAACCATTGCAAACTTGTGAGCTTCTATAGAAGATCATATTTCAGATCTGAGTGGAGTTTTAAGAGGAGCTGCTCAAGACAAGTTAAGGGCAGATTGGAAAGGTATAAAAGGAAGTCAAGATGGAGATTAAATCCTGGTCGGGAGGATTGTTTTGCATCACGGAGAATTGGATTGGTTTTCTACATTGGGTTTCCTCAGAATGGAAATATCTCAAAAAATTCATAGCCACTGAAGGACGTAGCCCCTGATGTGGTTTCTGTATTATAGAATATAGCCGAAGATTATTGGTGATCGAATCTATTGAGGTTGATATTGTAACTTCTAGTGATGGTGTGATCATTGTTGAAATGATATTGAGCATTGTTGGGTAAACGACATTGGTGTTGGAACATACAAGGCAACCTGACATCGGGTATCTTCTTTATCATTGGCGATAAGAGACAATGGCGATGAATGCTTATCAACTCTGTCATCGAGCATAGCAAGACTGCAATTATTCTTGGATGGTTTATATTGTATAAGGGCCACGTTTTTTATTGGTGTTAATTATTATATATGTGCTCGATCGGTGTTATTGTCGGGCCTCTCAACCATCATCTTGCACTATCTATCGCTTCTATGGAGGCATCATTCCTGAGATCGGAGTTTGAAGCTTGAACCAAAGACTATACTAATTGAGAATTTCGAGAAATCTTGTAATAGGATATTGATGGCTATTAATGTCTAAAGCATATTCAAAGAAATATCAAGTTTGGCTGGCAACAACCATCCACGCCGACAGAGACAAACTGTGATAGGAGCATTCTGGGAAATATTTGTAATGTTGCCATCGTTGATCTTCTTGCTATGATTGGTGTAATTATATGCAACACTATGCTGGCCAAATGACTTTTGTGCACGGGAATTGGGTCAAATGAACATTGCGGGTAGCATTATGGATAAAAGACAAAATAGCCGCTTTTAGAAGCAGACAAACAGGTCTTGACTTCTTTCTATTCTACTTCCTGTATGCTGCTAACGTCTTCAGGGGAAACGAAGAAAGTGTATGTTTGGAAATATGTAGCTATTGGTTAATCGGGTTCCTGTCACTATCATGACAGGAAATTTGTAGGCATCTTGCCCTCTGAGTTAGTCAGAACAGCAACAGGGTACTGCGAAGAACAACTTCGCTAGGGTCTAGCAAAGTAGAGCCAGGGTGCACCAAGAGAAGGGCGTCTAAGTCAGAGGGTGAAGATGGGGTCTATCTTGTATTTGTTGTATGGTCTCAATCATAGTTTGCGGACTCGGCGGACTCGAGAGTCTGTTGGCCAGCCGAGTCAACTCGCCACGGACTCGGGAGTCGAGTACAGGAGAGTCTTGGGTCGGGACTCGGGAGTCCCAACCCAGGACTCTCCTGCGCGGCTGGGAGTTAAAAAGGGTTAAAAACCCATGTTTTTTTTTACTTTTTGTTTCATTTTAACATTCAACTTTGTGAAATACAGGTCTGCAAATTGATTTGGGGTTGAAAGAAGCCAGGAGAACGAGCTAAAAAGATCAAAATAGAGCTAGGTAAGTGATCTAACAATTCTTTTTTTTTGTTTTCTTGCATTCAGAATCAAAAAAATCAAGAAAAATAAGGGAAAATGTAGCCAATTTTTTTTCTATTTTCCTTAATAGCCTAATTCCTACTATTTCTAGCTTGGTTTTGCATTCTTATTTTTTTTGCAAATGTTTGAAACTTTGAATCACATTTATTTGCTGATTTTATTTTTTTCCATTTTGAACTTGAAACAACAATGTTGTCTTCAAATCTAAAGGGAACGAGAAAAGACTTTGCATGGAAGTATGGAATACCAGGAAATAAAAAAGGTGAAGTGACATGTACTGAATGCCAGAAATGGATGACAGGAGGAGTAAATAGATTAAAATACCACCTTGCAAGAATACCTGGGCAAAATGTGGAGGGATGCCCTAAGACTACTCCTCAGATTATTAGAGAGATGAAGGCCCTTCTTGTTGATTATCAGCTAAAAAAAGATGAAAGACAAAAAACAAAGGATGCCCTAGCAACAGTGATGAGTGGATCCCATTCTACACCATCTATGCCCCATAGTACTGCAAGTCCAAGCATACGTGCTCCACATTCATCTTTTGGTGAGAGTCCTGAGGGTTCCTTTTCTACTGCTAGTGTTGTCCTTCATTAGGACCAAATTATTTTATTCCATGTAATGTTCCAGGAGCACAACCTTCACTTGAAGGTACCGGTTGGAATAAGGAAAAGCATCATGAAGCTAGGATGGTTGTTGCAAACTTTTGGTACTACAATGATCTACCTTTCAATGTTGCAAACAGCCCATATTGGGAAGGTTTGGTGAACACCCTTACAGTTGCAGGAAAGGGGTTTAAAACCCCATCAACTACAAATTTGAGCGGGCCATTGCTAGAGGAAGCCATAAAGAATACATGGCTTGTGGTTGATGAGCAAAAGAAATTTTGGCGAAGAAAAGGTTGCAGCATTTTATCTGATGGGTGGACAGATGGACGAAATAGAACTCTCCTAAACTTTTTAGTGGCCTCTAATGGTGGATTGGTGTTCCTAAAATCAATAGATGCCTCCCATGAAGACAAAAATGTTGAGACTTTATGTAATCTATTAGATGGGGTGGTCCAGGAGGTTGGAGTTGATAATATTGTCCAAATCATCACAAACAACGCAGCTGCATATGTAGCTGCAGGTAGACTACTTATGGAGAGGTATCACACAATTGCATAGTCTCTGTGTGCTGCACATTGCTTGGACCTGTTGCTAGAGGACATTGGGAAGATTTCATGGGTCAAAAGAGTGGTTGAAGATGCAAAAAATGTTACAAAATTTATCTACAACCATACTTGGGTGCTTTCTTTGATGAGGAAATTCACAAATGGCAAGGACCTTGTACGACCTGGAGTGACACGATTTGCTAGCCACTTCCTCACATTGCAAAGCATTCTTGGTGCCATTGGTCATCTCAAGCAAATGTTTGTGTCCGATGCTTGTAAGGAGTCCTCATTTTCCAATAGACTTGAAGGGGAGAGGATTGTTGCCATAGTTTTTGATGAGACATTCATCAAAAATGGAGAGGAGTTGATGGGGGTAAGTAGCAATCACACAAAAAAAAAATTATACATGATAATCTATTTTCTGTTTTTATTTTTTGAGGGGTTAATTTTGTTATAATTTAACATTTGTTTTCAATATTTTTGGTGACAAAACCTTTGGTGAGGGTTCTTTGTATGGTGGATGGAGAGGGCATGCCAATGGGTTTCATCTATGAGGCCATGGATAGGGCCAAAGAGGCCATATCACATTACTATGGCGGCAACAAAAAGAAATATGAAATCATATGGCACATCATTGATCAAAGATGGACAAACCAACTCCACCAACCGATTCATGCCTTTGCCTACTTCTTCAATCTGAAGTTCTACTTCTCGGACACATTTAAGGCGGATGAGGAGGTCATGGAAGGTCTTGTCACATGCATTGATAGGATGGTGTCTGATCGTGAGCTAAGAGATAAGGTGCTTGATGAGTTGAGGTGAGATTTGTTACATCTTATTTATGAATTTGCAATGTTGAGCCTTGACCATCTATGAATTTTCTATATTTGATTTACTTTTTCTTTTATCTATTCAAGGTCTACAAGGGTGCAGGGGGGAGACTCTTTTCCTCCCAACAAGCAATTGAAAGGAGAGGAAAACAACAACCAGGTAAAAAATGAAATTAGAAACTTGATTCTTACATATAGATTTTTTACTTTATTCTTATTTCTTAATACTTATATTTTTTAAATATGTTTTTGTAGATCTATGGTGGGAGAACCAGTGGTGTTAGCACACCAAATCTTCAAATGCCAGCTATACATGTCTTCACAGCTATGCAGTTAGTTTCTAGTGTGAACACAATTGAGTTTATTTCAGAACATTCACAAAGAAGAGAAACAGTTGACTTTTGCTACTTAAATGATTTAGTTTTTGTTCGGTACAACCTTTGCCTTCAAACTAGAAAGGTGGAGGGTGTTTCACACGAGTCCATCGACTTGGATGACATTGATCCATATGGTGAATGGACTATTGATGAACAAAATGATGAGGCTGATGTCTTCCTTACTGATGAGGATCTTGCTGAATTAGAGAGAGCAGCAGCAGAAGAAGAAGCAGCAAGATTGGATGCCATGGAGGATGATGAAGACACATTTGAATATCATGTTTCCCCTGCTCGATCTCCTAGTCCTCGTTTGGATACTATAGCACGGGCACCTTCTAGTTCTAGGCCTCCAAAATTGAGTACCATTGGGAGGGGAAAGAGGAAGATGTAGATTACATGTGGTTGTTAATGTTTTCCTCTTTTTGACATGATTATATGTAAACATTTATAAACTTATGATGCTGTTATGCATTGAAACTATGAGTATTTGATGACTATGAATGATGAAATTTCAATTATTGAGTGTCTGATGATCATATGACATGTGTAATCTTTGAATTATGAGTGTTTGATAATCAAATTAGGCTCTTATGTTCTCTAAATGCATTAATTTGTTCTCTAAATGCATTAATTTGTTCTTGTTTTTTTGTAAAACTATGGTTCTTTTTTTTTCCCGAGTTCATGCCGAGGCTCGAGTCCAAGTCATATTTTTGGGCTGCCAAGTCCGCGGCAAGTCCGAGTTTGCAAACTATGGTCTCAATGCATGTGTGGTCAGTTATAATACATTTTGTGCATAGCTTGTGATGTCAAAACCTTGGTTTTATAGTGCATACATTGTATTGATCTTACATGGGTTAAAAGACAGTTTTTATGAAGTTAACAGGAGTCACATTGATGACTCGGAATGAGATAGTTTGATTCAGTTTGAAAGTGGTTTATCTGATGATTACATTTGTTGACATGTGGCAGCATATCAAGTGATACAGTTGTTTATTTAAACAGTAATTTCACACTGTTATGTGGTCCATTGCAAGTGTCATTGGAGGCATAAAGTGCATCATCTATGGTTGGGATCCAGTGCACTATTCTAGAGCCATCAAATGACAGATTACAGGTCTATGACCAGCGCACCAGATTAGATTGTAACAGCAAGTCTCTGACAAGTGTTCCAGATCAGACTTTAATGAAGTTGTGGCATCCTTCTTCATGCTTCGTGTGAATTTGGCATTACACACTGGAGTTGAATGTAACCCATGGTGTTCACAACTATTCAACAGCACTGTTGATGAAGAAAATTCTCAGTTAAAGGGAACAACTTTATTGATTCCTATGATCATGTGTCAATAAATAAGGAAGTAGACAACAGGGAAGACCAATTTGCAGACTCAAGGATAAAGACTTCAAAGGAAGATAAGAGCTCCCTTTTAATGTAAGAAGTGAGAAGCCCCTAACAAAGTCACCAACTTGCCTTGGATAAAGATCGATCAGACTGAGGATCATATCTGAAAGTCTATGCGGGCTGGGGCAAGACGTCATTGTTTACCCAGAGCAACCATAGCAGGTTCATTATTTCACTGTGTATATTTGTATCTATTAGTCACAATTGCATCTTCATTAGGCTGTGGGTTACAAGCATGCCTAGGACAGTTAGCTCAGCATTTATAATTACATTAGTACATGATAATTTTGTATTGGTCATTTAGTGATGCTTTGAAAGTCAGAATTTACCATCTCCATTGTCTTCTCCATGAGGACGATCTGCTGTTAGTGAAAATTGGCAATAGTTGCAATCATCCTTGACAATATTGTAAACAATCTAAGGAAGTTCTTGATGGATTCCAAGAATTCAAAGCACGAGTTGAGTACATGTCCGGGAAGAGGATTAAGGTTCTGAGATCAGTCAATGGAGGGGAGCTCACTTCCGGAGGATTTTTTGTAATCTTTGTATTGAGGCAGGGATCAAGAGGGAGTTTTGTGTTCAGAAAAATGGAGTTGTTGTAAGAAAGAACAAGTCTATAGTAGAGGCAACGAAGGCTATGATCCATGATCTGAGGTTGCAGAATTTCCTATGGGCAGAGGCTTCCAGAACCATCTTGGAGATGGGAATGAAGAGGCCAAGTACCTAGGGATTCACGGAACAGAGCAAGTGGATCAGCAAGTGTAAGTTGAGTTGCACTCGTGATGGAAGCGTTTCTAGATATGAATGGACACAGGCGATCCCATGGAATCCTATGACACGAGGAATTGTTGTGACTCAATGAGAAGAAGTGAAGATGTCAGCTAAGTGGGTTGCAATGTTGCAAGGCCAGGTGCTCAGTCTTTGAAAGGCCTTTTTCAGCTGTAGAGAACGGAATTGCACAAGGCAGTCAACCTTGTTTTGACATTGGTAGCATCGCAAACCTATTCAGAATAGGGTGATCTGGGATGAGGTCAAGGAGGACTAAGTCCTGGAGTGAAGGAAGGAGGGTTGGACTCTTGCAAGTCAATTGGAGGTGCTGCTAGGAGTAGTACCGGAAGTCTGTGATGGAAACTGTTCCACTAAGGCAAGCATTGCAGGCAATCTTGGACGAGGAGGTCAGGAGGTTGATACGGGTACTTGGAGTTGAGTTCAATTGGGAGTTAGTACTGCAAAAGGTGTGAAAAAGGTGTTTGTGGTGGCACTTGGATGAGAAATCTGCGTAGCTTGAACCCGATCTAGTAGCATGGAAGGTTTTGTATCAAAAGGATGGATCAGCTCAGTGAAGGAAGTCGAGGCAGGGTTCTCGCAATGGTGGAGAGAGTAGTTCTAAAGAATCTACTCAAATCAGGGTAAGTATGGCAGGATTAGAAATGGTGCTGAGGAAAGCAATCCAACTCCAAAGGGAGTCACAGTATCATCAAGATATTCTCCCTATGTCAGGAGAATGGACAAGAACGATGGACTAATCTATCATAGTGTATATTTCTCTGAGAAGAAGTATGAGGTGAAAGCCCTTGTAGCGTATATTTCTTTGAGACGGAGAAATATGAGGTGAAAGCCCTTGAAGCGTATATTTCTCTGAGACGGATAAATATGAGGTGAAAGCCCTTGTAGTGTATATTTCTCTGAGACAGCAAAATATGAGGTGAAAGCCCTTGTACAAATCACATCTCTGAGACTGAATTGTGCTTCCCACAATTGGGTGTAGCCATTGTGGACGTCATGTTGAGAGAGTCCATGACGAGACATGATACCCTTAAGTGGGACTCAAGGAAGACTTTGCTATACCTCCCTAGCTAAGAGAGAGTGTTGATGTTTATAGCTTTAGGAGGTATTACCCCAGTCGGCCAGAAGTCAAGACATATTAATTATAAACATTTATTCAAAGTGTTGGGTTGGCTCAAGTGGAGTATGACGCCTAGTCTTGTATAAATAGGAGACTCATCATTCTATCATTGATTCATTTTTTATTCATTCTGTGTGTCCAAGAAGAAGATTCGCTCTCAAGAAGGAGATTTACTTCTGCTCAGGAATTCGCACTACCTACAGTGCTGGCTTATGTTATTGTATTTTGCCATTTTTTGGCTTGATCTCAAGTGCGATTTTCTGCACTATTATACCTAATCTTTTATTAAAGTGTTGCTGGGTTTTTCTCCCTTGAGAAGGGTTTTCCTAGGATAAAATCTTTGTGTTCATTGTTTTGTGTTTACTTTTCTGTTTTCTGTTAAATCTGATCTAAAACTAACACGTGGAAGGGTAAAGGAATGCCCAAGGCACACATGTATACATAGTTGACTGTTAAAATCCGAATTCTAACTAAAAACAATCTAAGAGAAATGATAGGCCCTTTGTACTGTATCACCTACATGTAACTTTATTGCCTCCTCTCATTGGAAAAATCCCATCAGTATAATCAGGCAGTTTGCAAATTAACCTGATCAATGTTGTTGCAGAGGATTTATCAACCTGGAAAGCGAAGGAATTTCTATTATCCTGGCACTTATGAAAGAAAGGAATCCCAAGGTGAGTCTAACAGTGAGAAAAGACTATAGAACATTACTCCCTAGCCATTAAAGAACTCAGAAGGTTAAAAAGAGATATAGAAGACAAAACAGAAAGAGAAAGAAAGCTAAAGAAGCCCCAGCCAAACCAAAGTAGATTCACACAAGAAAAGACATATTAAAACTCAACTTTAATGGTGGACCCAAATGAAACACTGGTATAGGAGGGGCACGGGATCTAGACAGAGATGTGATCTTATGTTATGAGGTGGATGTAGAAATTGCAACAAACAATATGACAGAACTGATGGGTTTGTTTTATGGCCTGAGTGCATTGTTAAGAAAAAAGGCATATGGAACAAAAAAACAACGAAGTTGATGTTAGCAGATGTGCAACAAAGGGTGAAAGGTCCTGCTTTCCTCGCCCTGCCCTGGGTTTGGCCGATCCTCTAGTTGCGCTCGGCGCCGCGGGGGGCTTGGAGGGCGACTCTACACAAGTTTCCACCTTGCCAATGACTAATTCCTATGGTCTCCGGAAAAGTGTTCGCACTGGGGCTTCTTCGGATCCTCATTGCCTTTCGGAGAAGCTTTCCATCAGGGGTTTAGACGTTGGTGGAGCTGATGTTTCAAAACGAAAAAGTTTTGTGGATGCCCTTGCTCTTCTTCTCTGCACTACCATGGCTTGCACGTTGGGGGTACTCTCCCTTCTAGGCAAAAATGGGCAAGATCCACCACTTATGGCGGCGTTGTTAGGGGCTCAGGCCGATCTAAAACTCAAGATCTTCTCGGCAGTGGCTGCCCTCTTCTCCCTATCCACCATGCTTCATCTGCCCCCGAAATCTGTTTGGACAACTTTGCTTGTGACAAAGAAGATTTTTGCAAGATCACGCTCTAATTTGTAGATTCACAAAGGCTTGGCCTAAACTTTGCGACCTTCATTCATGGATTGATGCCAATTGGAAGGATTATCTGGAAGATGATATTAGTATATACCCATGTGCAAAGGGGTTTTTCATCTTAGAATTTGAATCAATGGAAGACAAAGAAATGGTGCTCAACACTGGACTGTGGGTTTTTCAAGGCAATTTTTTGTGCATAAAACCTTGGTTCCCCTCATTTGATCCGCATACAAAGACATTTTCAACTGCATTCTTGTGGGTTCACCTACCTTACTTACCATTACAGTTCTGGTAAATTGGTTGCCTTAAAGCGATTGGTAATGGTCTGGGGCAATATCATTGCATCTCAAAAGAAACAATCAACTATGAAAACACAACTTTTGCTCGCCTATGTGTTGCAATGGATGTCGCAAAAGGTCTTCCAGCTGAAATCTTTCTCAAAGTTGGAAATAGGCGGTGTCAACCAATCGATTATGAGAAGATTGCATTTAGATGCAGAATTTGCTTTGCTACCGATCATGCTACTGCATTGTGTAATAAAGGGGGGGCCGAAAAGCATGCAAATTTTGCTCCTTATTGCAAGCCTTCATGGTGGGATGGGGCTGAGTCTTGCCATTACGCTGTTTCTCCTCCTAAAATATCTACTTATGTTTCCTCTCCCATTCTTCAGAGTTTGGCTCCTGCTCACCCTCCCACCCCTTCGACCTTGGTGCCTATACATGCTCTTGAGTCCATGCCTGATACAAAGTCAATGGGCAATTGCACTACTTCTTCTCCACATTCCTTAGAGGAATCCAACACTGCGCCCTCTTCTCCTCCTTTGGTCTCTTCAACAAACAACAATTGTGGGATGCCTCTTTTGGGGGAAGCAAGTTTGGGTTTGCTTCACTCTTTGGATGTCGAACCTACTTGGACTAAGGTAATGAAAAAGAAGTCGACATCTTCAAAACATAAACTTTCATCCATGAAAGCTGGAAATTTTGAGACGTAATTTGTGGGTGTCCCCTTTTTGGTTCGATGCAAATTCTAGGTGGTTGTTAGATATGGTTTGAATAGTACAATTTGTGTTGTAGTGTTGCACCCCTAGTGGCAAGGGCATGCATTTACTTTCCTTTTTGTTTATGGGAGCTGCCCCCATGGCAATACTTACCTATATAAAAAAATAAAAGAATAAATAACAATTTGACTTTAATTGAAGAACTATCATTAAACACTAAATCTAGAAATGTAGACTTCATAAAGTAAACTAAATGACTCACCTAGTGCAAATCGACTCATTTATTTCCTTCTCCAAACATTTCCCGTGGCAATTGCATAGAGACTACAGCACAACCTTACTTTTCCCCAAGTGAACAGCTAGAGTTCCAAATTCTTTAGCCAAAGCTAGTTGTAGCAAAGCATCAAGATTTGCATGTCTTCAAAGGAGAATGCCCACTATGATTTATCATAGATCAAATACGAATAATATGAGTGATAGCACTCACTTAGATCCTTGCACTCCAAACAAATAAATTGGCGACTTAACTGAAGGAGAATGAGTCACTTTAATGAGTGCCCAAATTAATACCACTGCCTGTGTACACATCCAAAGCTCACTGGAATTGATCTATACCATTAACTTGTGCGATCTTTGAAATCCTTTAAAGAATTTCCACAATAATATCTGCAACTAAAGCTTGCTAAATTTTTGTCATGGTTTTTCTCCATTATTCCCACGATCTACAGAGATTGCAAAAACTTCATCTTCCCTGCAAACGCACATAATGAAGGATAAAAAATACATTGCAAATGCTGGAACTTTTACACATCATTCATATCACGTCCAACTTCCTCTGCAAACTGCTCACGAAATACTCAAAAGATTTTCAAACAATTTCAAGGTTTTATCCTACTCGGTTCCAAGGTTTCTAAAACATTTTGAATTTTTATTTTTCATTCAGTATTGAGAGAGATAATCATGATTTTACTGAACAAATACTGAAAGAAATATTTTGGACGCCCAGCTCTGATACCATGAAAGAAATTTGTGCAGAGGCAAAATAGAAGCTTGAAAATTTTATACACAAATAATGTCATGCTTCTATATATTTGTTCAATAAAAATTACATATATATATAGAGGAGCTATAATTCCTATATTATAGGAAGGTTCCTATTACAACTCCATTATTACGAGATAACAAATAAACAAACTCCTAAATATATGAGTTGTTTTAACAGCTCATAATACCAACAAATAAACTACAACCACTAACAAATAATTATAATATGACACACTAACAATCTATGGGAATGATGTAATATTACCAACAACTAGGTCATAATTTTTTGAGTTAGACAGAAGGCATAACAGCCAGCATACTTATACTGCAAGTCACTGTGGGGCTGCTTGTGGCTCTTCTAATCTACCTACATCATCTAACGTCAATGATGATGATGATGCTGGTCTTGAGGAAGACCCATGTGACACTCATTACTGATTATATTATTTTAATATTGAACAAAAAATATCTATCATGATATTCAAAGCTTGACACGTTGACATGAAAGTTTGAAACTAATATAGATATCTTAAATACATCTATCTTAGAAACCTCAAAAGATATCATTACTTACAGAGTTATTTTATTTTACTTTACAATTATTTAAGAATTATTTTATTTTTCTTAAATTGTTAATTGAAAAGCTATTTTTATTTACTCGATAGTTATTTTGTTTATTCAAAAGATTTTTTATTTTACTTTAGAACTAATTAAGAATTATTTTATTTTATTTACATTATTTACTTTATTTTTACCTAAAGAACTACTTTTATTTATTTAAGAGTTATTTTATTTTATTTTGGAATTACTTAAAAAAATAATAATAATAATAGGTGAATGTGGCCTAGGGGACCATACACATAGTAGATCCTACTTTTCCACCTTGTCGTGGGAACACAAAGACATAGGATACTTGTCCACTTCCATCTTGGTTGCAACCTTCTTTCTTTGCTTAACTAGAGTATGATTTTCTACAATAGAATCCTCTATATCAAATTTTTGATTTTGTGAAGTTTCCTCCACTAGAGATGACTCCGAGGCATGTTTATTACTCGTTGCAACATCATCAACCATAATGGCACAAGGGACCGAATTGTCATGTCCCCTTTCTCCCACCAATAATTTGATATTATTAATAAAAATAGTGTTTTTAACACTAATAGTATATAATATTATATAATACAAAGTAATAAAAATCAAATAATAAAAAATATACATAATAAAAGCAAATTCAAATTGTGGCACCAAAATTGGGCCCATAGGTCCTAAACAAGGCAGGTATAACTACATTCAATCACTCATTTGGGCATCTGTTTTCATATTGCATTGTTCAACCAAAGTTCAAGAGAATTGTACATTCAAGGATGAAATCCCTTGATTGCAATTCCTAAGGGCTATCCAAGGTTCATCACATAGTGCGCCATCGTGGGGTAAATCATCAATATCGTTCATTTGGCATTGCATACTTTATGGTACATGACAGGATTCATTTCAATCATTGGGTCAAGACACCTATTCTTAATAGTTTAGCTAGACACTACAAGTGGTGCAATGGTTATAACCTGGGCTTCCATCAACAGTGAATCATACCAACAAGTCACCAACACTAGCCAACAATTTGAGACAACACAGGTATTAGATCTCAATGCATTTGCATAGCAAATACAAATCACCCAGAATTGCCATAAAACCAAATAATCACAAACAATGATTAACAATCTGCTCATTAGTTTCAAGTCGCTTTGCAAAGGGAATCAAACCAAGTCAAATCACCTCTTGTCTACCATCATCCAACCATTTGAGGAAGGAACAAGGGATGCGTCTAGTCCAAGGATTGCTTTCTCACACCATAGATTGACACATATTAAGACAATTTGCGGTGTCCACCTTGTGGACTATCGCCAAGGAGGTTTCGAGTCATCAATCAAGTGATCCTACATGCGCCATCAATAGCTTGTGCATCGGCGATGAGTAGACTATGCTTCTCTCCACATACAACACACTGCTCCCTGTATTGTAAGTCAAGTGTACACCTACCTATCACAAATCTATGTACTGAGATGTTCAATCTTGTATGATAGCGATATTACTAGTTTAATCATCTATATCATAGTTGGAAAACTCGCCCCAACAAAAAACTCGCCAAGGGAAAAATTGGAGAGTTTTTTAAAACTTGCCAAAAACTCGGCAAAAAACTCGGAAAATGAAAAAATTGCTTAAATTTCATTAAAAACACATTTTTTTTGCAAAATTCAATAACAAGATGAATCCAATGAATCCATAAACGAGTACAAAAGTGTTTTCTATTAATTTTGATTGACTTTAATGTAAATTGATTACAAAATCGCATTCTCATGCGGAATCCCGATGGCTAAAAACCTAAAAGTCTGATACATGAAAACAGTAAAACTAGAACTAGAAGCAAATACTAAACAACAACTAAATACAACATGCTAGGCTTTCCTCTTCCCTAGTCTAGCAACAGCTAGGGAAGAAGGGGTGGGTCCTCTAGTCCTCCCGCATGGGCGTGGTGCTGGTGGCGGTGGCTGCGGTGCTACTGTTGCTGGCTCTGGCTGGATCTCATCCAACCCTACATCTCCGACTCCTAATGCACCCACATCCTCCATTGCCTCTCTCTCGAAGTCAAGGATTTCATCTGTGCTAAACAATGGAGGCTGCTCCTCTCGCCCTGTCCAATCACTATAAGGATCTATCTCATCTAAGTCAATAGGATCCAGTGATTTTTCTTCAACTCTCTTTATGCAAAAAACTCGGAAAATGAAAAAATTGCTTAAATTTCATTAAAAACACTTTTTTTTTGCAAAATTCAATAACAAGATGAATCCAATGAATCCATAAATGAGTACAAAAGTGTTTTCTATTAATTTTGATTGACTTTAATGTAAATTGATTACAAAATCGCATTCTCATGCGGAATCCCGATGGCTAAAAACCTAAAAGTCTGATACATGAAAACAATAAAACTAGAACTAGAAGCAAATACTAAACAACAACTAAATACAACATGCTAGGCTTTCCTCTTCCCTAGTCTAGCAACAGCTAGGGAAGAAGGGGTGGGTCCTCTAGTCCTGCCGCGTGTGCGTGGTGCTAGTGGTGGTGGCTGCGGTGCTACTGCTGCTGGCTCTGGCTGGATGGATCTCATCCAACCCTACATCTCCGACTCCTGATGCACCCACATCCTCCATTGCCTCTCTCTCAAAGTCAAGGATTTCATCTGCGCTAAACAATGGAGGCTGCTCCTCTCGCCCTGTCCAATCACTATAAGGATCTATCTCATCTAAGTCAATAGGATCCTGTGATTTTTCTTCAACTCTCTTTATGCGCAACCGAAGGTTGTATTGCACAAAGACCAAGTCATTGAGGCGCTTTTGTGTTAACTTGTTCCTCTTTTTCGTGTGAATGGACTCGAACAAGCTCCAATTGCGCTCACAATTGGATGCACTACAAGGCTGACATAGAATGCGGAGGGCAATTTTTTGTAGATTTGGGGTTTTTCCACCCCAATTTTTCCACCAAACATCTGCAAAAAACAAAAAGAAAATTGAAGAGTTAGAAAACAAAGTCAAAGACTCAAAAGTCAAAAGTCAAAACACATTTTATCAAATTCTAAGATGCATGTGAAATAAACTTAAAATTTAAAGACTCTGAATTTTATACCTGGTGGCAGAGTGGTTCTTCCTCTAACAGCCAGCTCTGAAGAAAAGAGATTACCAGTTGCCTCCCTGTATATATCCATCTCCTTGACGATGAGGTCTCTCACTGCAACCTCGGGTTCCATCCTCTGAATGCATGTTGTGAGCCCCTCCATAACCTCTCCATTAGGATCAAAGAAGCTCTCTGAGAAGAGAAAAGAAGGGTTGAGGAAGTACCCTGCTGCATGGATGGGTTGGTGGAGTTGATTGTTCCACCTCCTATCAACAATCTCCCATATGGGATCAAATTTGAGGCTGTCCCCCTTGTAATAACTTTTGATGGCCTCCTTGGCCCTATCCATGGCCTCATAAATGTATCCCATTGGGTTTTCATCCCCATCTACCAAGCGGAGGACTCTAACCAAGGGCTCCGACACCTAGATTAAAAATACAAAAAGATCAAAGTTAGAAATTTATAATGAAAGGCTTAAAGTTAAATTAAAAAATATATATTTATATTCAACTTGAGATTAAAATTAAAATCAAAGTTTTGAAGTTACCCTCACGATCTCTGTAGCTTTTTGTGCAAACAAGGGGTCGAAGACTATTGTAGAAATTCTATCTCCTTTGGCCTTCTTTGAATATGAGGAGTCATTCCATGCTTGACTCACGAACATTTGTTTTAGAGAGCCCAAAGAATCCAAAATGCTTTGCAATGTTAGGAAAATTGTTGCAAACCTTGTGGCACCCGATCTCACCAACTCCTTCCCTTGCGTATGCTCTCTCATCAAATTAAGAACCCAAGGGTGATTGTAGATATATTTTGTGATGCTCCTTGCATCATCTACAATCGGTGCCACCCAAACAAGTTTTCCTATGTCCTCCAAAAGAAGGTCAAGGCAATGAGCTGCACAAGGTGACCAAAAGAGTGATGGATGTCTACTCTCAAGCATCCTTCCAGCTGCCACATACGCTGCTGCATTATCTGTGATGACTTGCACCACATTAGCAATCCCCACCTCCATCAAAACTTCATCCAACAACGTACACAATGTATCTACAGTTTTTATCCTGTTGGAAGCATCCACCGACTTCCAAAACACAACTTCACCTTTGGAAGCAACCAAAAAATTAAGGATGGTGCGGTTTCTCCCATCCGTCCACCCATCAGAAAGAATTGAGCAGCCAAATTTCTTCCATTTAGTTTTTTGCTCTTCCACCACATGCATTGCCCTTTCGGTTGCATTTGTGAGCAAACTACAAGTACAAAGTAAAATAATTAAATAAGTACAAAATTGTAAGTTTTAAACAAAAAATAGCTTGAATTCAACATAAATAATAAATTAATTTAAATTTTAAATTAAAGAACATAAAATTTAAGTTGACTTGTCACTTACCTCCCACTCAAATCTTTGCGAGAAGGTGGCTTGAAGCCTTTTCCCGCAACTGTCAATGAAGTGACCATATTGTGCCAATAGGGACTACTCGCCACATTGAATGGTATGTTATTGAAATACCAAAAATCAGCACATGCCATTTTGGCATGTTCATGCACCTCCTTGTTCCACCCTGTAGCCTCCAATGATACCTGTGCTCCTGGTGTGTTTCTTGGCACAAAAAAACTCTGTGGGTTGCATGAAGATGAAGGTGGTGGTGGCATTGGCACTCTAGTCGAACTAGAGGAAAAGGGGGGCCTAGAGGATGGTGTCCGTGTGGCTGTGGCTGTGGCGGCTATGCCATGAGTGCAAATCCGTGGACCATGAAGAGAGCCCACAATGCCAATAATATCTGCATCCTCATCTAACTCTATCTCCATGTCCTCGACCCCGTGCTCCTGAGTCCCATGGGCATGCACATGTCCATTGGCACTGGCTATGGATGCTGCTATGGCTTTTTTAGCCCTCTCCCTTTGCATTTTTTTTTCCTCAACAAGTGAAAGTAGGGCAAGCATCTCTCTTCTAATCTCTTCTTTGGGCTGCCCACAAACCTTGGAATCACGCTGAGGAATGCCTGCTAGATGGTATTTGAGGTGATTTATGCCTCCATGATATGTATTTTTGCATTCACTGCAAACAACTGTTCCAGGCACTGGCCCTCTGACACCATATTTCCATGTAGGGTCTCTAGCCCCTGCAAGACGAGTGCCTGGAACCCATGATGATGGTGTGCAAGGGGTGGAACTTGATGGGGCAGGGGCGGAACCTGATGCTGAGCCTGAACCAGAGCCAGAAGCCATTATAGTGTGTAATGTGTATTCACTGATCAATGATCAATCTACACATTCAAAAATATGTACAACATATTACTTTTTTAATACAAAAAAAATTTAAAAAAACCTAAAATCATTAAAACTTCAAAAATCTAGAGCTAAATTTGATTTAAATTGATACAAAAGTGTTTAAATGAATTATCAATTAACATTATTAACTAATCTATCATTCTACACAAAAAATGAACCTAGGTCTGAAAATTTCAAAAAATAGTGAAAAAAATGAAAAAAATCAGCAAAAATCAACAAAAGATTGTGATGAATCTTGTTTTTTGGATTCTAAATGCAAAAAAATTGTTTCTTTGTGCTCCATCATGTCTTTTTTTCAATTTGGAATGAGTATTTTGCAAGAAGAATGAAAGAAAATAATTAATCAAAAACAAAAAACAAAAACAAAAACCCTACCTGTGAATCGAATTTCCCTTCAAAATCCACACAAAATGGCGTTTGAATCCGCTCTCCTCAATGGCAAATCATTGGAAATGATATCTCCTTGCTTGGGGGGGGGGGGGTTTAGCTCCTCACACAAAGTATCAAGTGATTTCGAAATGAAATGAACATAATAAAAGACATTTTTTGACTTTATTCCTGCGCAGGCGAGTTTTTTGCACGGACTCACGAGTTTTTGGTGAGTACTCGCCACTAAAAACTCGAAAAAACTCGTTTTTGCAGGTTTGGCGAGTTAACTTTGAAAAAACTCGTTTTTTAAAAAAACTCACGAGTTTTTTAAGACTCGGCGAGTTCTCTGCAAGTATGCCAACTATGATCTATATCATCATATAGTTTACCAAAGTAGTCAACTGTTATGTTGATGCCTAATGTTAATTGAATGATGTGGTTGATCTTAGTCTGTGATAACATTGTTTAATTCCCCTAACAACATAATATGATAATTCCAATTTACATAAATTGGTTGTATTGTGATCCATTTTCCTTAGCATCTAGTTGTTTATGCATCAAAGTGGCACACTCCCATCCAACACGGAAGATTGTTGACATAGATTAAATAACCTAGCTCATCACACAATAATAAATTAGATTTTGCTAAGGTTTTGACCTTAGCACAATCCTTTGTAATAGGATAAATAAGTTGATGGCTACTATTAGCCCCTTTCACTAAGTATCCTACTTCCAAGGACTGTTTCCAAGAGGAGAAAAAATTTTGAACAATCCTCAACCTTATGGCCTATAGCATAACAACATCTACACCTAAATTTGTAACCTCTTCATAGTCCACCATTTGGTTCCAAATCTTGGCACTAGCTTTGATTTTGATTTCAACTAGTAAGGGTTCCGAAAATTCTATTTCCGCTAAAATCCATGCAAATGTGAAGGAAGAACATAGAGTGAAGAAGAATTGTTCTTCTAAAGATGTCGGAATTGAGATAAATTTCATGATGGAGTTTCCAACATAGCATAAACACAAAGAACCCTAAAATGCAATGGTGGATTTGGGAGCCACACCCAAACTAGAAAAGTAGAGAAATATTTTATGAAGGGGTTGAAATATAGGTACCATGGCTTCATACCTAGATAAAGTTTGCCCCAAATCCAAGGGCCTCTTTGTAACAACATTGCTCAATCTTCAGGAAGTTCACAAGTAACATAAAAAAAACTTTAGCACAAGAGCCAATAAAAAGCTCACCATCCAATAAGGGTTGCCAATGTATTAATATCAGTGTTACCCAAGGACACATCCCCGGATCTAAATCCACCCGTCCTGTCCTAGGGACATCTCGAGGACAGGGGACGGCCAGGGGACGGCAGCAGTGTACTTTGTGTTTTTTTATTTTGGCTTTTAGATCATAATTGAAAAAAAACACCATATGGCAGCAATGTAACCTTTGGACATTTTGTAATAAGTTTATAACTTGTATGTTATTGTTTAATATCACATGCATATTGACAATGAATTTTGAATTCTGAATTCTGAATGCATATTGAGTATTGACAATGAATTCTTATCACAAATGTTATATGCTAAGTTTCTATAATGTATATATGCATGCTTTGTCCGTGTTTCCATATGAATATTTAAAATTTCCCTATATATTTTAAATTTTCCTATATTTTATATAGTCGTCCCCTAGCCGTCCCCAAAATAGGCTTGAAAAATTGAGGACTTGGGGACTCGTCCTGCCATCCCCTGCCGTCCCCATCCCTAAAACTCGCTCGAGGTAACACTGATTAATATCCATTTATTCAGCTCAGCCAAACTCAGCCAGAAGTTGTGGAAGTGGCAAATAAATGAGTGTTTTTTATGGAGCTCTTCCTCCTCTTTGGCAACTACACCAAGATCAACTATAGGTGAATGTTTGCTCAGTATCACAAATGAAGATCTTCCTTGCTCCACCTTATTCTAATTACCAAACAAGGATGAATTAACATCCACATTGCACAAGCCTTTAGAACTTGAATCTTTCTTAGAAATAGGCATGTTCAGCTACAAAAAGACATAACATTGAGCTTGGGAGGCACCCAAACCCACCACTACCATTTGCTTGGCATCCCCACCATTCTCAACCTTGTCTTGCATAGGTGATGATCTTGTGAGGGGATCATTGAAACATTTTGTTGTAGGTTGTAGCAAATCAGGAGCCCACAATGGAGAGGTCTATGAGGAGATTTTGGAATTCGCATCGATTGCCATGCCATGCATTATGAGGCTGCCATTGGCACTGTGTGAAGTGGCACAAAGATAGGAAGTGAGATAGGGTTTCCACAGGTCGGTGGGTTTTTGGGAGCAACATTTTTTTGTAGCTCATGCAAATATTGATCACTTAGAATTATTTTATTTATTTATATTGTTTATTTTTCTGAAGAGCTATTTTAATCTGCTTAAGAGTTATTTTATTTTACTTTAGGATATGAATTATTTTATTTTACTTACATTGTTTACTTTATTTTTATCTAAAGAGCTATTTATATTTACATAAGAGTTATTTTATTTAGTGAAGAGTTCTTTTATATTATTTTACTAAGAGATATTTTATTTTATTTACTTAAAGACAGTTATTTTTTAATTTTAATTTTTTTTTAATATATGTTGGCTGAGTTTTAGTTTTTTTGTGTACAGTCACAATGAGATGACCTGTTACAGCCACTGTAGAATGCCTCTCAGCATAATTAGCATGCTATATTTCAAATTTTTAATGATTGTGGTAATTTTGTTTACCATATACTATTATGTGTGGTATTCTGAACTTAATTCCTGTTTTTAGGCTGCAACTATGTATATATTTATGATTATGTTTTTTGTACAGATGCATCCAGAATGTATCCAGTCCAAAAAGAAATTGTCATACCAGTGTACTATAACCACAGACCCGTGCCCAATTTCAATTTGACAACTTAATTAACTTGGAAAGAGAGTATTCCACCAAGTAGACAATCTCCTTGTCTTCTACTTCTGCCATTTCTCCCTATTACAAACAGAACTGAAACATACAATAATTCTTACAATTCTCCAATTTGTAGCAATGCCTTTGATGGTTGCATGCATGGCTATTTATAGATTTCTAATGACAGCATAGTTCTCCTAGGCCCAAGAAGAATTTCAACCATAACCAGAAGCCATACAGATATCTGTTTGGATCAGATTCCCTGAACCTGAATTCAGTCTTCTGTTCAAGTTTTCCTGTTATGATACAATTTCCAGCTCTGTTTGGATCACTAATTATAAAAAGAAAATTTATTTTTGCAGAGAAATCAAAAAAAAATCCGCTCCACTTTGGGGATCAAAAAATCAGGAGAAATAGTCAAACAGCCACTAAATATTTCCGTAACTTAAAAAGCCCTGGCCTTGCAATCACGGAGAAGGATGTTGTAGACCACAGTTGTCCACAAGCAGAAAAAATTATTTTCCACATAACACTTTACAAAGTATCGATTTTTTCAAACATTGTATATGCTCAAAGTTGGAAGAATTTTCAGATTAAAAACTATTTTAAAATTTTATACAGAAATCAAAATGAAGTTTCACAGTAGTTTGGGGATAAACTAAAGAAAAATAGTAAATTTATGAATATTACCAATAAAACCCTAAACCTTAACTTTCATGGGAGAGGGGGACAATTTTTTAGGCATGAAGGCATTTTTTTACTGCAGATTGGGAATTAAAAACATATAAAACAATCAACTTGCAACTAGCAGGCAGTAATCCTTAAACCCCAATATTTCCCTACCCAAAAAACTCTGGAGCTCGCACAAGGTATGGTGAAGAGAATTATAAACAGAAAATGTTCTATGGGCAGTTGAAACTATTTTATTGACAGATGAAATTATTTTTCATGTGGTTAAGGACATAGAAATCAGGATGAAGTTTCATTGTAACTTGAGAATTGATAAAATGGATAAAAAATTCAATATGCCACTGAAATTCTTCCTTTCAGATGATTCCTGACTAAGCACAAGACAAATGCTGCTGAAATTCCCTAACTTAATATTCAGAGGAAAAAATGTTGCATAGAAACTAAGACAGGTTTAACTGCAAATTGAGGAAAATTAAAGAAAACTAGCCAATTTCAACTCTTCGGCACCAAACTCTAAATGAGAATACTTCCAGTACCAAACTCTTAGGCATGAAGGCATTTTTTTACTGCAGTTGGGAATTAAAAACATATAAAACAATCAACTTGCAACTAGCAGGCAGTAATCCCTAAACCCCAATATTTCCCTACCCAAAAAACTCTGGAGCTCGCACAAGGTATGGTGAAGAGAATTATAAATAGAAAATGTTCTATGGGCAGTTGAAACTATTTTATTGACAGATGAAATTATTTTTCATGTGGTTAAGGACATAGAAATCAGGATGAAGTTTCATTGTAACTTGAGAATTGATAAAATGGATAAAAAATTCAATATGCCACTGAAATTCTTCCTTTCAGATGATTCCTGACTAAGCACAAGACAAATGCTGCTGAAATTCCCTAACTTAATATTCAGAGAAAAAAATGTTGCATAGAAACTAAGACAGGTTTAACCGCAAATTGAGGAAAATTAAAGAAAACTAGCCAATTTCAACTCTTCAGCACCAAACTCTAAATGAGAATACTTCCAGTATCTAATGTTTCCCAGTTAGCTGCTTTTCCATTTTTCAGTGCACATTTACTATTGATGAACATCTGAAAACAAAGAGTTTCCCCATATTCTGTAAAACAATAATTCTTCTTCGATATCTCACCAGCTATCTATCTATGTGAAACTTATTGAATCTTGTGGAAACAGAATAATAGTTATAGATTAGTACTAATCTAAACAAATCAGTACTGTTTAGGATTTGCAGACTTCTGAACTCCTAAAAATGTAGGTTTCCTTAAAATTATCCCTAACCCTAAACCCCAATTGTTTTCTACTTGCACAGTGCTCAGAGAAGGTCATTATAGACTAGAGTTATATATATAGGCAGTTAATTTTTATGTGGTGGACAATGAAATTTCACAGTAATTTGGAAATATGGTAAAAGTGAGACCAAGTCAATAGACTTCTAAAATTTTCTTTGTAGACTGAAATTTCCAGAACTTACGTGGGGTTAATATTGCTTATGTTATCCTAACTAAATTTTCAGAAGAAAGCAGCTTTTTACATGGAAATAAAATAAGTATTTGAACTTTAAAGTGCAGAAAAAATTAAGAAGAATAAAAGGCCAATTTGCAACCATTCGGAAGTTAAACCTAAACCCTATGATGCAGAGAGTACCTCTACTCTCCCTCTAACCACTCCTCTCGGTACTGATGATCTGCATATTAGATTTTTAAACATCCACAAAACACCAAAGAATACAGTAATAGCTAATAGCCAAAACAAAACAAAAATCAGAACTCAGATTCATTATCACAGAAGACAAATGAAACTAGTAGAAACAGAGACAGCAAAAAGAATCATCAATCCTTTTATTTCAATCACCAGAAAAGAAAAAAAAGTCTTCCATCCCAAACTTCCCCACAGCCAAAAACTTTTTCTAAAACCCAAAAACCTCCACTCCCAAAAAGACCGCCAAAAAAACCCACAAGAAGGGGGAAAAAAGGCCAAAAATAGTAACTGTCCAAATCTGATAGTTACGAACCAAAATTGCACAAACAGCTAAACAAATATAAGACTGACGGGTAGTGGGAGCCCATCCATTAATCAACGGTTACATTATCTTCCCTGCCCTTGAAAGGTTTTGAATCACTTGGTTCAGAAGAATCTTATTTTGTAAATTTCATGAGATCTTCTTCAGTGATCCAAGTGTTGTTGGAATTAGGTAAACCCACCCATTTTACCAAATACAACTTATAATTCTTGGCTCTTGTGGCAGCAATCTTAGTGTCCACTATCTTTTCAATTTGCTCTCTTCTTTTTCATGGCAATGTACTCAACAAGTCTCCCAGCACATTTTCAATAAGAACTTGTTCAGGACCTGAATGGTAAGGGTAAAGATCTGCAACATTGAAGATATGACTCATATCCAAATCTCCAAGCAAATTTAATAAATAGGCATTCTCACTAATTTTCTTTAGTATTTTGCATGGTCCCACTTTCCTAGGTTTTAATTTGTTATAAGTGCCTTGAGGAAATCTTTCTTTATGCAAACACACCATGACTTGCTCACCTTCCTCATACTTTGTCTCTCTGATGCAAATCAGCATTCCTTTTAAACTGCTCATTAGTTAGTTGCAGCTTGTGCCTCACTTGTTGTATTTCTTGTATATGCCTTGCAAAGTCCTCTGCATCTTGACTAACTCATTTCCCATTTGGAAGATAAATAAAATCAACAACCCCCTTAAGGTTGTTTCCCAAAACAACTTGGAAAGGAGACTTACCAGGACCTATTGATGCTTGAATTAAAAGCAAACTCAGCTTGTGCCAAAATCAAATCCCAATGCCTTTGATTCTCCCCAACTAGGCATCGAAGCAAATTACCCAAACTCCTATTTACCACCTCGGTTTGACCATCCGTTTGAGGGTGATAGGTTCAACCATACTGCAGTTTACTATCAAGCTTTCTCCACAAAGTCCTCCAAAAGTGACTCAAAAACTTTGTATCTCGATCGCTAGTAATAGTTTTGGGCAGTCCATGCAGGCAAACAATTTCTTTAAAAAATAAATCAGTAACCTTACTTGCATTAGTAGTCTTTTTGCATGGAATGAAGTGGGCCATCTTTGAGAACTGATCCACAACAACAAAAATAGAAGCATTTCCTTGCTGAGTACGAGGTAATCCCAACACAAAATCCATGCAGATGTCAATCCACGGTCCCTCAAGAACGGGTAAGGGTTTGTATAACCCTGTGTTTTGCTGTCCTCCTTTAGAAACTTGACAAAATCTACATATAGAAACAAATTTATTCACTTCCTTAACTGAGGCCAAAAAAAATCTCGCTTACCAAGCTATATAAGTTTTGTCCCTTCCAAAGTGTCCCCCCAAGCCATTTGAATGCATTTCCTAAATCAGTTTTTTCCTCTTGGATCCTATGGGGATACAAAGTTGGAGTCCTCTAAATAAAAATCCACCTACCAAAAGTAATCTTCAGAAAATTTACTCCTTGCAACAGTAGGACTATTGATTGCCTCAATAATTTTGCTGAAATAAGGATCATTTGCATATTCTCCTTTCATTTCTTCAAACCCAACAATCTCATTGGTCATTGAGACGAGTAAGTGACATCTTCTACTTAAAGCATCAGCCACTACATTAGTTTTGCCACTCAAATGTTGAACCATAAATGTATAGTTCTGCAAAAAGGAGACCCATTTGGCATGTTTATGTGATAATTTGGCTTGGGAGTTGATATATTTCAGCACTTTATGTAATGAGCCTTGCTCAAACTGATCACAATTTGCCCCAATTTGCAGCCTTGTAATTTCTTCAAACACTTTGTATGCAATGTGTAGGTGGCTGATATGTTGTTTTCAGTTTGTTGTTTGATGCAAGATTGAATACCAAATGATTTTTGAAAGCTTAAATAGATTTCTACAACTACTATGCAAGCATTTAGATGAATTACAATGCTCCTATGCAATTTAAAATCAAATAATTCTTCAATAGCAATATGCCTTGAAAGCCTTAGAGTGATTACAATGTATTATGACTGGGAAATATGCAACTACAGTCATCAATTATTACATCACTTATAAGATTGACACTAAGGCTGTTTGCCTCCTACAATGCGATCACAAGTGGCTGGAATGACAACATCCTCCTAAAATCAAATGATAATGCAATGCAAATATTAAATGGCACCTGATTGAACGATTCCCTCAATCTGGAATTAAGTCTTGTGACTGCAGGGCTGCGTCTGGAGTAAGCCTCCCGTATATCCGTATTGCTTCCTCAAACTGCGCCAAGCTTCAGGAATCACCAAGTCGAGCCAGGATAAACTCTTCAGATAGCAGAATGGTGTGAGCTTCAAAGACCACGACCAAGAGTCAGAGACGCCAAGGAGACTATCTTGGATGATTGAAGTTGCACCTGGGAATGTAATCGTCCCTTACAACCGATGAGGAATACACCTGCAGCGTTAATCTTCAAGAAGAAAAACATTCACGACAGAGCTCGAATCAATGTCTCTCAAGCTCGCCAAATATTTCAATATCGAATCATCAAAGTATTTACGGCAAATAAAGTATTGAAGATCACTTTATACCCCGAATATTATTTCTGACTATAAATCTATTTCTCACGGCTTGGCTTTTAAGATTTCCGTCCCAAATAACAATACTCGTGGATATCTTCAAAATATGATATTCGCCCAAGTCACCTTAGAAATATAATTGCGGCCCCACTTATATATTTGTTCCTGAATAAATCGAGAGCTTATGATATCAGCTTCAGGCAAATATCATTCCCGTCAAATATTTAATTATCAAATAATATTTTTTTCTAATATTCAGAATAACTCCACAATACTGCATTAATTGAAAACTTCTGATGACTTTATTCTGAAGATGAACTTTCAGCACAATAATAAATAATGCAATAATAAGCAGAAGATTTTTATTTAAATTTGCAATAATATTGCAAATAAATACTTAGCTCCTCAAACAAGCTGAATACAATCATTTTCTCCAAATTTGGCCAAAGGCCACAAAATTTGCAATGAAGCACAAATGGAAGACTGAAATATCTTCCTCTCAGCTGCAATAATTCAAATGATATTTCACACCCTCACAATTGCTATCAATAGGAAGTTTTTGTTTCCTATGACAAAGAAGCAATCTGCAGAAACCCTAGGCTCCACAAGATGAAATGACAAACACCAACATCAACATCAAATCTGCCTGCTGAGAATGAAGCCCAAGATGTCTATTTATTCTTTCTCCCCAATTTCTCCAGAAGCTTCTAAAATATTCTTTTATTTTATTTAAGTGACTTTATAATATATTTTAAAATCAAGTCACTTTATTAAATTAATTAAATATAAGGTCACCTTTTAATTTTAATTTTATTTGATAACCTTATAATTAATTAACTTAATACCACTTAATGATTTAATTAAAGTAACTAATTAGTCATCCTCTTGAAAATCATTATTTTGGACAACTTAATTAATTAAATTAATTAAATCAGATTACCTCCAAAAATGGGGACATTACAGTCCGCCCCTCCTGAAATTGCTTGTCCTCAAGCAATTCACCACCTGGATCCCACAAGAAGAACTGCATAATGTCCCTGTCATCACCAAACAATTCCTGCAACATTTGCTCAAACTGAAACTGTTGTACCAACTCAATACCATCACCAAGTGCTGCAGAAGTATAAGCCTCAAGTGGAAGCAGGCCAAGAGACTGATCATCCTTGCCTCCAAACTTCGTACAAGATAAACTATCATCCAAACTATCCATCACATGCGCCCCTGAATTGTGCATCATGAATAGGTCATGTACATGAGAATCAAAAATGAAGCTGTAAGCATTCCTCACCATGTATACCTCTGAAATCTCCTTTGTGAGTCCCGTTTGCAATCCCGATGCACTAGTAGGATCACAAATACTATCAACAATGCTCATCTCAAGACTGGAATCAAGAGAGCTATCATCATCCAAGCCATAGAGTGGATTGTCATATGACCAAGCGGCTTCCACCTCGAACAATGGATTGAAAATTATTTCATGTTTCTCCTGAATCACCTCCTTTCTCTTATTGTCCAACCCTCTGATAGAATGCAAACCTCCACCTGTAATTCCCCTCAATACATGCCTCCTACCATCAACCTCAAAAGACATCTCCATCTTAGGTACATCGAGGGTAAATACTCCCAAGTCCTAGAGCCACTTCATTCCCAAAACTATGTCCATTTCTCCTATGTTGACCACATAAAAATCCGAATGTAACTCATAGCTGTTCAATTTCAAGGTGAGATTAGCAACCTTTCTGGTGCATGCGAGAGTATATCCATCCGCGACTCGAACTCTAAATCCATCAAAATCCTCAACCTGAAGTCTGCACCGAGCTACAAAATCTCCATTAATAAAGTTATGTGTCGCACCAGTATCAAGCATAGCGATGCAACGCTATCCATCAACTGTCCCTCTAAACCTGAATGTAGTCTCATCCTGAACATTGGCAAGAAATGCCATGGGAGCAGAAGTCTTCTCATCCTGGTCAAGTTTTGAAGCAACCTGCTAATCCACATCATCAAAATCGGAGTCCTCAAAGTATGCCCACATGAAACGGTTTGCCTTGCCCTTAGGCCTCAAAGGGCAATCATGATCCTTGTTGTAAGGCTCCTTGCACCAATAGCATAATTTCCTCTTCCTCAACTCTTCTCGTGTCTCCTCATCCATCATAGGTGCTGATTTCTTTTTCTTGTCTGATTGTTGAGGAGTCTCATTGCTTGTTGAAGGGATTTCCTTATGCAAACTCTTGCTCTTTGGTGCTGCAAACTCCATGCTCCTAGCCTTCTTCATTGCCTCCTAAAGAGTAGGAGGATCAAAGGCTTTAATCCATCCTCTCATAGGCTCCAATAAGCCCTCCATAAATAACACCACTAGTCGTCTCTCTGAGATGTTGGGAACCATTACTGACAATCTCTGAAAGTCCCCAATGTAGTTCTCCAAACTCCCAACTTGCTTGAATTGAGCCAAATCTCTGAAGTATGATTCTGGGTCTTTCTTGTCAAAGCGTTCCACCAATCTATCCACAAACTCCTAATAAGATGTGATCTGATTATGCTGCAATGTAACTAACCCATGATACCACCATTCGTGCGCTGCACCTTCCAAATGCAAAGTGGCATACTTGATGGCTTCCTCTTTTGTCATGGGTCGAAGAGCCAAGAAAGTATCCAACTTATGAATCCATGACTGTGCAGTAGTCTTGCCACTTCCATCAAACATGGGCAAAATAAGTTTATTAGTAGCTTGCTTAAGATCCTTATTCTGATTCCGAGGTCTCCTCTCCTGTCGAAACCTATAGTAGTCCATCCTCGTTTGTACAAAATGATCAAAATGCATGAGCTCTCGAGCTCCTGGTGTCAATAGTTGCCATTCATCATGAGCAGCCATATATGCATCAGCGAAGGTAGGCTCCTCAACATCTTCAACATTCTCTTCTACTGCACGTTCTTCCCTCAAGAAGGTGGGTCGTGTAGGTCTATCTGCAGTGCGAGAAGATGCTCTTTGTACTCTCCTTGAACCTGCTATACTCCTGTCATCATCTTGATCTTGGGGCTGCCTCCTAGGTAAGACCAACTGTTGTAGAGTGTTTTCAAGCCGCTGAAGTACCCCAGATACCTGCTGCTGACCATCCCTTAGATCCCTCAAAGTATCAAGTACCTCTCTATCATCATCTCTTCTTCCATTTCTAGGAGGGCTACCTTCCCTTCTTTCTGCCATGGTGCCACCAATCCCTTGGTGTCTTGCTGCAACAGCTGCTGATAATGTGTCTTGTTTAGGGTGTGGTGGCCACTGTGTTTGTTTCCTTTCTTCTCTAGCTGTATATCTCTTGGTCCTATCACTTTGTTGCATAAATGAAGACAAATTCGAACCCAAAGGATGGCAGGAAACCGCTCTGATACCACTGTAATGAGCCTTGCTCAAACTGATCACAATTTGCCGCAATTTGCAGCCTTGTAATTTCTTCAAACACTTTGTATGCAATGTGTAGGTGGCTGATATGTTGTTTTCAATTTGTTGTTTGATGCAAGATTGAATACCAAATGATTTTTGAAGCTTAAATAGATTTCTACAACTACTATGTAAGCATTTAGATGAATTACAATGCTCCTATGCAATTTAAAATCAAATAATTCTTCAATAGCAGTATGCCTTGAAAGCCTTAGAGTGATTACAATGTATTATGACTGGGAAATATGCAACTACAGTCATCAATTATTACATCACTTATAAGATTGACACTAAGGCTGTTTGCCTCCTACAATGCGATCACAAGTGGCTGGAATGACAACATCCTCCTAAAATCAAATGATAATGCAATGCAAATATTAAATGGCACCTGATTGAACGATTCCCTCAATCTGGAATTAAGTCTTGTGACTGCAG
The DNA here is from genome assembly GCA_007258455.2 of Sequoia sempervirens. Classification (NCBI taxonomy): domain Eukaryota; kingdom Viridiplantae; phylum Streptophyta; class Pinopsida; order Cupressales; family Cupressaceae; genus Sequoia; species Sequoia sempervirens. The sequence continues at coordinate 39,786,780 of VDFB02137365.1, forward strand.
GGCTGCATCTGGAGTAAGCCTCTTGTATATCCGTATTGCTTCCTCAAACTGCGCCAAGCTTCAGGAATCACCAAGTCGAGCCAGGATAAACTCTTCAGATAGCAGAATGGTGTGAGCTTCAAAGACCACGACCAAGAGTTAGAGACGCCAAGGAGACTATCTTGGATAATTGAAGTTGCACCTGGGAATGTAATCGTCCCTTAAAACCGATGAGGAATACACCTGCAGCGTTAATCTTCAAGAAGAAAAACATTCACGACAGAGCTCGAATCAATGTCTCTCAAGCTCGCCAAATATTCCAATATCGAATCATCAAAGTATTTACGGCAAATAAAGTATTGAAGATCACTTTATACCCCGAATATTATTTCTGACTATAAATCTATTTCTCACGGCTTGGCTTTTAAGATTTCCGTCCCAAATAACAATACTCGTGGATATCTTCAAAATATGATATTCGCCAAGTCACCTTAGAAATATAATTGCGGCCCCACTTATATATTTGTTCCTGAATAAATCGAGAGCTTATGATATCGGCTTCAGGCAAATATCATTCCCGTCAAATATTTAATTATCAAATAATATTTTTTTCTAATATTCAGAATAACTCCACAATACTGCATTAATTGAAAACTTTTGATGACTTTATTCTGAAGATGAACTTTCAGCACAATAATAAATAATGCAATAATAAGTAGAAGATTTTTATTTAAATTTGCAATAATATTGCAAATAAATACTTAGCTCCTCAAACAAGCTGAATACAATCATTTTCTCCAAATTTGGCCAAAGGCCACAAAATTTGCAATGAAGTACAAATGGAAGACTGAAATATCTTCCTCTCAGCTGCAATAATTCAGATGATATTTCACACCCTCACAATTGCTATCAATAGGAAGTTTTCGTTTCCTATGACAAAGAAGCAATCTACAGAAACCCTAGGCTCCACAAGATGAAATGACAAACACCAACATCAACATCAAATCAGCCTGCTGAGAATGAAGCCCAAGATGTCTATTTATTCTTTCTCCCCAATTTCTCCAGAAGCTTCTAGAATATTCTTTTATTTTATTTAAGTGACTTTATAATATATTTTAAAATCAAGTCACTTTATTAAATTAATTAAATATAAGGTCACCTTTCAATTTTAATTTTATTTGATAACCTTATAATTAATTAACTTAATACCACTTAATGATTTAATTAAAGTAACTAATTAGTCATCCTCTTGAAAATCATTATTTTGGACAACTTAATTAATAATTAAATCAAATTACCTCCAAAAACGGGGACATTACACTTTATTGTTTGTCAACAAGATGAATTCTCTATATAATAAGTAGTGCCTCCATTGTTTCAATGTTTGGACAATAGCATACAATTCTTTATCATAAGTACCATACCTCTTCTTGGCATCATTTAGTTTCTCACTAAATTAGGCAATTGGCTTGCCCTCTTGACTCAACACACCCCTAATGGCTACTACCGAAGCATCACACTCAATGGTAAAAATCTTCTCAAGTCTGGTAAGGCAAGGATAGAGGCTTCTGTCATCTTCTTTTTAAGCTGCTCAAAACTTCTCTCAGTTGCTTGAGTCCAAGAAAAATACTTTCCTTGTAATATCCCCAATGGAATCTGCCCTAAAATTTCTAATTTATTTTCCTACACTTTTCTGATTTAGTTTTTCTGCTCAAACCCTAGGATTGAATTCTGATTTTTAGTTTCAGAATGATAAACACTTATAGGCATCCAATAAACATATGCCAAACATTTAGATATCATCAACTATGATAACAACCATGAAACTCAACCATCCAAGTGCCAAACATAGATCCAATAAATCTGATTCCTGATTACAGAGAACTGCTGCTACAAAACTAAATATTCTGGACTGATTTTACAATGAATTCATGGGCTCAAACATGCCAAACATATGCCCGAATTTCTGCTCTACAAATCAGACCTAAAACTATGATTGTGCATACCAAATATATGCAAAATAGTCTTCAAATATCAAACCCTAGATGGGCGAATTCCTCCTTGGCAAGCGCTTAGCGTTTGCTGCTCCAAGTATGCAAAATCGCCCTCCAAAGATGGGCGCTCAAGTCTGCTCCAAAGTGGTGGTCCAAATTAGGGCAAAACCCCAATGCAATATGCTCACAAAATGCCACAACAATGCTGCTCCAAATCTGATTATGCAATGATGCTCCAAACCTCCAAATGTCTCCAATGAAGTGCAATTAGAACTCCGTCATGAGTTTTCCACAAGATGAGCTAGGGTTTCGTCCAACTCACCGCATTCACAAGGGCTTTCATCCTCGGAATGAAGACCAACCAAAGTTGCAGCCAAAGAGAAGAATCTCCAAAATAAAATAAGATATGAATGAATATACCCAAATGACCTCAAATGTTCTTATATTTATGGCCACCTTTCCCCTCCAAATCTGGCCAACCTCCTCAAGGCAAAATATTTATATTATTTTCTTTTTTTTTCCCCTTCAATCTTGGCCAACCTTAATAAAGTATTCTTATATTATTTTTATTGTCTTCTACAAGGGAGCGAACCTCTTTATGACCTTTGATATTACATTTTTAGGCCCTTGCCATAGGTCGTCCACCTTCAAGGCCATTTTATTTAATTATTTCTCTGTCACCAAATGGCTCATAAAACCATAGGAAGTCACTTCATATCTTCAACTTGCCCAATAAAATTGATCAAATTAAAATATTAGGTCATCCCCTTTGTAACAACCATCCACTTAATACTCAAGTAATCTCAAGAATTTACTAGAAGGTAAATAAACTTAGTAAACATGAGAGAGAAAAAAAAAATTTAAAGTTAAAACATTTGCATATATGCACAAGAATAAAGTACAACTTTTCCAGATAAATTCAAACTTGAATTCACATGTAATCATAACTAGAGTCAAGCTAATTCCTTACAATATTCATTTATATCACATAAAATAAATTTGGCATAAAGAATAGTTTTACCTCATAGGTTTTTTTCTATCATAAGCCAGAACATGGAGTTCACTACATCCGGAATGTCGATCTCTATCTTCACAAGTCTCAGAGAGTCTACTGCTATAGAGGGAGAGCATCATCCAAGTGCTTTTCCTCCAACCACGGACTCAAGTGGTCCCCCGCGCACTTCCAAACTGGAAGTAACCCGGCCCTTCTCGAAGAGTATAGATATAAGGAACTGTCAAGTTTCACCATCTGAGTCCTAGTGATGTGTTCTACAAAACTCAATCAACCACACAACTCTAGATCCCTTCTAGCTAAGTATGATCACTATGATTGGTCATTCCATCTAGACACACACCTCTGACTCGTCTTAGAAACTATCTCATCCTATAGTTTTTCTTACTTTATTTGGTACTCTAGACTCAAACTAGTCATTATAGAAAATCCATTCTAGCCAATCTGACTTAGAACTAATCCTTAATCTAGGATATTCATTCAATGTAAAGATTTGGGTATTTCAACCCTTTTAAAAGTCCCTTATTGCATCCTTGCAATATCTAGGGTTTTTGACTTCCTGTCATATTACTCTCAAGATTCAATACCCAACATCTTGATGCGTTAAATCGAGTTTCGACATTATCGTAGAATCTCTTAAGATATTATAAAGACTTCCTATCTTGTTCTATGGTTTTCTCAACCTTTCACTGTCAATCAATATATATATGTACAATGTCATATCCGACATAAGAGTTATAGACTCCCTACATCCTCCTTGTTTCAATACTAGGGTTTAGCTTCTCTAACCCAACACATGGAAATATCAACATCCTTGATTTTCCAAGGGTAATAACATAAGTGTAATTAATCATAAGAACAAATTGCTTCTAGTCTTTCCTAGACCACTTGACATTGTTTGAGTTCACATTTTACATACATGAATAAACATAGTATTCAATCTATTTCTTTACCAATATAATATCTAAAAGAATACTATCATTTCATATCAATAGTCTTGATCTAAGTCAATCTTCCAACATAAGTTAGGTTTCCCCTTCTCACCCACTCTCAGGTGTCTTTAGCCATATGGACGACACCATGTCGTCATCAAGACGCACATAAGGTTATAAAAAGTATATAGACATCCTTTTCAAATACCCCACCAAGGAGATTTCAATAAGGTACATATCGAGGAAGGAAAGAGGGCTTTCCTTTCCAAGGACCCGATTATTAATACAAAGTCACTCAACAAGTAGTTATTAAGAACTCAAGAATTAGTTATACATTACTCAAGTAAGCATTCTTGATAGAAAATCTAGCACTTAGTTGTGCTTCAGTCCTTCTCCCACTTATTTACTTCTCAATTAGTCAAGCTTGGTTCACTACCAACCAAGAAACTACGGTTTGATATTACCTTTTAATAATGGAAAGAATCTCATATTAAGCAATGATGGTTTCATGCTGCATTCCCAACCTTATCTATGCCAAGAAGGGTTCGAGGGAACATACCCCGACTACCTTTTAAGTATCTAAATCACTCTAAAACAATCAAGAAATATGCTTTCACATTGTGTACATTTAAATAAGTCTCACAAAGATTCATGCATGATGTGGATTATAGGCAAGACTGCCCCATTACTGGTTTTCATAACCATTATTTTCACAATGTATACGTGTATACAAAGAAAAGGAAAGGTCCAATATTAAAGAAGAAAGATTACTTACCTTGACTAGTTGTCAGTAAGGAATGGCAACACTATGCCCTCAGCTTGGAATATTTACCTCCAAAGTCTCTAGCTATCTTTTATATTTTCCCATGGAAGAAAAATGGTTCACAGGCTATAGATATTTTATCCCCCCCTTGCCACGGGTTCACAGGCCCTTCTTTCATTGACTCCCATGTCTTCACATATATGCCTTTAATTTTCTCCTCCAATTTGGCCAAAAGGTTCATTCTTAACACAAGCAACAAGAGTTTTCTTTAGGCTCTCTTGCTCCCATCCATCATGTTATCTTCTCCACTATCTCGAAGTGTTGTTGTATATCTCTATATAATCATCAGTGGTACGCCCATATACTAAATCAAACACTAGCCTTCCACGGCTACCTCATACCTTCCTATATTTCTGAATCTTAGTTGACTGTTCTAGTTCTTCCCTTCACTTCCTCTCTCGAAGCGCATGCATTAATAATGATGGCTTTCTCATCATCCAACTTTTCCTCGGAGGCAGATGCGAGAATGACGTTCCATCTGTACTACAGGTCAACATTGCATTCGGCTAGGAGGCTTTGAGATTAAAGGTCCAACAATCCGGCTGGGCGCAACACACGAACTTCCTCCTTTTTTTGTATTCCTCCACAAGTTGTTGTACCATTCAAGTAATCCTCACTGTCTTCTCACAATTAGATGAGCATCGACTGTAACTTCCGCCATTCTCCTTTATGCTCGGGGTCTTTAGTCAAGCCTCCCATTACAATCCTAGCTCAAGTGAATAAGGTTCGCTGGCAATTTAGTGGTTCCATTCCTTCTGAAAGGGCTCCCACCCTCTTCTAAGATACTCCAAAAACTCTCACATGCCTTTTTTTTTTTAAACACCGACCAGCCCCGACTATCAGTGGAGACCCCCCGAAAATTGCCCCGCAAGAATTAGTTATAATAACCGATATAAAGACAGTTATAGTAACTGGTTCTTGAAGCGGTTAGAGACTAGAAGTCAATTAAATTTTGGCTTACGTGTAGGGAGCCACGTTCCCATGCGTGGAATGCCCAAACACAAAGTTTGAACCCGTGCTATCTTAGGGAGATGCCCGCGATCTAAACATGATTTTTTTAATAATCTTTGAGTTTAGACTTTTTCCACGTTCACCTTATTGGTCGTGGCTAAACAAAAGCCATTTTGTTATTTAGAAAGAAAAACTTATATGAATAGGCATATCAATGCCATCTCAATAATCAATAAGCTTCTCAATTGAGTTGAGCAAACATATCGATATGTCATGCCCCTTTGTAAAAGGAGCCTTGTCAAAATAGTGGACTCAACGACTAGCTTAGTCGTTAAAGTATCACCAAAAACAACACATATAAATGACAAATCATTCCCAAAATTTAGGGTTGGTAACACCATCTTACACGATCGACAACGTTGATCTTTTGTCGTCTCTTGGGCGTATTCACTCCTTAAAATGAACTCAAGGATGATCATCAAAATGACTTCCTTTTGCAAGGAATTGGGTTATAATATTAGTTCCTCGACTTAATAAGCCGATTCAAACTATTAAAAGAAAAAAAAAAGACAAATAGAACAACCAATTACGCAATTGAGGTCATAGCATAACATCGTCACGACATGAGAAGTGACATATTCGACATAAAGTTGTCTCAATCGTGAAACAACAAAAGTTCAACCTTGACGATGTCACTATCCCCAAAATGACTAGGTTAACGTTTAGCAACTAGAAATAGACTTAAGATGGTGACAACCTGTTCTATTCCTTGTATCTATTCCCTTCTCTCTGATGATGCTCTCCCTCCCTTTCTCGGAGGTCAGAAACCTATTTCCTGAATGCAACTTGCAATCAACAACACAATATTAGTGTTTTAGTAATCATTTTCATAATCCTCATGAGATCATCACATCTTGACAACTTTTAAACTCATGTCAAATTTTAGTCAAATAAACATGACTCATGAAAACATTGATTTTTCTAGCCATTTAACTAAACGTCAAATCATTGAAACATGCATAATCATCTACTAATTACTTCAAAGTAAAAAAGTAAAGCATAGTTAAAGTTAGGGGTGTAACACCCTTAGCCCTTCGACTTAGCCTACGAGAATAGGATAGGCTAACTGACCCCATTAGGTGACCACTCGGAAAATGGGGACATTACATTCCTTTAGTACAATCAATCAAGGGAACACTTATTCCACTAAAATTTTTAATAAACCTCTTATAGAAGTTTACCAACCCATGAAAACTCCTTATTTTTGTAATACTTTGAGGGATAGGCCATTCAAGCATAGGCTTAATCTTTTAGGACCGATGCTTACTCCTTCTGCTGAAATCACATTTCCAAGGAAAACCAACTTGTCTCTACAAAACTCAATTTTTTCAAGATTTATAAACAAACTCTCTCTTCTAAGTGTATCAAAAACAATTTGAAGGTGTTTCAAATGTTCTTCCATGCTCTTGCTGAAAATAAGAATGTCATCAAAATAGATTATGATAAATTTTTCAATATAGGATTTAAATACCTAGTTCATGGTGTGCATGAAAGTGGTAGGGGCATTAAAAATTCCAAAAGGCATCACCAACCATTCATATAACCCATCCTTCACCTTGAATGTTGCCTTCCATTCATCCCCTTCTCGAATTCAAATTTGATGGTAACCACTTCCCAAATCAACCATGGAGAAAATCTTAGCACTTGCCAAACAGCCTAACATGACATCCATTCTAGGAAGGGGGCACTGTTACTTTACCGTGATCTTGTTGATGGCTCTAGAGTCCACATGCATTCTCCATTTGCCTCCCTTTCTAGGTGAAAGTAAAGCTGGTAGGGCACAAGAGCTCATGCTCTCCCTTATGAACCCTTTTTCTAACAATTCTCAAATCTGCCTTCTTATTTCTTCATTTTCTTTTGGAGATAATCAATATGCAGCTTAGTTAGGAAGCTTGGATCGTGGTACTAAGTCAATATGGTGAGTAATACCTTGTGAAGGAGGTAAACCAATTGGCAGCTCTGCTAGAGTTATATCAGAATATTCTTTCAACAACGTTTGCATCTCTGATGGAGGTTGGATCCTACTAGGCTCCCTTGCTTCTTTTGGGCATAACAAATAACAAATTGATCCCTTGTTCTCATTGCAAAATTTCTCATAACATGATGAAACAAGAGACAATGTTAACATTTCAAATGCATCCTCTTCTTTCCACGGTTTTAAGAGTTTTTTCTTTCCTTCATGTTGAACCTCATAAATATTCTCCCTACGGCAATGGATTACATTTCGGTCATACTACCAAGGCCTATCCAACAACAAATGACATGCATCCATCAAGACTACATCACAAAGCACTTCATCTACATAAGGGCCAATTTTGAATGCCATAAAACAAGATTTATCCACCAGCACACTATGATACTTCTTTAACCAAGAAATCTTGTAAGGATTACATTTTGGAACACAAGCAAGTTGTATTTTGTCAACCATTTCTATAATCACCAAATTATCAATAGATCCACCATCTGTGATCACCTTACATACCTTGTCTTTAAATTTGCATTTGTTCGGAAGACACTTTCCTCCTCCAATCAACTTCAGGAGTTTTTTTGTCCCCAAATATTAAAATTCTTCTCAACATTAGGTTCCCTCTTGACTTGGCTTCAACTTCTTCAAACCAAGGTTTTTCTTCTTGGGCTACCATCACCCTTTTAGAGTTTTAAGGGCAATCTACAACCTTGTGGGCTTCATCACAAATAAAACACTTTAAGGTCTTCCACCCTCCAGAAGACAGTTGTGCATGTCCTCTACCCCTAAAGCTTCCCCTTCCACAAAAATCTGGCTTCGCACTCTTGTCTGGCTCTTCTTCTTTAGTAGGCTCGGAGGAACTCCCTCTTCCTTTGTTTTGGTAGTTAACACCTCTCTTACTAATAAATTTGCCCTTTCGGCTCAGCTTCTCTTCTGCCCTTAATGCATATTCATAAGCTTCATCCAACATAGGCACTTTCAATAATGAAAGGTCGTCTTGAAGTTGAAACTTTAGTCTATTCACATACCGAGCTGCTACTTGCCCTTCACTCTCCTGTATATCTGTTCAAATTTGAAGCCTAATGTACTATTCAATATAAGCCTGTATTGACTGATCCTTTTGTTTCAAATTTTGAAATTCTTAAAACAAATTTTGCTGGTAATCAAAGGACAAGAATTGAGCTCTCAAATGTTTTAACATCTTAGGCCAAAGCCTAATTTTATCTTTTCCTTGTCTTCTTCTCGAAATTTGCATGTTCTCCCACCACACGGCTACATGTGACTTCAACTTGGATGCAGCAATTTTCACTCTTTTAGGATCATCCTCATCAATGTCCTCCATGTCAAAGTACTTCTCCAACACTTGAACCCAATCTAAAAATACATCTGAGTTGAGCTCCCCTTTAAAATCAGAAATATCAACCTTTACCTTGGAACTTTGGCTTTTTAAGGCTTCAATAAGCCTCTCCATAGGGTCTAATGCATTAGCAATGTTTCTACGAAGGTCTGCATTCCTCCTGCCCCTTCCTCCCCAATTCACACGTACTCTCCTCTAGGCCATTGCCAACTGCTCTAATACCAAAAACTGATGTAGAGAGTACCTCTACTCTCCCTCTAATCACTCCTCTCTGTATTGCTGATCTACATATTAGATTTTTAATTAAACATCCACAAAACACCAAAGAATACAGTAATAGTTGATAGCCAAAACAAAACAAAAATCAGAACTCAGATTCATTATCACAGAAGACAAATGAAACTAGTAGAAACTAGAAACAGACACAGCAAAAAGAGTCATCGATCCTTTTACTTCATTCACCAAAAAAAGAAATCTTCCATCCCAAACTTCCCCACAGCCAACAACTTTATCCAAAACCCAAAAAACTCCGCTCCCCAAAAGACCACCAAAAAAACCCCACAAGGGGGAAAAATGGCCAAAAATAGGAACTGTCCAAATCTGTCAGTTACAAACCAAAATTGCACAAACAGCTAAAAAAGGATAAGATTGACAGGTAGTGGGAGCCCATCCATTAATCAGCGGTTACATTACCCTAAATTCAAAATTTTTGACCTTGCACATGGCAAATATTGTTAAGTTTTTTGCTACCATACTTATTTAAGGAAAGCAGCTTTTGGTGTGGAGCTGATGACAAATTCTCACCGTAAATTAAAAAATGAGAAAAACAGCCAATTTGCAACTAGTAGCCTCCAAAACCTAAAACCCTACAACTTCCCACCTGACAACTCTGGACATAGTACATGGGATATAGAAGGACATTGTAGTCCCAAGTTATCTACGGGCAATCTAAAGTCCTTTACTCGAGATGATGACATAGACATCAAATGGCAATGCTGCTAATATTCTCCTGGTTTAATTTCCAAAAGAGAGAGTCTTTTATAGACAAATGAAGACATATTATCTCATCAAATTGGAAATAAATTTTATTTTTAAAAACTTTTAAAAAATCTATTTGCAACTATTATAAAGCAACTGGTAAATTCTAAGTAGAGATAATTTCAGTGGCCAATATTTGTCAATGGGCTATTTTATGTAGTGTGTTGAGACTAGCGAGTCGTGGGGAGGAATCACGGATCCCGAGCCAGGCTCTGTGAGCCTGCAGCTTCGTTCGCCGATTCTAACAATCAAGACTTGAGACTCAGAGAGTTATTCTGTCAGACTCACCCTGTCTGGAAAAACAGAACATCAACTTGAAATTTCAAAAAACAATTATAAACATTTTTTTCATGTATTATATTTTTCTTTTAATTGCCAATTTTTGACGAGTTTTCGCCTACAATCAGAGTCACAAAACAGATTGCAGAGTCTCAACATCATGATTTTAGCCAGTCTTCCTAAAACACATATTTGCAATGTGAAAGCATCTGAAAATGAAAATTCGCTTCAATTTGTCTGAAAGATAAATTTTCTTTTGCAATTCTTAAAAAATATAGAATATATACAGAAATAATTTCGTCTACAAGAAAGCTACCAAAAAAATTGAATTTTCTTGAAGACGCGCGAAAGTTCATAAGCTTGTAAAAATGTAGGATTGGTTCAAACCAATCCCAAATTTTAGCTACCTGATAATTCCGAACCTCGCAGAGAGCGCGGAGAAGAGCGTTGTAAACCGGCGTCGTCTGCGGGCGGTTGAAGGTGTTTTTCATGCGGTTAAACACCTCGACCGCGCGGTTTACAAGGCGCGCTTTTCCATAGCTTTCAATCATTAGCGCAAAGGTTTTGTCCGTCAAAGCATAGCCCCCACGCCGCATTTCGTTTAGGATTTTCCACATTGGATCCCAATTCTCGGTGCGGCCGAGAATTTGAATCATTTCCTCGAATTCTATTGTAGTGGGATCATAGGAGGGCTGGTGCCTCGCCCAGTTGAAGAAGCGGTACGCTTCTTTGCCGTGGGCGGCGCAGTCTTTGAGGACGCGCCATACGAGTTCAGAGGTGAGCTTCAAGTTGAGGTGTTGGAGGGAGCGCTCCATGTATACGGAGTCCGACCTAACGATGGTACAGATGTGATAAATGGCTGCGCGGTAAGCCGAGGCCGAGGCTTCCGACGGGATCTTTTCCCGCCCATTACCATCGCTTTCCTCTTCCGATGAAGAAAAAGTGATTCTGGTGTTTACCGATCTCTTGCTTGACAAGGCTAGTTGAGATAAAAGAGACGGAGGACGATTCAGCATAGCGATCAAGAGCTTTGAGATTTTCATAGAAAATTTCAGCTAGATGTATCATACGATTGTTAATTGTCTGTGTTTTTATTTTGGCTTTTATTTTCAGCCTTATGGGGCACAGAGGGAAGTCATCCTTGGCTTTCAGTTCACTTCTGAAAAAAAAATAACACTTATACCCCTGAAAGTAGGCTTTAAGTTCTTCTCGCCCTATCATCCATCGATTATTATTCGAAATTAATTAATTATTTAAATTAGTACTAAATATTAATAGAAAGGTTTATTAGGGGTGAAAAGTGTATCATGATAATTCATCTCTTAGGCTTGGTTTGATCTATGTGTTCTTGCACGTCACTTAACTATTCCTAGCAAATCTAAACATCAAATGGGGGTGTGCTTTAATGAAAGGGCACAATGAAAATGTTGAAGGTATGATAGTTTTGGAGGGCACAAAAAAAAGATAATAACTGGTATTAAGCATATCAAATTTTGATATAAATAGCTCAGTAGAACTTAATATAGATAGTGTTGAAACAAAAAAATACAAAGGGATACACAAATCCAATGGTTTATGAGTGGTATGTTATGTCAAAGGAGTTTTCTAATTCCTTTTAATTTCTCAACACACCCCCCAATGGGACCCTCAACTACATTTCCATATCCCAAACTCCACGCTTATGTTGGAGCAACAAATTGTAGGAGTTAATAATGACTCCTCAACACCCCTAGGAACAGTTGCTAGACCAAAATATCTTCAACAAGAGAGAAAATGGCAAGAATATTTGCTTCAACAATACAAGATTGAATATTGGTTGAATATGCAAATGTACATGAGGTGCTTTGCTTATAAAGGCAAGGTGATAGATAGGATTAGACAAGATCAGGACAAGTGTCTTAATCCTATAACATGTGACAACTAACAACCTAACTACCTAGGACTCAATCATTACAAGCTAGATAAGATAAGTTCTAGAAAAGTTAACTAAGACTTCTAGAAGGAATCTTATATCCTAGTAAACTTAACATGTGAATATGTCCCATAATTCCCTCGTAAGGAAATTAAATAGGTACAATACATTTATTCACACCAACACCCCCCTTAAGTGCAACTTAGGGAGAAGATTATTATGCAAACTTTGCAAAGAGACTATTAGTCTCGGCTATGAGGCCATGTTAGGTACCCATTTACAATGCAAATGCAATAAATGCAATCAATCTCTCACAAATGGAGAAAAGGAGAAAACCCAATGGGACAAAACTCCTCTCCAAAAGAGAGAAAATAAAGAATCAAGATGATGTATGGAGGACTCAATAATACCCCCCAAGTACTACATCCATCATGTATATACAATCAATAACCCCCCATAAGAGGGAAATAGAGAGACAATATATCCCCCTCACAATGTATAATCTCCTACAAATATGGTTAATGTCTGAAGACAAAGCACAATCCAATGTCTACAAAGAATGTTTCTCCCCTTTGGAAGAAGATACACCAAGTACAAATGCAAGAATGCTTCCCATTTTGGATAGGAATTGGTAGGAGGTGGAATCCATATGTATGTAGATTATGTATGAAATTTTCTCATGTGTTTCCAAGTTCTTGGATGATGAAGATAATGCCACAATCCAATTAGGTACATTCCCAATCACAATAAACTGTGAAAAACCAAGAACAAATGGAAACTGATCTTGAACTAACTCCAAAGACAAACATGAAGTGACAATAGTTGATCCATGGCTATCATCAAATAGGAGAGATAAACCTTCAAATTGGTCTTCCAAATTTGAAATGTGTAACTTCACAAACAAAGAAGCAATGTTTTTCAAATAGGAATCCCAATCATGAAGATAAATAGATACATGATGCAATGAACCATTGGAAGTACTCAATGAGTCACAACAAAAGATGAATGTGTGATCTCAACTGGAGAAGTAGGAGCTACAGGAGAAGCCTTTGGATCATCAATACACTCAAATTTTGCATCATATTCAAACTCCTCTAAGGTGTCATCATCAAAAGATATGTTGTCAACATCATCAAATGGTAAGAGGCAATTTGATGCAAGATCATTTGAGAATGGAGGCTTGTGTGGATCTCCAAAAATCTCCCAAACTTTGGTCCAAATCGTGCGAGGGCACAAGATTCTTGAAATTTTATGCTAGGTCTCTTTGAAGATGCTTGCACTAAAAGTAGAACCAATCAATCCTATGATATGATCATTTCTATCACCCCAAACATGTTTCTTATATGGTGTTTCTAGCTCAAGAATGAGTCCATAGAGATGAGGCGAAAGATTAAGCCACCTACAATGTGTTATGATGCCTTTTTGCCATGACTCATAATTGTCCTTAGTTAGAACTATTACAGAAGGATGAGTTGAATAACCCATGATTACAATGATGATACACTTCACAACTGATTAAATCTTAGATCAATATGTACAATGAAGCTAAAATGAAGTACAATGATCAAAACAACACCCTTCCAACTGCCAAACTATCCAAGTATCCTCTAGTATACCCATTGGGAAAAAATTGAAATCACAACATATCTAAGACAAAATTAAGAAAAAGTGCATGTATAGAACTGCAGTGCTCCTAAATATCTTCTTGATGCCACAAGAATCGAGAAAATTAGAGTTTGGAGCAAAAAGATATGAGCTCAGAGGCAAAAATCAAGATATGACTTCAATGAGAAAAACTACTACCAAACAACAAAACTTTGTAAATTCATTTGCACCACTGGAAAATTTAGATCGCCGGCTTTCCGATGATATTTTGTTTCGAAAAAAATCCTCCTAGATCAAAATTTATGACAATTTGAAAAAACCCCTATTTAGGCCTTTGGGGGGCAAAATCAGGCTAAACAAGCACAAAAAACAAGCTCCTAGGGGCCAAAATTATGGTTATCCATGTGACCTTAGTGGTGGTTGACCCAAAATTAAAATGTCGCCACTAGGGTGGCTACTAGGAGGAGCGCTAGGTGGGTTCCCATGCCACTAGAGATAAAGGCCCCCCTGCTTGCCAATGAATAAACCAGTCAGCCTTTCAAAAAGGTTTTCTAATGGTGACATGTGGGGAGCATGAGTGTTAGGATACCCACAAAATAACCTTTTAAACATGGGGGAAAGGTGTGTCTATGTAAATTCAAAACAATACAAGGGAATTCTAAGGTGTAGGTAAATTTGTAAAGTAAAGTTTGCAAAGAGGGGAAAATTTGCAATAATTCTACCGAAACTAGAGCATAAGAACATAATAGACACAACAAAATCCAAAAACAACAAAAAGAGCAATCTAAATGAAAAGAAAAGGTGAACTCAACATCTCACACAAATTTATCCATGAAACAAAGTGAAGTTGAAAACATCCCAGCAAACAAGGAAGAAGGGGATGAAGTTAAACATTTTGATACTTATAGCCCCACCAAAACACCGCTAATGTGGTCCTCTGAATTATACATCAATGAGCTAATTGCCATGAAAAAGAGACTTCAATCCTTAGACACTATGAAGACACCAAAATGAAAGAGATCATAGAAGCCAATTGACAATTAACAAAGGAGAACAAATTGCTCAAAGAACAAATAAACAAACTACAAATTTTCATGACAAAAGGGGAGCAAGAATTGATGTCAATAAGGCAAGTTTTAGTCCAAATTGACTCAATGGGAAGAAAAAAAAGTAAAAAGAGGTAGAAGAAAGCAGAAATTCACATACAAAAGAGATACAATCAATAATGGACAACATGAAGATAAAATAAAACCAACTACTAAAGGACCAATTAGAGGAGGCCAAATCCTATGCTCACATAGTGAAAGGTTCATTAGACACGCAAAGAGACCTCATAGAAAATCAATTCAGGAGGTAGATAAGAGAGGAAAAGGACAAAAATGATAGGGCTATGAATGTCATTGTTAAAGGACTAAAAGACTATGATGAGAAAGAAACCATAAAAGGGTTATCAAGAGATTTCTTTAAGGACAAACTACAATGGTCAAGAGTCATTCAAGAAGCAAACAAGATTAGAAAATAGATGAGAGATCGAAAGAATAAGCATGTAAGAGTTACTTTGGGGAACCTTGAAGACAAGAACATGTTATTAAGGACCAAGAAGTTCCTTAGAGGCACACAAATTTACCTTGACGAAGACCTAACCATAATACAATAAGAAGAAAGACAAAAAGAGTGGAAAAATTTGAAGGCAACAAGAAGTGAAGGAAAATGGGTTTGGTTACAACACGGAAAGGCAATCAGTGATAGAATTACACACCAAAAATAGGAACTTGGGCCCCTCAATAATATTTATCAATGGTAAGTTGGAATTGTAGATGTTATCCTTGGAGAAGAGGACCTAGTTAAGGGCCCATAGCAGAGGGATAAGACAGTATCATCCTTACAGAGACTCATGAGCATAAAGGGTGTAAAATCCTAAAATTTGAAGGATATAAAAAAGCTTCAATTTAGAATGAGAGAATAGACAATGACAAAGGGCATGGTGGAGTTATAGTTATAATCAAAGAAACATGGTGCAAAAATATAAAAGTGAGAAAGAAGAACCAAATAAACAATACATATGGTTGAAAATAATAGAAAATTAGACTACAATAAGAGTGGCAACTTGCTACTTCGCCCCAAAGGCTCCAAATCATATATGAAAAGGAGTCTAGATCATGAAGACCACTTTTCTTCTCTTAAAAAAGACATTTCAGTATTTAGCACAATGGGAGAAGTTATAATAATAGGTGATTTTAATGCCAAGACAACTAACATTCAAGCTCTTAACTTGAAAAGTGAAGATAAAGAGAAAGATGACCTGCTATGGTTGGAAGAAGAGAACCATCAACTTTGGGAAAGGACCTCTCAAGATAATCCACATAATTTCACACACTATGGGGAAAATTTGTTGGGGCTATACAATTTATTCAACTTGGTCATATGCAAATGGTATGAGAACATGGCCGAATTCGAACATCACTTGCAAAACCTACAATTGTTACACCTCGTCTTGTTGTTACTGATTTACTTTTACCTTCACGGGTAAATAGGTGAGTAAATGCAATCATGAGTTTGATATGCTTGCTAAAGAATGGAATATTGAAATAGGTATTATGTGAAAGTATTAATAAATGCTTAATATAGCTTTGAAAGAGTAAATATGTTTACATTGATTTCTATATGAATATGCTTAAGTTTATGATGCATATGGATTTATTATGAATGTCTAACTACCATTGCAAATGTGTTAAGTTGGTTGTAGGGACAGGTTCAATCCTCTAGGTGGAGGGGAAGTATCACTCAGGAGAAGTGATTGGTCGAATAACCCTTAATGATACCTATATGAGCTCACACACACACTCATAGTAGAATGGTTGAGTCTAGACATAGTGTTGGAAATTGGTAAGTCATCCTTAACATGATGTGTTGCATTAGTAAGGATCTTGATTACTGTTGAGTAAATTCTTGGATGATGTTTATATGTTTGGAGCTTATGAGTTCTTCCTTATGTTGTCATGCTTGATTGTATGATTGATTGAGTATCTTTGATCTTAATGTATTCATATCAATCAACAATTATATATAAGAATGTGTATATGTGTGTGTGTGTGTGGAAACAATACTCATGCAAAGTGACTGTAGACGTGCATGTCCATATGAAGGTAGGAATACTTTCATGTACAATGCACGAATACATCGTATGCATAGAGATGTTGGTTGGGCACCAAGTTATGAAGTTCTAATTGTTGTAGAAGACCATTTTGGAAACAATTTGATTGTCATCATTTAATCATGAGCAGATTGAAATAGTCTTAAGCTGTTGTCAAAACATAGAGGTTGACTTGTAGCTTCTTATGCTAAGTAAACTATTTGATTGCTACCACCTTTTTTCCAAGTGAGGTGAGTCGACTAGCCTAAAGATTGTTGTCAATTTACATGCCTTTTTTGTAGGTTGTGAAGTCTCCCTTTTTTTGTATAAATAGAGAGACATGCTCTCTCATTTGTTACTCATTTTATTCCACTCCATTATGCACTTCTAATCTGTAATTTCATTCTGATGTAATTTGTGAGAGCAACGAGTATTATGTGAGAGCATTGAGTATTTTGTGAGAGCATATTATCGTTTTATGAGAAGCATATCATCAACTTGAGAGAGAGGTTTATTGAGGCATTACTTGTGAGAGCAAAGTAAAGCTAGTTGTTGTTTTGGAAAGTTGTGCAACAATCAATCAATTGGACAAGCATATTACAGGTATGAGGATAAATCTTCCTTTGCTTTTATTTATTTATGAAAGATTGAGTTGTGTATGCTTTGTTTGGGCTGCATGAGAATACTTGCATTAAAAAAGTATAGTATTTGCTATAGAAAGGAAAAAGAAGCTATTTTATGATTTTATGTGAAGTGCTTGCATTTACTCCATAATAGGAGGGCTTATTTGTCATAGGTATAAATATACTAGATATGATTAAACAAGAATAGCTCAAGGGTTATTTATAATGTGAAATATATTGGCTTATGATGTTAGGAAACCTTGGGAATGGTAAGGCTTATATGTACATCAACAAGTTAGGAGAAATGATAGGATGAGTCATTGCTAATCTGTGCTTGTAGGACCACTTGGCCATACGTCACTCTCAAATGAAATCCTAGGCTTGGAATAACCTAATGATTCAAGAAAGTTTATTTGAGGAAACCCTAGGTTAAGAGCTACCTATTGGGTTGAGAAAAGTACT
Source organism: Sequoia sempervirens (assembly GCA_007258455.2). Taxonomy (NCBI): domain Eukaryota; kingdom Viridiplantae; phylum Streptophyta; class Pinopsida; order Cupressales; family Cupressaceae; genus Sequoia; species Sequoia sempervirens. Next base: position 39,804,906 of record VDFB02137365.1, read on the forward strand.
TGACTACCATTGAAACCTTTAGGCTTGTATTACTCTACATGGTTAGGTAGATTAATTAGTCTTACTTGGAACATATAGATTTGGATTAACCAATATGAACGGACTAGTCATCAAATGATGTTTTATCATAGGATTAGGATATATCAAGGTTAAGACTCGCCTATGTGAATAAGTAATTCACTTGAGTTTATGAGATACTAATATGAAAGGAGACATAGGTGGGGTTACCTATAGAGTTAAAGTTGCTACTTGATTAGTTGCTTTACACTCTTGAGATGAAGTCACATTGTTGGCATGATTCTACTTTGAATAACTCCTTTTACTAAGGGGATAAACTATCAAATGGAAGCATCTATTGCTATGACTATTCTTCGATTGAGGTCAATCATTGATGTGCTTATTCTCTTGATGAGAGCCACTTATTAATGTGATATATTATTGATTGGATTCAGTTATTTATGAGTATGTAATCTATGAATATAAGAAGCTTATATAGCTGTACTCTAGATTATAAAGTTATATTTGGGACTAGATTGGTTTTTGTAGTGAATAGTTGGTCTATGTAAAGTTAATTTGTGGACTAGGAAAGCTCTTATGTTATACCGAGGATGAGAATATCCATAAGATATCATAGTGTTTTGGGAAAGGGAAATAGTTTTTTTTAGGTTAGGGATTACCTAAGGAAGGAAATTACCTAAGCATAGTATATGAATGGTCATGATCCAAATCGAGCTATAAAAGTGTATGTGAATAGGGAGACTGTCACTCGAAGTATTGGGTGAGAATACTTTGGCCAAAGCAGTGTAGGTCGCCACTGGTTACACTGTCAATTCATTGTGATCCATTTATTTGCATGCTAGTCCTAGATTGTGGGTTTACAAGTTCTAGACATGTAGGACATGATGCTAAGCTCAGATAGGCTATTGTTATGGTGTTTACCAACCAATCTCTTCATCGAAGGGTAGGGCCATCTATCAAATGATAGATGTGTGAGGGACCACATATGAGTCCATGGTTGGTGGAAAAGCACTTGAGTGATGCTTCTCATCATGAGATGGTGACTGAGGTTTGTAGATGTTTGTGTTAGCATTGGGAACAGTTGGAGTATATGCACCAGAGAGCGAGAACATCCAAAAGGTACGCACCATTGCGGCGACATCAGGATCAGATGGTATATCTATTGCCAGATGAATCTCAAAAGAGCTATGTATGTATCATATACCCATTTATATGGAAGGATGTAGTCATGAATGATAAACTTGAGTTTATTCGATATGATATCTATGTTAAGGAAAGATTTGTGAAATTACATTGGAATCCAATGGAAGTTGGAAATAGTGTTATCTCAAATGAGCATGTAATTTACATTATGGAAAGAAAAGTTTTTATTGTTATTTCATGGCATCATAGAATATTCTCTTAACATGAAATCTAAGGAATTTTACTGAGTAGAACACCAGGGTTGTTACATGTGGTATCAGAGCTACCAGGTTCAGCTTTGAAGCCTATGAGCTCATTATGCAAACAATGTGTAAACCTTATCGGAAGATAAGGGGTTGAAAATACATTATGCCAAGATGGCAAGAAGAAAGAACAAAGGGAAATGAAAAGGAAGATGAGATTCCTAGAAACTTTTTTAAAGTTTGGAACAAGATAAGAGTCATCCCAGGAGTTGAAACTCCTAAACCAACATCTCATTATGATATTTTCCTTGGATTGCAGAAGATTATGCAATTGGGTTAGGTAGAAAGGTTATGAAGGATAATCAATATGAACCTTCACCCAACGAAATAACTATACGACTCCAAGGGGATGGGAAGGAATGAGATAACCCCCTTATTAGTAGCGACCTATAGTTGCAAAGAGTCAAGGATTTTTGGAAATAGCAAGTATACTACTAATCAATGAGAATGCATTATTGGCGTAATCTGGAAACTTCAATCGAAGTAGAAAATCAATGTTTTGTGAATCTAAATCAATAGAATTAGTAAGGAAACAATGCTCTAAGTTGAAGGCACATCAACAAATGAGGCTTTGTGGATATTGGTATACATGGAAAAGATAATTGGTATATTAGAGAGCCTCTTAGCTTGTAAAGTTGCTAATTATACAATAGATATCTTTATTTACAATTCAATTATTGAATCTATGAGATTAGAGATCGATGATGAAACTAACCTTGGGAATAAGTATATTCAAGACATGCCATGGAGGCAAGAAAAAGGCAATAAAAATCCAACAATGAGGAATGATAAATCATTTCGAGAAAGCAAATTTTTGCTAGGAGTACAACTTTGAGTTGATTGAATGTCATGGAAACACTAAGGGGGCAAGAAAGAGAGTGGGTTGACTCAGATAAAGTACCCCATATAATGAAGATCGTCAATATATTTTCAATTTGGAAGAACTTTTGACTTCTTCATAAGTCATGAAGTCAATATATTTCATCACCACGAGGATAAAGTATTGGAATTATAGAAAGATAATGAAAAGGTCATAATGAAAAGGTCAAGGGATATGATTAATGAGAAAGGAATATTATCACTCGATACTTATATAAATGTTTGTTTGGAAGATCAAATAACCTTATCATTGATGACTTAGAAAAGGATAGGCAGTTTACTTGATCATGAAAAGGAAGATCATGGCCTAAGGAATAGGTAAGGAAAGGTCTAAATCACTCATGATTTGGAGTTATTAAGAAAATGTTCATGCTTGGTAATTGGGTATGCCATTAAATTTGATATCTTTTAGAAGCCAACATGCTTGAACAAGAATTGTTACTTGAAAAGGTATCAATGCTCATCAAGAAACATAGATTGAGCTGAAAATCATAATACAATTTTGGAAATGATTTAAGGATGGAAGAAATCCAGGGTATAGATGTCCTAAGATGAAGGATACTTATCTCCACAAAATTTATAAGCATTATGATTATGTGGCATAAGCCCACAAAATAAGTTTTCATCTGGTCAAAGAATAGACTAATAAGGAATGTAAATGAACCGAGGTACCCAAAATTTTGGAGGGTTAAGGAATGAAATAAGGAAATTGATGTCATAGTTAGGACATTGGAATGACAAAGTTATTTGTCAAATGAAGAACCATTATAATCTGGAAAAAGATGGAGTAATATGTTGTAGATTATGTAGCTAGTTATTGTCCATTATGCCAGGAAATGAGGACAAGATGTCATCATCAGCAGGACATGTATACTCTCTTGAGATTCCAAAGGGGGAGTGGTAGAACACACGATGGTCTAATCTATCTATGTCGGTAGAACTGACATAATATTATGGTGAAAAAACTCACCAAGGTAGCCAACGCTGGTTGGAAATTTGATTTATGGGATTTTAGTCCTAAATAATATATTATGTGAAGTAGTTGCTTAGTATTCCTGAGAAGGTTATCTTAGTTGTGAACAAAAAAATAATGATAAGGTTGTGTAAACCATGATCATCTTGTGAAACATTCAATTGAATGAATGCTCAATATATTATTGAAGTTGAATAGGCAAAAGTAGTAAACCAAATCTTGAATGATTTGTAGAATACTTATAAACTGCTACTATTGAGGTTTGATCCATTATATGGAAAAGAAGGTCGGAAACTCTATATGGCTGAAATAGACTAAGAAATAGGGTTAACCTTAGACCTAAAAAGTAAAAAAAATAGAGTAATAGATCGAAATGATCGAAGAAACCTTGTTGATACAAAGCTTTAAATATAAAGCAATATCATTATGTCCAGAAATGACAGGTGTCCAAGAGAAAATTTATCCTCAACATGGACAAATGGTCAAGAGCATTACTTTTAGGATTAAGGAAAATAGATAAGTAGGTGGTGGACGGTCTTGGATTTTGAGTTGTCCAAGGTGTAAATACCAAAGAAAAGGAAGGGACCCATAGTGTAGTGTACAATGCACCGAAAATCCTTATCTATTTGGATTACACTAAAGATAAATTCATTAGCCAATGAGTATGTGTTTTCTAGTCACTATGTCACAAGTGTTAGGTGGTATATAGTGACTATTGTACTTAGGATGTACATACGAGGTAATATGATAAAGATCTTGGAGAGAGAAAGTATGTGTAAGGCACACAAGTTCTCCCTATGCATTAATGAGGACACTCGATGCAAGGCCCAAGAAGGACAATATTGCAAGGAGTGATGTTAAGAGAGAAGATTATTTTACAATTCATACTTGAATTAGAGAAGGTAAGTAATATATTTATTCAAGAATTTATTAGTATGTCAAAATGTTTTAAATCATCGAGGATGATGATTCACAAGGGGGGAAGTATGTTACACCCCATCTTGTTATTACTAATTTACTTTTACCTTCACAGGTAAATAGGTGGGTAGATGTAATCATGAGTTTGATATGCTTGTTAAAGAATGGAATACTGAAATAGGTATTATGTGAAAGTATTGATAAATGCTTAATACGACTTTGAAAGAGTAAATATGTTTACATTGATTGCTATATGAATATGGTTAAGTTTATGATGCATATGGATTTATTATGAATATCTAACTACCATTGCAAACATGTTAAGCTGGTTGTAGGGATAGGTTCAATCCTCTAGGTGGAGGGGAAGTATCACTCAAGAGAAGTGATTGGTTGGATAACCCTTAATGATACCTATTTGAGTTCACACACACACTCGTAATAAAATGGTTGAGTCCAGACATAGTGTTGGAAATTGGTAATTCATCCTTAACATGATGTGTTGCATTAGTAAGGGTCTTGATTACTATTGAGTACATTCTTGGATGATTTTTTATATATTTGGAGCTTATGAGTTCTTCATTATGTTATTGTGCTTGATTGTATGGTTGATTGAGTCTCTTTGATCTTAATGTATTCATTCAATCAATGATTATATATAAGAATGTGTATATGTGTGTGTGTGTATGGAAACAATACTCATGCATAGTGAATGTAGATGTGCATGTCCATATGAAGGTAGCAATACTTTCATGTACCACGCACGAATACATCGTATGCATAGAGATGTTGGTTGGGCACCAAGTTATGAAGTTCTAATTGCTTTAGAAGACCATTTTGGAAACAATTCGATTGTCATCATTTGATCATGTGCAGATTGAAATAGTCTTAAGTTGTTAAAACATAGACACTACAACACAACATGCAATTAGCACCTAAAATAGCGCTGAATTTTAGTGTATTTGAGTCCATCAATTGGACACATCTCACGACGCAAAAGTCAGCACTAAATGGCATGTTCATTTCGGCGCCGGATGTTCATTTCGGCACCGGATGTTCATTTTGCACCAGAAAAGTGGTGCTAGCAATAGCGCCTCCTTTAGCACCGGGAATAGCATTAGGAAATAACATCAGAAATAGCACCTAAATTAGCGCCCAATTTGGCTTCTAGTTTTTCTTCCATGTCTACTCCCATTTTTGCTTCTAGTTTTGCTCCCAGGTTTGCTTCCAGTTTTGCTTCTAGTTTTGCTTCCAGGTTTGCTTCCAATTGTGCTTTCAGTTTTGTTTCCAATTTTGCTTCAAGGTTTGCTTTTAGTTTTGCTTCTAGGTTTGCTTATAGTTTTGCTTCTAGGTTTGCTTCTAGTTTTGCTTCTAGGTTTGCTTCCAGTTTTGCTTTTGGTTTTGCTTCCAAGTTTGCTTCCAGTTTTGCTTCCATTTTGTTGCTTTGTTTCAATTTTGCTTCTAGGTTTGCTTCGTAGTTTTGCTTCCAAGTTTGCTTCCAGTTTTGCTTCTCATTTTGCTTCCAATTTTTCTTCCAGGTTTGCTTTTGGTTTTGGTTTTAGTTTTGCTTCCAATTTTCTTCTAGTTTTGCTTCCAGTTTTTCTTCCAGTTTTGCTTCCTAGTTTTGCTTCCAGGTTTGCTTCTAGTTTGCTTTCAGTTTTGCTTCCAGGTTTGCTTATAGTTTTTCTTCCAATTTTGCTTCCAGTTTTGGTTCCAATTTTGGTTCCAGGTTTGCTTCCAATTTTACTTCCGGTTTTGCTTCCAGGTTTGTTTTCAGTTTTGCTTCCAGGTTTGCTTCCAGTTTTGCTTCTGATTTTTCTTCCAGGTTTGCTTCTGGTTTTTCTTCCAAGATTGCTTATGGTTTGCTTCTAGTTTGTCTTCCATTGTTGCTTTCTTTTTTGTTTCTAAAATGCTTCTTATTTTGCTTCCATTTTAAAAAATAAAATTAGACTGTAGGAATCGGGTAGCATGACCCCTAATAAACTGTAGTGCGCTTAGTAAAAATTTTAACGTGACCAGTAGTGCTAGCGCAACACGCTCTCCGGTACCATGGGGGTGGGGGAGACTAGACCTCATGACCAACCTCCTGCAATAGGAAAGATTTAGCCAACTAAGCTAGGGCCTCCGCCCCTTTTTGCTTCCATTTATTAATTTAATTATTTATTTCAATTTAATTAGTTAAATATATCATGCCTCTTAAATAACTCATATGATTATAGAGTAAGTAATTTAATTATTTAAATCATATGATTAAATAACAGATAATTATTATAACATGATCATCATCTATAATTAAAACAAGTGAGTCAAATATCTATAATTTAATTGAATTTGACAACATCCATCTTGAGCAGTAAATTAAAATCATCATACGTAATAAATATCCATCCAAAAATCATCGACCACTTTTAATATATATAAATTGACAAGTCAATACTGATAAGATCATCATCATATATAACTAGAACAAGTGAAAGTCAAATAAGTAGATCAATAACATGTCAAAATGATACATGTCCAACCGAGAAAATCAAAATGATACATGTACAAATGATATAAGTAAAATGATAAATTATGTAACTCAAATTGATACAAGTCAAGATGATACATGTCCAAATGATATAAGTGAAAATGATACATGTCAATATGATACAACTCAATAATATGGTACTGTAGGCTGTGAAAATGATACATGTCAATATGATACAACTCAATAATATGGTACTGTAGGCCGTGAAAATGATACATATGATAATAACCATGAAAAGAGGCATCATAACGATATATCAACAATGATCCATGATGTATTCTATATGATCATGAATGTCACTGGGTACTACCAGCAATTGCCATCATCACCACCATCATCATCATCATCATCATAATGATATATCAACAATGATCCATGATGTAGTCTATATGATCATGAATGTCACTGGGTACTACCAGTAACTTCCTTATCATCATCATCAACAACGTGATCATCATCATCATGATCATCGTCGTCGTCGTCATCATCATTGTCATTGAACTCGGTGTCTTCTATATCTGCATCATCATCATCCTCTACCATGTGATCTGTACCGGCATGACCAATATTTTCTAGATCTATATCATGATGAGGATCATCTTGATCTTTTGGAAGACTTGTGTTCTGCAAAAAAAACATTTAAAATGAAAATTTATTATTTATTTCATGTAATAATTTATTTTTCTGTTATATATCTAATATTGCAACATATGAGATGAAACCATAATCATATTACATCATATCAAAGTGTGCATACCATAATAGAATTTCAAAAAAGTTACAGCTAATATGTCATTCCAATGATGTGAAACATGCAACAATTCTAATAAATGTTAGTAAAGATCATAAAAAAATTGTTATACAATTTAACTATCAACTGTAAATTCTATTACATAACCTTAAGGGCCAACCCTCTGCATTTTGTGCTATATATGATTGTGTTTTCCTCAAAGATCGTTTGAGAGTTAATTGGTCTATATATCTTCTTCTCCTATATTTCATAAATGGATATTTTTCTAGGACATTTTGGCATTGTAATATGCTTCAAAGGTTCTTTGAGAATTAACTAGTATATATTATTTGAGAGTTAAAATTTATGGTTTAGTTTTCTATTTGTAAGCAAGCTATGACGTGCAACAATCCTTGAGCATATAGAGAATAGTTCTTCAGGACATTTTGTACTTTGATTATACTATTTTTAAGTGACCTTTTCATGTATATAATTGTATCATGTTCATGTATGTTAATATAAGGCGGCTATGGAGGTAGTTGAAAGAGATGGCCCTGAACTTTTGCCTCATCTTACAAAGTCTGCAGGAACAGGAATAGGGATCTCAAAATTTTGAGAGTCTGGTTTAAGTTTGAATTCAAGAAATGACAAAATTGTGAAGGATGGAATGGATTTTAATGTATCACTTGGGTTTTAGAATTTGTAGTTACAGACTAGTAACCCAAAAAAATAGAATTATTCATTGCTCCTTGTTGTCAACACTATGGTTATTAAGGATAAAGGGCTTGAAAATGCAACTGGGGTTAGCTCCAAAGTATACACTGATGTTGCATACTCATTTAATGACAATGATGAAGATGAGGAAGTGAAAAAAAAAAACCAAGGTTGAGGTAAATGGAGGAGAATTAGGCATCTCCAAGTCAACCTTACGATATGATAATCAAGAGATGACTAAAGAAGAGCAGCATTGGCAATACCAAGCATAACTTGCAAGGAAAAAGAATGAGGAGACTACAAGAAGATTGACTGCAGGGGGCATTGGTACAGGAGATGGACATGGCTATTCCAAGCCATCCACTGAGATGGTTTCCTACAAAAATGTGGATGATATCCCCATTTCTAGAGAGCTCATGATTCAGTTTGATACAAAAAATGATGATTTTCCGGTACCCATATATGGTATCATGGTTCTATTTCATGTAGCCACCATCAAGATTGTTACAAGCCAACAAGATGGAGGGAATTCTTATATAGGTATAATTTTCAATGTTCCAGGTACCGACTTTAATGCCAACTACATGCCAACATTGAAATTCCCTAGTAGTATTTATGTTAAGGAAATTTCCTTTAGATCAAAGGATTCAATGCACATCAACCATGTGGTACAAATGATTAAATCCCACAAATGATCTATAGCAATGAAAGAGTCTAAAAAGGAAGAGAGAGCTACACTGGTGACTCAGGAGAAACTTCAGCTTTCAAAAACAAAGCCAATTAGGCTGGCAGACTTGTGGATCAGGCCAACATTTTTTGGAAGAGGAAGAAAGATGACTGGAACTCTAGAGGCCCGCCATAATGGATTTCAGTATTCAACCATGAGAGTAGAAGAGAGAGCTGATATCATGTATCAAAACATTAAGCATGCATTCTTCTAGCCATTGGAGAAGGAGATGATTACTTTGCTTCATTTTCATTTGCATAACCATATCATGGTGGGAACCAAGAAGACCAAGGATGTCCAGTTTTATATGGAGGTAATGGATGTGGTCCAAACTTTAGGAGGGCCAAGAAGTTCAATGTATGATCCTGATGAAATTGAGGAAGAACAACAAGAGAATGCAAAGTTTCAAGGATTTGTCAAGCGAGTAAGATAGTTATGGGAGCAGCCTCATCTAAAAGATTTTGAACTAGAGTTTGATATAGCATTTAAAGAGCTTGGTTTTCATGGAGTTCCTTTCAAAGCCTCTAATTTTATTGTTCCTATAGTAAACAGTTTGGTAGAGTTGGTGGAATTACCTTTCTTAGTAATCACTATTAGTGAGATTGAGATTGTTAACCTTGAGAGAGTAGGACTTGGGAAAAAGGAATTTGATATGGCTATTGTTTTCAAAGACTTCAAGCAATATGTACTCTACATTGACGCCATTCCTCAATCTTTGCTTGATGGCATCAAGGAATGATTGAAATCCATGGATATAAAGTATTATGAAAGCAAAATGAACTTGAACTAGCGACCAATTTTGAAGACTATTACTAATGATCCAAATAAATTTATTGAAGATGGTGGTTGGGAATTTTTGAATATGGAAGCTACTGATTCTGATTCTGATAATTCAGAAGAGTCAGATCAAGGATATGAACCCTTTGATGTAGAAGAGGAATCAGAATCAAATTTCATGTAGCCACCATCAAGAGTGTTACAAGCCAACAAGATGGAGGGAATTCTTATATAAGGATAATTTTCAATGTTCCAGGTACCGACTTTAATGCTAACTACATGCCAACATTGAAATTCCCTAGTAGTATTTATGTTAAGGAAATTTCCTTTAGATCCAAGGATTTAAAGCACATCAACCATATGGTACAAATGATTAAATCCCACATATGATCTATAGTAATGAAAGAGTCTGAAAAGGAAGAGAGAGCTACACTAGTGACTTAAGAGAAACTTCAACTTTCAAAAAGAAATCCAATTAGGCTAGCATACTTGTGGATCAGGCCAACATTTGGTGGAAGAGGAATAAAGATGACTGGAACTCTAGATGCCCACCATATCCTACAACCTTTCACACTTCCAAGATACTAGAGATTGAAGCAACTCTGGAATTAAGCTTATCAGCTAAACATACATGTTGAATATGTTCATTGGTCAGAATGAGGTAACACTAGAATTGATTTTAGGTCTACAATAAATTGGATGTGCAAATGACAAAGGTGTCATTCGGATATGTTCATTTTCCTATTTTTTAAGAAATGTTTCTCTTGGTCTTGATCTTTTTATAATGAAGCTCGGAGGAAACAACCACCTATTCTTTCAATGCAATATTCAGTACATTTCTTATGATTCAAGAGGTTGAAAAGAAGCTCATGAAAATTTATTTCTCCTGAATCTCAATTCTTGATAAGATCACGGCTTGTCAAGTGACAATAAAAACATTACCATTCTTGAATTTGAATCCACAAAATAGTTTCAGTAAAGAACTTAATAATACATATAAACACCAAAACATAGGATTAAAACTCAAATATTGAAACTCATAAATTTAACTTAGTCTAGAAAAAAATAAAAGGAGTTGGGAATGACCACAGTAAAACAAAAAAATGCATACGAAAGTATGCACATGAATAAAATATAGATACACAATGACAAAACAAAGAAGAGAAACTCACATGCAACATAGACACATAGCAAAGAGAAATTGCATAAATTGTGCCATTATAGAAAATCAATGCAATATGATATGATGATCCAAAACCCGATCCTAGTTTCCCTTATTATACGGGAAGCAATAAGCTACAAGCCCATTCATAAAAAGTTGTCTTTTCCTAACGCTAACTAATTGTGATGTGTTAAACATAAGAAAATTAACTTAATGAAACAATAGTAGCCAACAACACTTTCTTTGTTAGTCATCGTAGAGAAATCGTGACTTTTTAGGATGTGGTGGGATTCTCTTCTCCATGATGAAGTGCTTGATCAGCCTGAGTGTCTTGATGCAAATTTTCTTTCTCCACACTCAAAGCCCTTCTGTTTCTAGTAATGAACAGGTGCATTTCTAACATATGCTTGATGTAATCCTCTTTGATGTGAATGTCAATGTTCGACAAGGAATCCCTCATATTGTACTCCAGATACATGATTCCTTCAAGCTATTTATGAGCATTATCCAATACCTTTTCCTCATCATCAATTATCTCAAGTGCTTGTGGTAATATCTCAAACAACTCATCCTTCCATTGATCCTTTTCTTTAAAGCCCCCATCATCAAAGAACATAGGTAATGGGATATCTAATTTTTGCTCGAAGTCATTGATATCAGCCTTGATTCTAATACAAAACTTCTCATGTCGACTGACTAATTTATTATATTTGTGGAGTATTTGTTCATCCATGACTTCCATCTTGACCAATTATTCTTTCTTTTCTTCCACCCTTTCCTATAACTTCCCATGTTATTGATAAGTTGAGTGCAACTTTTCAAAGAGGTCCCAATACTGATCAACCTGATTTATTACTTTCTCAAATCTCCATTTGATTATCTCAGAAGCCATCTCAAATTTAGTAGTTTTGATTTTTGTCTCCAGTTCATTGCATTTCTTCTAAGATTTCTCATGACACCACTTCCAATATATAACATCTACCATTGCATCTAACACTCTCTTTTCACAATCCACCCATGGAGAAAACAACTCTGATGAAGAAGAAGAGGTTGATTTGTCTTTGTAACTAGCTACCTCCTTCCTTAGCTTTTCATTATCCTTCACCAACTTTTCAATTTGGGATTTATTGAATTTTGCTACATTTATGTTCAATTCTGCAGTTTCAATGGGATTAGTATCCACAACTCTATGCACCATGAGATGTCCAAATACTTGACTTGGATTTTTGATAATAGTAGGTCTCTTATCTTGATGGTATAGTGACCAAATCAACAATGTAGATTCATTCGGGTGTAACCTGGTCCTGAATACATTTTATCACTAGCTTCTTCGGTTAGATGTAGTGTTTTATCCCCTCTCTTCCTAAAACTATCAAACACTATAGCAGAACTAATATCCCAACCAGGAAAAAGCAAGATCCCAACTTCTTGAAGTAGTTCTCTTCCCCTCTCAAGTGTAATGGATTCTAGCTCCTTATCTACTTCTTTCCTTAACTCTTCTAAGGAAATTGCCTCTTGCTCAGGAGTGAAATCCTTCATTATTTTCCTCACTATTCTACCCTTGTGCTCATAAACAAATGAATTGAATTCTGAATTTTTGACAAAATCACTATTTGAAACAAATTCTTGTCCAACCCTAACTCTTACATCATCAGAAAGTTCATTCGATGTTTCAAACCTGACAATGTTTTGTTCTTTGGGTGGCTCATATTCTGTGACAACTGGTGCACTTACCTATTCAATTTCATCTTCCTCCTCATCACTATCTTCTTCATCCCTTTCTCCAATTATGTCAGTATCAACAAAAAAATTGACCTCTGGAGTGGGTTGTGAGGGCATGTAATTGAGGGGTTCCATCTCCTCAACATGCATTCTGGACCCAATTTCCACATGTGCCTCAAAGATCATAGAAGGCACATCTCTGGTTAGTTCTTCTTCATGATTGATCAATTGTTCAACCCTTTCTATATGATCCTGCATATGGTTGAATTCCCTTATATATGAAGGATTATTTTTCCTTTTCCAATCCTTATCTATCACGACCTTATTGTATTTGGAAATCCTTTGTATTGTTACAATTTCATCACAATTCCTAATTACATCGTCCACAGAGAATTGATGCACATACCTAGATAGCATTTGTGACAACTTTGCTCTATTGATAAAATTTTATGAATCAAACCTCTTTCTTTCATTTCCCAATGGCAGACTATAATGTGCCAGTTTCTTGTCAATCTCCTTATACCCTTCACTAGAGACAACTGTAAAGTCCCCGAAGCACAGTGTACTTGGCATAATTGACTGCTTGTTTTGCCCCTTAAGATGACTAGCATCTGATTTAGCTAATTGCCTTACAACTTCCAAATAAGCTACTCTATCTGGAACAGTCTTTGGTAACAAGAATGGAGCTCCTTCAAACCCGTATGCTCTAATTACAGTGCAGTCAGAATAAGTATACCAATCTCCCTAATTGTGGTTCACTTTCCTTCTAGGATTATTTTTCCTTAGGTCTAAGGAACCTTTGTACCTCAGGAGACAAGTTATAATCACATGGATATCCTAAAAATTTCAGCAAGGGTTTAACAAAATATTCTTCAAAATACAGATAATGGGGTCTTTCACATCTATTGTCCCATATTGATGTCCACATCTGAATTGGTTTAAAGTTTACATCCTCATCTGTGTCTCTTACCCTTAGATCCTCTCCCCAAAACCCTCTAGCTTTCCCTTCATACAAAAGAAAATGCATGAACAAATAATAATGCTTAAAATTAATATATTCACTATTGTTTTTAATTTTCTCCAATCCTTGATTTAAAACATTGGCTAGGTAGCCAACATAATCAAATGACCTTGTGTCTCTACTTTGCACATCCGTCGCTAACACCATCGGGGCTAATGACATAAGAGGTGGGACCTCCACTCCCAATACTTGTCTTGCAGTATAGTATGTGTACTGAAAGTATTGCTCGAATAATTCCTCATGAAAGGGAGGATGCTCATTGTGAAAATTTTCTGAGTTGATTTCCATCTTCTTTGGGCCTATGTAGGGGAAACTTCCATCTTTTGTAACTAGTATCCATGTGGTGGTATTCCGTTATTAGGTCCTTCACTATGAATGGGAGGTGCATATTGCAATCTAATTGGAAAACAGTAGAAACAAAGTCTTTGGAGATTATAATGAACTCAAACCTATCGTGTAGTTGAATTGATCATCTCCTGGGGTTATATTTGTTAGCTAGTACTTTGATTGATTCCACGTTGATAAATACATTAGGCATGACTAGTTTTCCTAGGTTCATTCTCCAAGGATTACACACGGGTTGGAACCTATATTATTTTCTGTAGTGATACATGAACAATTCATACCCTCTTTGTGGTGTCCAGACATCCCTTAGGCCTTTGTGTTTATCCCATAGTTTTTCCATGGAAGGATTTAATAGTTCACTCCTCTTAGGCCTCGACCTCAACCCAGGACACTGGTCTATTAAATCTTGATTCAAGAGTCTGGCTTCTATTTTTTTCTTTTTAGTCTTTGGTGTCCCAAAGCTTTCCTCCATTGTTGTGAGAACCCTAGCTTCTTCCTACAGTTCTTTTTATTTATGAAAAACCTTCTAACTGGGATCGGTATACTTACTTGTGTCAACTTTCTTCCCTCAACCTTCCTTTTCTTCGCTCCCGCTTTCTATGAGCTTCTTCAATTTCTATGACAAAAAAGTGATCAATCTGAGGTATATTTTGCTCGGCTTTGATTCCACTTGCTCTCAATCTTGTCATCAGGGAGAGAATTTAATTTGAATATCTCCTCAATATCTTAGGCTATCAAATCACTCAAAAGCAATCATTATCACTATATCGGTGGAACCATGATTTTACTCTAGCTAATATCCATATTTCACATTGAAGCGAAGGTATGTCATTGTTTTTCATTCAGGGCATTAGCAGGATATCAGGTGATGTCTCCCTGATACCCCTCAGTCTCTCTGATATCGTACCTTAGGCGTAATTAATCACTTATGACATTCTTTGTGTTATTGGCTCATCGAGGCAACTTTGTTTATATTCCACCGATAACAAGATGTGTTCTGGTGATATTTGTTTCTTACTCTGATGAATCAAACCTTGTTAGCTCTGTATTCCTCGTTGACTTGCTCATTCGGTCACCAGTCACTTAAGTCATTAGCAACATATCTTTACTAGCCCCCTTGCATAGGTTTTATGGTCACTCGGTGTTATATTGCCCCATTTAATTTTTCTTAAGTTATTATTTTTCAATTGATTGTGACGTCCGCCTCATGGGTTATAATCTCGTTAACCTAGTCATGGCCCCACTTTTAGAACTAACATTAATTGCATGTGCAGAAATCCTATATGTTTGATTTGAAGGTCGCATCTCAGTCATTGCTCGCAAACCTCGCGAGATTTGAATATTGATATCCGAAATGATGCGAGGTTGGCGAATATTTGACACATGTGCACGCGTAGTGTTGAAGGTAAATCTTGGTCGTATATCGCACACCTCGCATGACTTATACAAGTACTCTCCAAAAGTTTGAGAGGTTTGTAAATGATGGACACGTGGATTGTTTCATTCGCTTGGGAAAGGAGCTGGAGCCCACGGGAGAGGATGATATGGTCTCAAGTCAGCAAGTTTTCATTGGCTGATGAGGTAATGAACGAAGAGAAATAAAATTAAAACCATATTGACTTGATCTCGACTATTCTCTATGCCATCTTGAAAAGAGATCGACAACTGCTATTCAAAATTGGATGCATGACTAATTGAACTATTTGCTTCATGTGAGCGAGCAATAATGGTGGATAGGACACTTGAAACCACTATTTTTTCAACATTAATGCACATAACAACTTATTTTCCTCACACAATTCAGGATTGCAAGTAAATTCAAAGCGTTCAGGAGATCGTGCAAAGTATTTCAAGCAATAACTCAAACAAATTAGGGTTTCTTGTGAACGAAAAAGCCTTAAGTCAAATTACAAGATTTATCTTTTAAACAATCTTGATTTAAGGCAGGTTTTCACTTCTTTCTTTCAAATTGGATTAGCTTGCATGTTTTAATTTTTTTTTTTTTGCTTTAAAATTGTGCATAAGTGTGGTCTTTTGCTGTGCTTCAAAATTTGTATATCCAATTTCACTAGTTGTTAATTAAGCACTAGGTATTGAGCTATCTTGTGTCGATACCCTATCCTACTTTGAACCTACCTAATTGTCCATGGCTCCCAAAGCCCAAGGGTTTGGTTCTGAAACCCCAACTAGGTTACTCTCTCAGGATATTATCGACTAGCTCAAACCCTCAACAAGTAAGAAAGCTTAGGGGCATGTAATATTTTATGGTCCTAAGATTTATGAGGGGTTGTTGGATAAGCAACATTATATCAAGGATTCTGAAACACCTTTCACTAGATGGCACATGTTCAAGGATTGGTTCAGAAATAGAAATTGTGGAGTTCCCACATGCAATACCTGGAGATTAGACATGGGAAAACTTGTGGTCCCAAATGTTTATATGGATGTGGAATTGCTGAAAGACATTGCAGCAAGGTATGACCCCGTTTCTAGGGTAATTAGGGCATTTGATGGTGCTGAGATGGTCAGGATTACCAGAGAAGAAATTGTTGAAGTCTTTGACTTGTCTGACTTGGATGCTTTCAGGAAAGAGTATGAAAATACAAAGGTCTTGTTTAGAACCACAATGTTGCCAATACATACTGCTACTATAGGATATGGAAAAAATAAGAGACAAATAAAGATTGGAAAAGATGAGAGGGAACCTTTCCTTGTGAAATACTTTGCTAACTACTTTAAGAAGACCTTCTATTCCTTATGCCAAATCATTGGTTTTGATCCACTAGAAACTATGTGAAAATAATATATGTACATAGCAGGACATATCCAACATGGAGCTTTCAATGTGGTCTATGATTATGCTACTTACTTAGCAAAGCATATGCACAAGGGTTTTGTTTCTCTTAAGGTAGGAAAGAATTGGGTTAAATTTTGGTGGTACTCCCTATTAAGGCATATGTTTCTATACAAGGGAAGGAAATATTTTGGAAGAGATATGTGATTGAAGACAAAAGAGGATGGTCTTGAGCCCTCAGTTCAGTGTTGGACCAGGATTTTGGATAGACATGATAAAAAGTTTGATAATGTGGTCTTTCACAATGTGTTTTCCTCCAAGCTGAGGAGATCCCTGATTCATGATCCACCAAGGATCCTGAAGGAGATTCATGATTTCTTGAGACCTATGGAAAGGAGGCATGAATTGAAGATAACTCATAATTGGGGAGATATCATTCCCTATCCAGATACAACTATATTCAGGGTTTATGGGACACCTATCGATCCTTATGTGCTACCAAGGGATGCATCTTTGAGGATTAAATTTATTGAAATAATGAGACAACTAGGAGCTACACAAATGGCACATTTGCCAAAAAATCAGAAGAAGGGGTCTTTCTTCCCTGAATGGAAAACCTTTGCAAACTTTGTGATGGTTAAGGGAGGGTGGAAATATTTTGTTAAGATCTTGGAACCTATGACTTGAGGACAGTGCACCCTAGAATCCATGACCCTAAGGGTTTCATTACTGCAGTAAAGGAAAGGACAAGGACTGGTGTGTTTGTGCATAACTTCTACTACCCTTAAGATGTTATCAAGAATATTTTGGATTTCAAGGTGCAAGAGGAAAAGAAGGCCATGTATCTTTCCTTCAAAAAGATGTTTGAGAATGCCATGAAGTATGATCCTAGATATGAACCTTTTCCAAATATCAGGGGAGAATAGGGAAGAGTACAATATGTTTTGGAAAACTTTGAAAGTGTTGTGGGTGTATTAAGAAGGGAAAGAACAATTGAGGATAAGGGGGAGTCATTGGCAGTAGAAGAGTGGCCATTTGCACATGAGGAGGAAAGACCTTCCTATGAGCCTCCAAAAAATATTAGAATATATTCTAGGAGGAAGCAAATTTTTAAGAAATAATAGACATTGCCAACCCCTACTACCTCAAAAGGGTCAAGGGTAGCTTCTCTAGCTAGGTCAGTTTCATCACCTCCTAGACAGGTTCCACCTGTTGTTATTGAGATTGATTCACCCCCAAAAGGCCCTTCTCCATCAAAGCAGCCACCAAGAAACAAAAAGTTGAGGTGAGAAAAATTGTTGACTACCCGAACATCGAGGAAGAAGAAATATTAATCACTCTTGAAGAGATGCAACAGGGAATGCCTTCTCCTCCAAGGGAAGTTGTAGCAAATACTGCAAAAAGTAGCCTCAGATTGGGAAAAAGGGGAGTTGAGTGGGACGAGCTACTTGGATGACTTGAGACATGAAGCTCGTAAGGAATTTATGGAGGATGATGCTTTTATTAAAATAAGAGCATTTCAAGATTTTTCTTGGAGGGCTAAGGTTCCAATTTATGCCAAGAATATAGCCAGGGGGAGGAGTTTACATCCTGAACTCCCTGAGAATGTTATCCAAGCAAATGTAATGAAAGCCATGAAGAATGAATTTCAAAGTATTACAGTTGAGGAAGGAAGGGCGCTTGTGCAGAAAAGTGGAGTTATGTTATTGCCCGAATGGGACATTGTTGATGTTGTTGTATTGGACACCATAAGAAGAGCTGAAAAGGCTATTATTTCAAACTGAAGAAGAAGCTAGGTTGCCAATCAATGGATCAACATTTAGTGAAGAATGGGATTCCTTGGCCATTTGGTCACTGTCTACGAGATCTAGGAAACTAGTTGTGACAGAACTAGCTGACTTTAGTGGACAATTGGTTATAAGAAGAGTTGCTGACACTCCAGCTCTAGAGGCAATGAACATGACGGTGAATGTTGCCAAGTTTGCTAAAGCAACTGTAGAAATTTTAACTACTGAAAGGGACTCATTGAGAGGATAGTATAATGATCTTTTCGTTGAATACAATAAGAGTCAATAGAGAGTTGTTGAGCTGGAAACAAAGCTAACACTTTGGAAAGGAAAAGTGGAGACGTTGAAGTCTCCAGGACAAACTAGCTCAAGCCAAGCTGCATCGACCATTCCAGTGGAACATTTCCAGCTTCTCCTTTGTTAGAACCCATGACCATAATACCATACAACTTGGGCCAGGAGCCACATGCAACTGATGAGCTTACAAGGGAGCAACTGGGAATGTAAATATAACTGCAAAAGGGAATGTGTGTATTGCGGTCCAATGAGAGGGTGAAATATGTACAAATTGGCTTGAGGCTTGTTTTGCTCCCTTATTCTATAAAAGGGAATTCAAGGCCAATTGTATAGGTCTTTTGTTGAATTCTAGAGCCGAGTATGCAAGTAGAAAGCACTGAGCAAATGTATTTTGAGTCGATGTCTTAGGTTTTGAGTCAATCTAGCCAATTTTGTCAATTGTATGGTTTTTTAACATGTCCGAGTTAAATATGTAAGTCTCATGAGGTCATTGTCTCTCCATTCATGTATTTTATATGAATTATTAATGAGAATGCTATCAAAGATCTTTTCATTAATGTTCATTGTTGTCTAACTTTATGTCTTAGAGTAAAGACAAGGTCTTATTCACCCTTTATGTAATATCATAAAGTTCACTCTTGTTAGCTTGATTGCTACAATGATTTACACATCTTTTAGCAAGTGTTCATAATCAAATTAACTATCAAGACTATTCAGGCCATATAGAACAGATTCATACTTGATCAAAACACTACAAAGAACATATACACTACTGTACCGCCACATCCATTATAACAATACAAGGTTACATCTAAGGACTTCAGTAAATACTAATAGTTACCAATAAATTATATCAACCTTCCTTCCTCAACCCCAAGGAAAAAAGAAGAATTCCCCCCCAAAATGGTTCCCCACTCCCTTTTCTCCTACATATCCCTTAAAACCAAGCACATTAAAGACCAATACTTCCCAAAGTTGTTATGGCAGAGGAGAGTTAATGCCTACTACCACTAATGGCTCCTTCTCAACAAAAAAAAATGTGCATATTAAAATTTAAATGTCCACTATTATATTTCAAAGGTTTGAAATATAACCAACAACATAACTTTAATGCATGCCCCTCTTTAAGTCTTATAATAAAAAGTTAGGAAACAAAGACTTGAGATAAACCCTTTGGTTTTTTCACTTAGGAGACCACCTGAAAACTCAATGATAACTACATCCACATGATCAACAAGAATGACAAGCGACCTATGAATAACAATCCACTTGAGTCAAAAAGACAAGAAGACCAATAGAAACCAAACACAACAAGCAGAGTACAACTGTAACTGTTTATCTCAAGTATCACTCTATAACCTCTTCAAAGATTATTGAAACTCAACACAAGAAATGTAAATTGACATATTAACACAACAATATCCAACTAAGTTATTGAAATTCAACTATTGATACCTTGTTCTCTATCTAGATTACAAAATCGACCCACTTTTTTCTTTGTAACATTTCCTTTTCAAATTGCTTTGGATGTCAGCCATATTTCTCCTCCTGTCAAAACATGGCACATGGACTAGTTAAACTAATCAATATGTAATCATTTATTTTTTCCTAGGAAATAAAAAAAATATCATTTAACATATTAAATATACTTACAAATGTACAAATCAAGGCCTACAAACCTTTTTGGCCACTATGGTGCATGGCATGAAGTTTGTTAAGCCTAGCCTTGGAGGCCTTATCTTGAAACATATACTAATTCAATTTAATTATGCACAAATAAAATTTAAAAATATTTTAATAAATTTGATATAATCTTATGAGAAAATTCAAATACCTGCGTACTCTCCTCACTGGACTTCCTCCGTGCATCAGACCTCTCATATGCTTTTACAAGATCTTTCCATACTTTCACACTTACATCAATTGGCCCTTTTTTGAGCCTTCTCTCGGGAGGGAGATTTTTTATCTTCTTTGTTTGGTTGCATTGAAATATCTTGCAATTTTGAGACATTCCTAGCTTTATCTTCTTTATAGACCAACCTATGCCAAATTCAGTCTCCATGTCATTAATAACTGCTTTTTGTAGGTGTATGGGTATCTTTGAGAATGGAAAATGTAGATGGTCTTTGAACCGTTGAAGGCATGATTCCTTCAACCTATTCACAAACATTTTTCCAGCATCTTTCATTTACACTTCCCTTGAAACCACATTGTATTCTATCTTCGTATCATAGCTACCAATGTAAGATGCAAAACATGGCATGGTGGAAGAAGTCTGTGTCCCAGGAGTGGCTAGGACATGGGAAGTCCCTGCTCCTTATTCCACATTCCTAGAGTTTACTTTTATTGATTTCCTCCTGGATCTTTTGCTCGATCCAGGACTAGTTGGGGAATTAATTGATTCCCTTTGACATGGTTGATTTGGTTGCAATGTTTCAGGTGCTTTACTAGATTGTTTTTCTATGTATCTGGAAAGCATTGTCAAGTCCACACCATCCAATTTGTTCATTGCCTCTACCCCCAATATGGAATCCAATTCCTCTTTATCTTTGTCACTCTCATGTCCCTATATGTATATATAAAATAAATTTATTCTTTTAAATTTAGAAATTGTGGACCCTAAATCTGCATTTTGCTCAAATACAAACAAGCATGAGTATTGTTAGTTAAATCAAGCAAATAGAATATAGAATCCCTATGAAATAATTGCTCAATGTTATCTATGCAAACAAAGTAAGTTATCAACATAAGCTAAGTGAAAGCATGAGAAAAACAAGAGTCAAATTCTATCCCATAGTGGATTGGTGTCACATGTGCTAGTGACCCTTTCCCAATCCTTGATCAAAGCTTAAGATGAAAATGCTATGAAGATGGTGGAGTGATGATGAGCAAAATCAGTTCTCAAACCAAGAGAGTGACTTTGCATAAAGATTGTGAAGGATTTGCTCAAAGATGAAGCTTGTATTTAAAGATTTTCAAATCTGAGTGTTGAAGAGGGACCAATGTGGGACTAAAGATCAAGCCAATGAGTTGAGGACACTTGTCATCATGTGAGTGGTTGATGCATGTGCAAGATTTGGGAAGAGTGCCCATGAGAGGGAGAATTTGAATTCAAATTTTCCAATAAATGCTGAGTTTGACTTTGGAAGGGGACATGTAAGAGGCATGTAAGGCCTCATAAATGCTCTGTTGGTGTACATGTCCACTTGGGGGAGATTCAAACTTGGAGAATATTCTTCCTTTATGCCAAGTTGAAAATAAAGATTTTGATAAATCAATTAATTGCAATTTCATGTGCAAGTGGCCAAATCTAGAGAATGCAAGTGGGTGAGTATTTAATCAGGGTTAGATTAAATAGATGATGATTATGCTGATTTAATGCTGATTAGATGATTTTGACTTTTAAGACTTAAATATTTGTTTTATTTAAATCAGAAAAGGATGGAAGATGCATTATGATGGATGTTTGATTTATTTGATTAAAAAGGTTGATGATAAGTTTGATTTATTTGATTTAAGCTGATGACTTTAGAGATTGATAAATAAACTTGATTTATTTTTCGAATGGATGAATATGACCTAGTTGAATGCATTATGTCAATTTGACGTGTCTACAGAAATAAAAACTAAAAACTAAAAATCAAAGAAATAATGGAAACATTTACATATCTATAAATTGACAATGAATTACCTCATTGTGGCCAGAGTTTGCTCCCTTTTCTCCCTTCCCTCTATTGCTTGACATTTTGAGGCGAACTAGGGCAAATTATTTTTGTCTAGTCTATGGAGGCAAATGAAGTACACATTGCCAAGTATGAAAGTACACACTGTCAAGAAAAACAATTCAGATATGTTTGCAATGCAAGGAGCATTTGTATGCATAAAAATGGCATTACAGAGGCTGATTGAAATTTTAATGAAGCAACATCGCATGGATCAAGTCCAATCAATCAAGGTTTTAAAGCAACTTTGCATTTGCATCTACTATCAACATATAAGTGGTTTTTCT
This sequence comes from Sequoia sempervirens, assembly GCA_007258455.2. Classification (NCBI taxonomy): domain Eukaryota; kingdom Viridiplantae; phylum Streptophyta; class Pinopsida; order Cupressales; family Cupressaceae; genus Sequoia; species Sequoia sempervirens. The sequence continues at coordinate 39,827,751 of VDFB02137365.1, forward strand.
ACTTTTCTTAAAAAAATCAAGGCCATATGGTGTTTCTCTCCTTTTTTAAAAGGAGTTTTAAAATTTTAAACTCCAAATGGTTTTTGACATTAAAAATCCCCAAAAAAAAATTAGTTTAAGTGTATATGGTGAGGATTACAATTTTTTTTATTTTCAGTATGCCTTAGCCCTAGCCAAAACCTTACTTTTTATGGTTTCCAATTATAGTTAGAGAATTTTTGTGGCACAAATGGCACAATCGTTCCTAAAATATAAAAAAATCATACAATTTTTGTGGCTTTGAATGCTATGGAAGTATTTATCACTTCAAATGGCATTTGGCAAAGGTGCCAACGCATGATTTTGGTAAAATTTGACAAGAATGCAAACCAATGAGCAGAAGATTCAAAATGTAGGTGATAAACAAAAATCACAATAGCTAAATGCAAAAGGAAAATGTTTGTAAGATTTGTGAAGAATGCAAACCAATGAGTATAGGGTACCTAACCAAATTCAATTCATTTTAACACAACCTACGGGCGAAATAAACATTAAATCTGCCATAATTTTTGATAAAAGTGTCATATATATACCTACCTACACTAGATGATGCCAACTAATGATGCAAATCACACATGATACAAGGGACAAAAACAAGTCACACTAGCTAGAAGTAAAAATAAAATGCTTACTAGACACGGCTCCAATAATCTCTTTACTCAGAAAACTCCATGAAATCTCTAGATGCAACTTCTAGGTGAAACCCTATGGTGGCTGAGAAAAGAGCTTCTAGAAATCTTGATGGAAAAAATGACATGTAGAAGAGAAAGTTCGATGGAAAAAATGACATGTTTTCATGAGAATTTTTTATTTTTTGTTTTTGATTCATTAGTCGGCGCTATAGTCGTTGTAGTTAGCACTGACTTTAGCACCAACTTTAAGCAAAAAATGTAATCTCTTTGGGGCATAAAAGGTGGCACAAATTGCACCTAATTTAGTGCCCACTTTGAGAAAAAAAACATAATCTCTTTTGGGTGTAAAAGGTGGCAAAAAGTGTGCCTAATTTAGCGCCTAATTGTGCAAAATGATGTATTTTGCATGGAAGTCGATAAATGAATACCATTGTTTTAATTATTTAATTTTGAGCATTTATTTTAGTGTTGTTATTACTCTTAACTCTTTATCTTGGGAAGGTTATATTATTTATTCATTTTTATTTAATTAATTTACTTGGGATATTTATGTGGCATATTATTTTTCCTTACATAAATTCATGTCCTATTTTGTTTTTCATAGTGCATCTTAATGAAAAGCGAGCGTATTAACAAGATAATTTCAATAATATTCTCTTGGTGCACAAATGTTATGTGACTATTGTCATTGTTATGTATTATAGGAGCTAGAGGAGGCCATGGATAAAGGACGTGGATGACGTAGAACTACTAAATCGCAAAGAGGAAAGTGGGTGGAAATAGATATGATAATGAAATCTGCAGATACAATAGAGGTAAGAAGAGAAAGAAACCTCAACCAAAGGAGGAAGGTGTTTATGAATTCAAAAATGCTACAACATAGAGGAGATAAAGTCATTTTTTTGTCCATGAGGCCTCTGAGGTCAAACTTATTGGTTGAAAATGCACAGGGATGGTGATTATATGCGATTCTATGATCAAGGGAAAAGTTTGAAAATTAGGATGGCCAAAACATGATATCAATATGCCAAATATATGACTAAAGTGAGATTTTGTGTTGGATAGCATTTTCGTTGAAATGATATAATTGGTGTACTAAACATTATTTACTATGTTGTGTATTATAGGGGGGAGACGAGGCCATGAAATAGATCGTGTCATATCAAATGAGGACACAACGGATGAAGCGAGACATCAAGTACTCAAATTTTGACTTAACTTAGGAAAAAATGATCTGATGGGATTTTGTGATACGTCCATCTTTTTTCACAGTATTATTGAAATTTATAATGTATTATCCAATCTCCACATAAATCAATGCATGTTGATTATTTTAGATGGATATTGGAGCAAATGTAGAGCCCGAGTGTTCAACTAGCAAAAGAAGAAGATATGTACGTGGACATGGACCTAAAATTGTTAAATCATGTAGAGGACAATGGATGGAAGAGGATATGACAATGGATCCTGTAGACAACAAATTATTGCACTAAACAAGAGGTTGGTTAGGACTAAAGTACATGGGATGAATACTTTGAGAAAATTATTGTTTGAGGATGTTCTGTATGTTGTGGAAAGGAACAATTCAAATGAGTGATTGTACAAAGACATTATATATATGATGAGTTTCCAGTCGGTAGTATGCCTCCTACAAGTGATTCAAATCCAATAGGAATTGTGGTAATGAATTTTCCAATTTGATATAAATAACATGTATACTTCGTTTAAACATTGTTTTATATTATTTAAATAACTAATTTTTTTCTTAATGGATACTTGCAGGATAAAGTTATTGGCTTAAAGTTTTCTGGATCACTGACTTCCAGCCTAGAGGGAAATGATCATTTATTAGACAATACATCTAACAAAAATATGTGCCAATATACCAACTCATAAGATGAGGAATTGATGAAAACAAGTAACAGAACAAGAACCGGTTTAAAGATGCATAATTTGATTAAAGATAAGGGCAAGGTGGACTATATACCCTATGAGAATGAATGTGATGGAGATGATGACTTGCCCCTAAGTTTGAGATCAATTACAAAGAGACATTTGATTGTCGACTATATTGTGCTTGGCCTAGTGAACAACAACTACCTATAGTGTACGAGGTGTTTCAATTTTGGGGATACAACTACATGATATGACCCTCCAATATTCATGGAGTGAATCTAGGCCTCTTTATTGTCCAAAATGTACATGTGGGATCTAAACATAGAAATAATTCAGAACAAACCACTAGGAGATTAATGCCATATTATGGTCCATCATATTATAGTGGTGAATGGAGAAGGCTAGCAGAATATAAGCCTAGCATGTCAGCATATGGTCTAAATTTGAATATGTATACACATCATCTCCAATTGGAAAGTGGAAAATAAATGAATAGAGGTCATCTTATGTATATAGATGGATGTTCATACACACAAAAATATTACAGGATTTATAAATAGTAGTAAGGGAAGGGACCCTACTGTAGGACCGAATTGTCAATTTGTTGAGGTTATAAATGATAAAGATGGAGATATGGAAAGAGAGGTTAATAGATTGATAATGGTTTAGGCTATTATGGACCTTACCATCGGGGATGAGTTATTGATTGATTACCCCTTCTTAAAATGCACTCCTGCGTGAAAGAAAAGGGAAGAACAAGGTCTCCCTAAGGATGTTCTTAAGGGTAGAAAACGAAAGAATAATAAATGAGTGTGGATTGATGTTTTATAAACTATGTTGTCAAAATTGTGTTTTATTTAAATTATTGTATAAAAAAGGTAGTCTATAAAATAATGTTTCATTATTCAATTGATGTATATATGTTCATACAATATATATATATATAAATCCATATTTGATTATATTTCTTTGAAATTGATACATTTATGGTTTATCCAATTGTCGAAAAATATTAAATAATGCTTGTGTTTGTTGATAGGTAGAAGATGTTGATGAAACACATACTAATACCCAAGATCCAACTAAGTTATTAATATTTGGACGAGATGATCCAAACCATCCTTTAAACAATACCAGGGCGAAAAGAGCAAGATTGAAGAAAATACTACCACCTGAGAAATTTGAAGAGCTAATTAGATCCGCATACACTGATGACATGCCACGTAGCCTTAATGATGATGATGGTGATACTGAAAATGCAGTGCATGAAGAAGGATTGAATGAAATGCTTACATATTTCTTTGGGGATGGAAACAATAATGATAATAATGATCATATAGTTGACAGTAACGATGATAGCAGGGGTAATTACCACCAACATAATTTTGATGATAATAACCTAAAAGAATCCATCAAGCAAGCATCAAAGACCCATGTTCAAATCGGGTGCAATTAGAACCTCAAAAATGGCATGCACATTAATATTATTAGAAATCAATTCACTATTTGGTTGGTTAGACAAAGGATTCACTACCCTACTGAAGTGAGTTGAAATCTATTTCTTACTTTGCATTGTCAATTGGTGTACATAATTCGTAAACATTCATCAACTTCGTTTATATTCTTTAAGGGGATTTTAAAACCATATATTGTATATAAACAGTCCTAGTATAGATTGACATATCAAACATGTTCATCATAATTCAAACATTGTATTGATTTAATTTCTAGCAATCTTACAGGACACTAAAAACTAAAATATTCCCTGAAGAGAATGTGTTGCCATCAACTTGCAAAGAGGCACGTCTGTTGTTGGTTGAGTTAGGGATTGAATATAAGAAAAATCATTCATGCAAAAATAATTTCATTTTATACAAATATGAATATCAAAACAAGGTAGAATGCCCTGTATGCAAAGAGAAGAGATATTGTATAGATGTACAAGGTCCTACAGTTCCAAAGAAGGTTTTACGTCACATGCCAATTATACCTAGACTTCAACGAATATTTTGTTGCAAGTCACTTGCATAATTGATGGAATGACATGCAAAGAACAAGAGTAAAGATGGATTCATGCAAATTTCAGCTGACTGCAAAGCAATGAAACACATAGAGGAAAAATGGCCAAGAAAATTCAAAGATGAACCTTGTAGTATCAGGTTTGGTCTTGCAATTGATGGAGTGTGCCCATTCTCTTTCCTGAGCTCAAATTATAGTGTTTGGCCAGTCAGATTGATAGTATGCGATATTCCCCCATGGATGAGTGTTAGAAAGGAGCACCTTATGCTGACTCTCATTGTTCTAGGAAAACATCAAGTTAAAAACATGAATATTTATCTTGCGCCTTTTATTGATGAGATGCAATTGCTATGGAAAGGCATAAGAATGTATGAAATATCACGTCCTCCATCAAATAGGTCCTTCATGTTGTATGGTGTGCTCTGTTGGACTATTCATGATTTCCCAGGACTTGGTGTTTGTTCTGGTAAGATAAAATATTTACGTATTTACACATAATTTATTTTCATCCTAACTTTCATACTTAGCTTTATACTATTTTTTGATGTTATTAACATTACTTGTTGAATTGTAGGGATTCAAACAAAGGGTATATTTGCATGTACAAGATGTGCAAAACAATTTCAAGGGTGATATTCTAAAGATCTACATAAATTTATTTACGCAAATTACAGGGTGTTTCTACCACTAGATCATAGGTTTAGAAATCGCCTGAAGAATCAATTTGATGGAAAAGTTGAAAATAGAGGCCCTCCCATGATTATGGGTCCAGTGATTGGATTAAGAAGTATGAAGATGTTGAATTGAAAGCTTGGGATGATTTTTTTGATTAGGGTTATTCAATTGAAGAACCAAAACAAGTTGTAATTAATATGCCAGAAGGAGTGAAAAGGAAATCCATATTTTATGAGCTTCCTTACTGGAAGGATCTATTAATATCTCACCTATTAGATCCTATGCACATCTTCAAAAATGTCCCAAATTCTATATTTCGAAATATATTAGGCAAAGAGAAGGACACCTTGTCTTCGAGGAGAGATATTGCTCTTTCGTGTACCAAAATTGATAGAAAACATTTGTGGCCAAACAGGGAAAATGAAACATATGTAGAAGCTCCATGGATTTTGAAAAAAAAAGAGCTAGACCATCTAAAATATGTCATCCGTTCAATAAGGACACCTACAGGTTATGGGTCATCATTGGCTAAAGCTTTTACAGTTGATGGACATTTCACAAGATTTAAAACACATGATTTTCCTAATTTTATGAAGGTATTATATATCATCATTTAACATTTACTGGTAACATTGATCAAGTACTAAATATATTTTGATATTTTTTTGTGTGAGAAAAAATTACTAATGACCTTTTTCATAAATGTGTTTGATAGCATATCATACCATTGGAAATTTGGGGGGGTTCCTGTCTTATAGTTGACTTAAGGAATTCCATAAGTTTATTGTTAGCATTTAAAAGGTATATGGTTATATGAAATGTTCATTTGTGGGAGACGTAGAGATATTATATTGAATTTTAATTTTTGACTAAAGGCTCATACTAATTTACTATTCTTATATTAGGTGGGTGACCTCCAATGAGATCCATGAATGTGAAGTGCCAAAATGGAAGAAGGAAATAGTAGAAATTGTATGTGTATTTGAGAAGGACCTCCCTACAAGTTTCATGGACCTACAAGTCCATTTACTTATACACCTAGTCGATGACATTGAATTGGTGGGTGTCGTATCAATGAGGTGGATGTTTTTCTTTGAGAGGTATATGAAAACTCTAAAAAGATATGTCCGAAAAAAGGCACATCCAGAGGGTTGCATGGCTAAAGGGTATGTATTGAATGAAGCATTTTTCTTCTTGTGTGACTTCCTTGGTAAGGATTTTGAAGATGTGCCATGCTTCTAGGACGAAGAATTGGAGTTTAAAATAAACATGTTGACATGTAATAGGTGTATACAAAAGTGCTATACTTGACAAGTTCATTCTATACCACATGGACTTTATGAATAAATGGATTGATTTGTATGATAAAAAGAGAGAAGAAGTGTTAGAAGCAAGGAGACAGTTTAAGAGATTGAACCCAAGGAATACTCCACTTCCCACTGATCTACTTGGGGAATGGGGCAAAGATTACACACTAGAATGGGTTAATGAACAAATTCAAAATCAAATAGAAGATGCAGGTATAGATTGAAACATAGCAGAAGATGAAATCGACATGTCTAGAGGATGTGAAGAAAGGAATAGTTGGAATTTTACAAAATGTTGTTTCCCTATAGTTTTGACACTATTAATTATTTTAATATTCGTCATTATATTTGTTTTCACTTAAATAAATGGTCTTTCACAAGTGAGGAAATATCTAGCAATGTGTGCATATGGTCGACATTATCCTATAGAAAGTGTAGATGTAAAGAGACGATCCTTCAATTGTGGCATCATAGTTGAATTCAAGTAATCCAGTTGATCAAGCTCAAAAGCTAAGAATATAATTGAAGGGAATCTACAATATGTTGGGAAAATATAAGAAATTATTGAGTTGGATTACCACTCTTTTAAATGTTGTATTTTTTAATTGTAGATGGTATGAAGCATTTGAGAGGACACAAAGACATGATACCTATAGTGGATTGTTTTCTATAGATTCCTCATGCTTCCTACCAGAGGATAAGGAGCCTTATGTTCTACCAATTCATTGTGAGCAGGTATTTCTTTAACTCAAACAAGAAGCGGTAGTGATCATTAATCTATTAATTCATAGTTTATTGTGAATATATACATGTGTTTATTAATCAATAAAATTGTTATACAAACGTCTAATATATGTATGTCGTTCATGTGCAGGTATTTTTCTATGAAGATATTTTGGACCCAAAATGGATATTTTTCATACATCATGATCCAAGATTAAGGCATGTATTTGACGATGCATTAGTGGATACTGATCAACCTGAGCAAAATAATGATGAAGGCGTTAAACAAAATGAGGGAGAGATGGAGGAGTCTACAGTAAATTTCAATGATGATGAGGGATGGACAGGTCAATATGAGGATTATGATCCAATTAAATACTTAAAGAAAAACATTGTAATGATACATGGTTTACATTATTTTGAATAATGTTAATAGAGGGAGACTTCTAAATTTTCAGAATGGTAGAAATTTAACAATAAATTTGAAATGCTTCAGTAATATTATTTGTGTTGATACAAATTACCTATTGCAATATCCTTAAATTGTTCAACCTTTGGTACAAATTATTGGCAGAAAAATTTAGGATTACTTGGATGCTTTATCCATTCATTTTGTATCAACATATGTTTGTGAAGACACAAAATAAAATATCAATGCGCATAACTCACAATTATTTAAAAAACAACTTTGTTAACTTTATTATTCTTAATAGGGAGAGATGGAGGGAGAAGTGAGATAGAGAGGAGACAAGAGGAGGGAGGGACATAGATATATGAGGGTTTAGGATCCAATTTATAGGGTAGAGGGTTGAAAATTGAGGGTATAGGGTTGATGGTTTAGGGTATTGGGTTGAGGGTAGAGGGTAGAGGGATTAGGGTTGAGGGTACATATGGTAGAAGGTTTAACAGTTTAGGGTTTAAGGGTTGAGGGTTGAGGGTTAAGGGTTGAGGGTTTAAAGTATAGGTTTGAGGGTATATGGTTAAAGGATTAGGGTTGAGGGTCCAATGTATAGGGTAGAGGGTATAGGGGTTGAGGGTTTAGGGTTTAAGGGTTGAGGGTTAAGGGTTTAGGGTTGAGGGTTAAGGGTTGAGGGTAGAGGGTTTAGAGTATAGGTTTGAGGGTATATGGTTAAAGAATTAGGGTTGAGGGTCCAATGTATAGGGTAGAGGGTATAGTGGTTGAGGGTTTAGGGTTTTAAGGGCTGAGGGTTGAGGGATTAAGAGCTGAGGGCTGAGAACTGAGGGCTGAGGGTTTAATGTATGGGTAGAAACGTAGAGTGGCTTCCATGGGCTGAGGGGCTGAGGGCCTAAGGCTCTAGGTAGCACTGAGGTATACTAGGCCAGGATTTCAGGGGTTGAGGGTTAAGGCTGAGGGTAAGAGGGCCTAGGAGCATAGGCCTGAGGGTATGGTTAAAGGATTAGGGATTGAGGGTCCAAATGTAATAGGGTAGAGTGGCAGGGGCTGAGGGTCTAGGGCTTAAGGGCTGAGGGCTGAGGGCTCTAAGGCTGAGGGTAGAGGACTGAGGTATACAAGGGCTGAGGGATCAGGGCTGAGGGTTGAGGGCCGAGGGCTGAGGTGTGGTGGCAGGAGGGCAGGGTGAGGGTAGAGGGTAGAGGGTAGAGGGGTTTAAGGCTGATGGATTAAGGGCTGAGGCCTGAGGGATTAGGGCAGAGAGTCAATTTGGGCTTCAAGTGTTGAGGGTAGAGGGTAGAGGTTAGTTTAAGACTCTAAATTTTAGAATTATTTGCAATCAATGTTTAAAAAATAATGATCTCCATGGCCTAAAAATTTGAAATGCTTTAGCACATTACTCATATTTATACAAATTCATCATTGCAATATCCTTAAATTGTTCACCCTTTGCACAAATCAAGTTAAGTAAAAAATTAGGATTTGGATGCTTCTTCCATTCATTTTGTATCAACATATTTTTGTGAAGACACAAAAGTTAATAAAATATTAATGCACGTAACTCACAATTATTTAAATAAGAAACTTTGTTAACTTTATTATTATCATTAGGGAGAGATGGAGGGAGAAGTGAGATAGAGAGGAGACAAGAGGAGGGAGGGACATAGATATATGAGGGTTGAGGATCCAATGTATAGAGTAGATGGTTGAAAATTGAGGTTATAGGGTTGAGGACCTATAGGGTTGATGGTTTAGGGTATTAGGTTGAGGGTATAGGGTCGAGGGATTAGAGTTGAGGGTACATATGATAGAAGGTTTAAGGGTTTAGGGTTGAGGGTTAAGGGTTGAGGGTAGAGGATTTAGAGTATAGGTTTTAGGGTATATGGTTAAAGGACAATATAGAATCCCAACAAGTGGGGGTGGTGAGGGTATATGGCTGGGATGGTCTAGGGGTTTAAGGCTGAGGGCTGAGGGATTAAGGGCTGAGCTTGGAAAACTGAGGGTTGAGGCCTAATTTGCCAGGGTGCAGAGGGTTTGCTAGTTGAGGGTTAAGGGTAGAGTGCTGAGGGACATTAGGGCTGAGGGCAACACATGGTAGAAGGTTTGGAGGCCTAGGGTTTAGGGTTAAGGGCTGAGGGTTTAGGAGGTTTGAGGGCATGGTTAAACGACTAGGGCTGAGGGTCCAAATGTATAGGTGAGGTACAGTGGCTGAGGGTTTAGGGCCTAAAGGCTGAGGGCCGAGGGACTAAGGGCCGAGGGCTATGGCCTAAGGCCGAGGGCAGAGACTGAGGCATACCAGGGCTGAAGGATTAGGCTGAGGGGTCCAACGTATAGGCAGAAACGTGGCGGGGCTGAGGGATTATGGCTTGAAGGGCTGAGGAGGGTGAGGGTGAGGGTAGAGGGTGAGGGTGAGGGTGAGTGGCTCTAAGGGCTGAGTGGGACAAGGGCTGAGGGCTGGAGTGGGATTAGGGTAGAGACTTTTAATTTGGCTTAATGGTTAAGAGTCATGGGTAGATGGTATTGGGTTGGAGTGGGTAGAGGGTAAGAGGTTGCTCAAGACTTCTAAATTTTCATAATTATTTGCAATCCATGTTTAAAAAATGATGATTCTTATGGCCTAAACTTTGAAATGCTTCAGTAATATTATTTGTGTCGATACAAATTACCTATTTCAATATCCTTAAATTGTTCAATCTTTGGTGCGAATTGCTGGTAGAAAAAAATAGGATTACTTGGATGATTCTTCTATTCATTTTGTATCAACATATGTTCGTGAAAACACAAAAGTTAATAAAATATTAATGCATGTAACTCACAATTATTTAAATAAGCAACTTTGTTAACTTTATTATTCTCAATAGGGAGAGATGGAGGGAGAAGTGAGGTAGAGAGGAGACAAGAGGAGGGAGGGACATAGATATATGAGGGTTGAGGATTCAAATAGGGTAGAGGGTTGAAAATTGAGGGTATAGGGTTGAGTTAGGGATCTGAGGACCCATAGGGTTGATGGTTTAGGGTATTGGGTTGAGGGCATAGGGTTGAGGGATTAGGGTTGAGGGTACATATGGTAGAAGGTTTAAGGGTTTAGGGTTGAGGGTTAAGGGTTGAGGGTAGAGGATTTAGAATATAGGTTTGAGGGTATATGGTTAAAGGATTAGGGTTGAGGGTCCAATGTATAGGGTAGAGGGTATAGGGGTTGAGGGTTTAGGGTTTAAGGGTTGAGGGATTAAGGTTTGAGGGTTGAGAATTGAGGATTGAGGGTTTAATGTATAGGGTAGAGGGTTTAAGGGTTGAGGGTTGAGGATTTAAGGTTGAGGGTAGAGGGGCTGAGGGTATAGGGTTGAGGGATTAGGGTTGAGGGTACATATGGTAGAAGGTTTAAGGGTTTAGGGTTGAGGGTTAAGGGTTGAGGGTAGAGGGTTTAAAGTATAGGTTTGAGGGTATATGGTTAAAGGATTAGGGTTGAGGGTCCAATGTATAGGGTAGAGGGAATAGGGATTGAGGGCTGAGGGATTAAGGGTTGAGGGTTTATAATTGAGGGCTGAGGGTTTAAGGTTGAGGGTAGATGATTGAGGGTATACTAGGGTTGAGGGATTAGGGTTGAGGGTCTAATGTATATGGTAGAGGGTATAGGGGTTGAGGGATTAGGGTTTAAGGGTTGAGGGTTGAGGGTAGAGGGTTTAAGGTTGAGAGATCAAGGGTTGAGGTTTGATGGATTAGAGTAGAGAGTTTACTTGGGTTTAAGGGTTGAGGGTGGAGGGTAGAGGCTGGTTTAAGGGTTTAGGGTTTAAGGGATAAGGCTGAGGGTTGAGGTTTAAGGGTTGATGGTTTAGGCTGAGGGATTAGGGCTGTAGAGAGGGAGGTATGGATGGAGGGAGAGATGGAGGGAGAAGTGAGATATAGAGAAGGAGAGAAGAGGAGGGAGGGCCATAGATATATGAGGGTTGAGGATCCAATGTATAGGGTAGAGGGTTGAGAATTGAGGGTATAGAGTTGAGGACTTATAGGGTTGATGGTTTAGGGTATTGGGTTGAGGGTATAGGGTTGAGGGATTAGGGTTGAGGGTAAAAGGTTTAAGGGTTTAGGGTTTATGGTTGATGGTTAAGGGTTGAGGGTAGAGTGTGCATTTAGGGTATAGGTTTGAGGGTATATGGTTGAAGGATTAGGGTTGAGGGTCCAATGTATAGGGTAGGGGTATATGGGTTTAGGGTTTAGGGTTGAAGATTGTCCTTGTGTTGTTGCACTTACATTTCACTTGTAAAAAATGCTTTCACAATAATATTAAGAAAAATCAATGTCGGAAAGAAGTAAAGAAAGAAAAAGATCAAAGAGACACTCTTTTGTTAGTAAAATCAAAAACTTCATCGCAACTAAGAGGGATTTTTGAAACTTACCTCCAAGATAACCTTCTCATCTATGATATAGAATGGGAACATATAAAGGAAGGTGTGCAACCATATCATCAATTAAATAACTAAAATATTTTTAAAAAACAATATTAATGAATGTGTATACCTCGTAATACAGTTTGAAGCCATTTTGACTAGGTGTACACGAGAATTTGGAAAAGAGAGCACATGTGTCCACTCTTTAATGAATATCTCTATTGGAATCGAAGATGGTGAAGCCCTTGCCAAAATTTATAGAATTTGATAAAGAGAAATATATATATATATATATATATATAGAACAATATTCATAAAAAAGGTAGGGTGGTAGAAAGACACACCCACTTTAATATTTTTTATAATTGAATCAAATTAGAAATGACAATTATTATGAAATCAAACATAAAATCACATCTATTTTTTTACAAAAATGAAATTATATAGGATTAATTTCTCCAAAAACTATAAGGTTCCATTAATGACTTCTACCAAGATTTTTTCAAGAAAATTAAAATATCTTTATTAACCATTTAGAGCACATACACTATCCTTAAAAAATAGAATAATATGCTATGTTTTATAATTTTATATTGGATAATGATTGGATGAATAAGCTATATCATTTTATAGTTTGTTTCTCTTGAAGAGACACATTTTGATTTAGTAAGAAAAATTATATGTTATCTACTTGTAATTTTCTTAATGTTTAATGTTTGAATGAATAACATATATGGTTATATGAAATTAATCACTCTCTTACACTTATGAAGAAATAATAGTTTGGGATGCTTTTATTATATACTCACACACATGTCTAACAAGTGATAAAATAGAAGTAAACATCTTTGTACATGTTATAACTATAACACATTTTTTTATGGATAACATAGGCCTAGGATATTATTTATTTAATATGTTCTAATCCCTAAGGTATGCACATAGGACCAAGCAATCATGAATTCAACCAAAAAATTATCTAAGAAATAATTTTAAATAAAATTTATAAAAAAATCATAAAAAAGAATATTAATCAAATTGTGTTATCTCATTTGTTATGCATTACTCTTTTCTTTTTTCGTAATAAGCATCAAAGTTGTATGCATTATATTGACTGCAAAAAATTACATCCTTTTAGCCCAACTAGTAACTTGGGAAAATTTGAATGGCACTGAGTGCCCACGAACACCCTTACAAAATCCAAAATTAAGAAGATCCGCCATAGGCTGCGGATTCAATAACGAACCAAACAAGTCTATACTAATTCAAAATATTAGACAAAACACCCAACAACCACCCCAGCCGATACCATCCTTCATTCTTCTTCGTCATAGAATCTGGTGAATTCCACCAAGTCTGCAAACACATGACACCATTCCAAGCCTTCTGTTTCATTCAATCCCAGCTATTTGGATAGGAAGTTGTAGCCAACCATTGTTCATCTCCTGTGGCGCTCTAGACCTTTAGCTCTCATGTCCATGATGAAGGGATGCCACTCCACCTCTACGCCTTGTAGAAACATTTTTCAATGTCATCCAATAATGGAATTCCAACTCCCAGCTATGCCGTCGCCACCACATCCACATCATCGAGCATAATTGATGCCTTGAAGACCATCCTGAGCAGGATTAAGCACCTCAGTTTCGGTAGGTTTAGATCTAGCAATGATGCCAAAAAACGAGAGGCAATGTCTGAATTTTCCCTTGTCTAGTTATTGGAGAAGCAAAAATTCTTCCCAATCACCATCCACACGGCTTCCAGACATAGGATGTCTTTGTTTAAACAAATCTTCTTGAGCCTTTGATCCGTTATGAAGCCTAAGAAAGCAAATTTCTTTTTTGAGCAGCGTAACTTAATCAAAGTGTCCATTTTTGAGGCTATTTGCTTGGTTCTTGACACTTCATCACTTGATATAGTCACCTGGCTTGGATAAGTCCATTAATTCTTTCTGCCTCCTAATTAATTTCATACGGCTCCCTAGAGGTGGCATTTAATTTCCTTTTGGAGGACAGTCAGTCCGATGCCACCCTCCTCTGTTTGATGCCACCAAATCTTGTTAATAAACTTCGTAGCTTCCGTTTTGGAGGGGATTTAATATTTGAATCCCTGGACACATATATGTCTCATGCGGTTGATCTTATGTCAAATCTCCTCTCCTCAAGAATTTTGATGAGATGACAAGGCCTACGTCATCCTCCTCCTAAGGGATGCCCAATTTTCTCCACCTCCTTTCCAAAGTGAACAAAATAGTCCACGTGTCCATCATTCACAAACCTCACAAGCTTTTGGAGAGTTCTTGTCTAAGTCGTACAAGGTGTGCGATATATGGCTAAGATTTACCTTCAACACGTGCAATTAATGTTAGTTTTAAAAGCGGAGCCATGACTAGGTTAACGAGATTATAACCCATGAGGTGGATGTCACAATCAACTGAAAAATAATAACTTAGGAAAAATTAAATGGGGGGATATAACACCGAGCAACCGAAAAACCTATGCAAGCAGGCCGATAAAGATATGTTGCTAATGAGTTAAGTCATGACTTAAGTGACTAGTAACCGAATGAGAAAGTCAACGAGGAATACAAAGCTAACAAGGTTTGATTCATCAAAGTAAGAAAAAAATATCACCAGAACACATATTGTTGTCTCCTCGATTGCTCGAGCAAAGCATATCTTTGACACCAAATTATATCGGGGAAAGATGACATGTTGTCTCATTGATGGACCGATACATCGGTATGATGAAGATAGTTATTAATAAAGTACACAGTGGTATCGGTGAGACACAAACCTGTCAGGCTGACAAAAAGCATGGTTTCCCTGATACAACGATGAACTGATAGAAGAAAAGGGTATTGGGAGGAACTGTTGCTATCGGCGGAATATAAACAAAGTTGCCTCAATGAGCTGATAACACAAAGAATGTCATAAGTGATTAATTACAAGTCTATGGTACGATATTGCAGAGACTAAGGGGTATCTAGGAGACATCATTTGATATCTCGCCGATGCCTTGAAGGAAAAACAATGACATACGTTCGCTTCGATGGATTTCCAAAAGAAAGAGAGAGAAAGCACTAGACATAGCAAGCATACAACTCACAAATATAGGTAACTATGCCAATCAACAGTAACAAAAATGGTTAGAGAAGCCAACAATACATATAATCCAAAATACAATGCATGAAGGACAAGATTACATATTGAACTTGAAAAACATTTGCAACTATTTGGCACAAACGAACTCCCCTTCATGGTGTTTGCAACTATTTGATATGTAAGAGTTTTATATATATTAATTTATAAAAGAAAATCTTACAACTGTCTACTAAGCAGGAGAAACCATCACTTCAACGACACCTTAAAACAACCAGACTCCATACAATCTTCATAGATACTTCGATCATGGTTGTAAAATTTTCAAAATTTACAAAACCACTGTCAAAACCAAAAAACCCCAACTCGAACCAACCACATGCATACTTATCAACTACTATAATTTTCAAAAAACTAAAAAACCTAAAAAATTATAGGAACCCATTAAGCTTTGCAAAGGACTCGAAGTCCTTGATCCAATCGAAACCACCGACCGCCATTAAACCAAACTTTTTCTTTAGGTACTCCACCGCAACAACATTCATCTGATGGCGCATGAGAGCTAGCCTGCTAAGGTCCAAGAGAAATGGATAAAACTTCACGGCCTTGACGTCGGTCTCCCATAAGAGCTTCAAATCATCTAAATGTAGGATCCCTTTGCCTAAAATTGCCGACTTCAAAACCTCCTCCAAACCACCTACCAAACCCTTCCTGAACAACCTCGCCAACAACTCCTTCACCTTCAGATTAGGGACACAACTATCAAGTAGAGAGGCCAAAAACCTCAAGGAGATATGTGCATTATCCCTCCCATACTCCTTGCGCTTGAGATGACCAGTGCCCAAAATCATTTTAACCGCCACAACTGTGAGAGGGTTGATGTTGAGTAGTATCCGCTTCAATCTCTGGTCCTTTATCTCTCGAAATGCCGCCTACCTCGATGACGCCTTCAGAGAGATTGGAGTGTCTGCTCCAAACCACGCCACACCCTCCACCAAGACTTCAATGATAAACTTCAAGGGCCCGACCATTGCCACGCATAGATGACACCAGAATCCGAGCTATGCCCACCAACCAACCCACCACCGTTAACACATCGACAATCACCAAGAATGCATTAAAAATCCCACACTCGCCTAACAATGCTTACATCACACGAATGAAGCAAGCTATCCTTGTAACATAAATTTTGTCCTGCAAATCCTTCATAGTGAATGAAGCCTTCATTAAAGAATGCGCTTGAACTGACATCCTTCATAGCAAGAACTTGGCTTGAAAGGCCTCTCCACCCTATCACTCTTCAAAGCCTCCAACTTCCACCTCAGCTTTTAGCACCCGTACATGGATGCCACACACCCCTACTTGTTAGAAGCCCTCCGCCAGCTTGGAGGGCTGCCCTCCCAACCGCCCACATATTATTATATTATATTTATTATTTATGTATTAGATTATATTTATTATTTATTATTACTATTTATTATTTGTCATTATTTTATGTATTTATTATTATATTATTATATCTAAACCTAAATATCCTCATTATTAAGGTCTTGGCCGTAATTTTCATTTTATTTTATAACTATTATATTGTTATATATTATTATATTTATTCTTTAACAAAACTATCTTATATTATTATATTATTAGTTATACTAATTTATACTTAACTACGTAAGGTAAAGGATGCTATAATTTTAAAACCTAAATGTCCTCATTATTAGGATCTTGGCTATAATTTTCATTTTATTTTATAACTATTATATTGTAATATATTATTATATTTATTCTTTAACAAAACTATCAAATACATATATTTTTATTATATAAAATATACATTATATATTAATTATGCTAATTTATACTTAACTACATAGAGTAAAGGATACTAAAATTTTAAAACCTAATATATATGTATTTGATAATTTTGTTAAAAAATATATAATTATATTAAAATATATATATAAAATATACATTATATATTAATTATACTAATTTAGACTTAACTACATAGAGTTAAGGACTAAATGTCCTTATTATTAGGATCTTGGCCATAATTTTCATTTTATTTTAAAACCTAAATGTGCTGATTATTAGGATCTTGGCCATAATTTTCATTTAAATAAACATACTCTAAAACCCTCATCGAAACTTTATTTTAGGCAGCAACTCGCCAAATACAACATTATATCAGCCAAGCCAAATATGGCATTATATGCAGGGAAACCGATAGCAGGGGGGAAAGCAATAGTGAAAGGTCAAGGGAAATTGATAGTGGCGGGGAAAGCAACACAAAATCGACAAAAAAAATGGAAAAAAATGATGGACTGCTGAGATTCGTTTTACTGTCAACCAGGGTCTCTCGTTGCTCAAATAAGGAAACACCTTCGATGTAAAAATTATCACATCATTCCATATAGTACAAACACTAATATGCTTCGACATCATCTACTAACTCAAAATTAATAATTATACTTAATTTACATATTTTCTCAATGATGGTAAAGTACAAAAAATTAACTAAATAAAAAGTATTTATTTATGTGGAGACTAAATAGAGTTGTTATTGTAGACACGCAAAATGTACTGATTGATCCTATACACCTGATCTTGATCACTATCACCAGTTCGTCCTTAATCATCCTCTTTACTAATCATTTAATTAAATAATCTTCATTTAATTAAATTCGTCATATTTCATCTTTTAATTAAATAAATCAATTTTATTTGATTAAACCATCATCTTCTCTTAATTAAATAAATAATTCTATTTAATTAATCCTATAATCCCTCTTTTAATTAAATAATTCATTTTATTTAATTAATCTCTAAACTCGTCTCATTTAAATTAAATAAATTTATCTTTATTTGATTTGAATCTAACACCTTCCCCTTTTAATTAAATAAATCAAACTTTATTCAATTAAGTCTAAAATCATTATTCCTCTCATTTTGATTTATTTAATCCTAAAATCTAAATCAAATTGTCAAATTAGCTAAATTCTATCTAAATTAATCAAATCCTAATTATTCCTAATCTTAATCCATCAAATCCTCTAGCTTTTTCCACTTGCTCATGAAAATCATTTTAATTGATTTATTAAATCTCTATTTACATTAAAAAAGGCATCAAAGGAGGGAATATTCTTCAAATTCAAAAAATCCCTCCAAAAGGGCTTGTACATCGAACAAGGCATTAAAATCCTCTTACATGTCCTTTTCCTTGAGCCAAGTGGCATTAAATTCATTTTCTTCTCCCTCCAACATTTCACTAAGTCCTCAAATTTGAATTTACACCTGGTGCAGGAGCACCTACACCACAACATCAATTTTTGATCATTTGAATGAATAATAGGTTAATGCTAGTATTTTTGAGTCTATTTTGTCTAAATAAGGTCTAAAAGACCAATCATAATGTAAATGGAGGAATTTTGAGTCCTTTAAGGATGAAATGTTAATCTTGCACTTGAAGAGTCCTTGTAGCCTTTGAAGGAAAACTATTTGAAATGTAAATGGGAGTGCAAGACAGGAGTTTAGAAGTCATATTAAGGGTAAAATAAAGGTGTCTACGTGGTTCTAGGTGTCTTAAACAACAAACTTGCATAATGGTGTTCATTTAGCAAATAATTATCTTTTAAGACAAATGGGGGTTAAGGTGGTTGTAGGTGTTGGGGAAGATTGTCATGAATTGAAAATGTATAAAGGCATTTGAAAGGCATGAGGAAGGGATGATGGATAGATGGTGGTGAGCATTCATTGAATAAAACAACAATTTTTTGTTAATTCACTAATTTTCTTCTATTATCACTGTATTTATGTGTTTTCCTCCATTGTATAGGCCGTACAAGTAGATTGATGCTCTAAATCCTTGTGATTCTTGTAGGATATGGAAATATCATGCTTATGAATCTATTCTAAAGTCTTAATCACAAACTTGTAGAGTTCTTTGTGAGTTTTCTGTGATCTGCCTATGCAAAGCAATAAGGGTACCGTTTGAAGTTTCATTATGTTTTAAGCCACCCCCATTTACTGTTTCGACCTATTACTTAGTGGGGAGGCATGTAGTTAGATTAGAATATGTTTCTTTATGTTTTGGAGTAGAAATAAAGTGGGTTACAGACTGTAGGATGTCACCACAGTGTGAAATGAAGTATTGTTCATGCAAGAATGGATGGGACATAAATGAGTTTTAATAATTTGTTGATGGAATTGTTTAGGAAATAGTGTGAAATGCCTGTGCAGACCCTAAACAAGTAATTTTATGCTTTGGTTGGGCTTGGAAGGCCTTAGAAGGCTGAAACCCTGGAAACCCTAGGTATTTGTAAGGAAATTGAGGGTTTTGAAGAAAGGTGGCTTAGAAGATGTGAAATTGTGAAAGACTTGTGAAATTGGATGTTTTGAGACATGTTTGATGACTGTCTAAGAGATTTTTTGGTTAGGAGAAGTTTAAAGAGCACTTTGTTTGTAAAACAGGGCTAATCTTGTAGCCTTTTTGCAGGACAGTTTGATGGTTCTCCAATATGTTGCAAAGAAACCTTGTATGTTTGGTTTGGGAATTTTATGGGGGGTCTGAGTGGATGCTAGAATGATGTTGAGATGGTCCTTTAGTGGCCTTCTCTAAAAGATAAGCCAAATTGTTGAGTTTTTGAGTCTTTAACCTTGTTGAAGTTAATTGATCCAATGTGGTTGATTGTGATTTCAAAGGATGATTTTGTACTGAGGTCTGATTAGTTTGAATCTTCTCCACCTTGGCTCTGCATCAACACCTAATTGCATTTAATTTCACAATGACCAAAATGTGCTCCACCTTTTTCCACTCACATGTTGACAAGTGGCTTTATGCTATTGGTTGGTGTTTGATCCCACATTCATCCATTTTGCCTATTCCTCCGTCATTCTCTTCTATAAATAGAAGGCTCTCATTTTATTTTGGATCCACAATACATGCAAGATTATTATCCACAAGATCATCCACAAGTTTATGCATTTGAATCCACAACTTGTGCAAAGTTATCATCTCCATGTTTTGAATCATGTCATCCATTTTCATCTATTTTCATGATTTCATAGCTAGGTTATGGAGAAATTTCATCAAGGAGCATCAAATCTTCATCATTGATCATCAAGCTTGCAAGGAATTGGGAAAGGGCCATTTTTCACATCAAAATGGCACCAATTCCCCCATGGGATTGAGAGTTTGTTTATTTTGAGCAAGATTAGATAGTTTTTATTCATGTTCTTCATTTATTTCTTGTTCTTGATATCTCAAATGAATTTCATGGGGAATGTTGTTTCTAACTTGCATATGGGACTAATAATGTGTTTGATCTTTGTGTTTGTGCAAGTCTAGGATCACCATTCACATATTGGCGCTAGAGGGAGGGAAAATTGGAAAAAATTAACACGTTTTTCTTCAAAATTCTATTGTTTTTTGAAACTTTTTGTGTCTACAAGAAAGTGTGTTGCTGACAGAGGAATTGTGCCTCTATCAGTCTAGCGGCGCTGACAAACTCTAAACTACGATGCTGGTTTCTTCCTGCCAATATATTTGAATTCCAAATTGCGACACTCTGCCATTTTCCAGTCACCAGTCAGGTCAAACTCCAAAGTGCGCCGCTGGTTGAAATAATGACGCATATGCGGTCACTGGTTTCTCCACAGTCCGACACTGTCAGTCCCAGCGTCACCATACAATGACGCTGACTCTGTCAAACTGCGATGGATGTGCGGATTGCGTTGCTGGGGTGGGGTAAAAGTTAGGTTTTTAATCATTTTTAACATGTGCTTTTTAGCTTTGGTTGCCTTTGACTTCTAACTGGTTTTTGACTCTGTTTTCTATAGTTTTTAACTAGTTTTTACAAGATGGAGTGATCAAAAGTGAAGGGAGGAAACAAATACAAAGATTTCTCTATGACATCTTCAATCTATTGTATCAAGTGTTTTTGAACACTTTTTGAGCCATTCTAATCCCACTTTAAGACTTTGTCACCTTCAAGATTTTAGGACTCAATAATTTTCGTTTGGGCTTAAAAAGAACAAAACAAAGGGATTAAAAAGAACCTTAGCAACTTACTACATTTTGTTTTGGGATTAACAATTGAACAAGCAAATGTCACATTTCAATTTTGGTGCTTAAAAAGAATCCATTCTTGCTTTGAAGGTTAAAATAAATATGTCCTTTGTGTTTTGTAATCTTTTTTACAAAGTAATCTCATTTGAAAGGGTGTATGCGCTTCTCTCGTGCCTCACGACGATCTTGAGAATCAAAAGTCCTTTTGGTGACATTAAGTTGTATAAAATATTGCCTCCATATTTCAATTTAAAATTGAACAAAGTTTGTGAGTGTGAGTTGAGTATATCACATGTGTTCTCTCTTTGTTCATGCAAACAAAGATTGATTGAACTACGAATTTTCTTGCTCACTTTTGTTTACCCTTAGAGGGCCTACCTAGTGGGAAAAATTAATCACCCTAGGGAACAACCCATCTGGGAACACACTAAGCCCAGGTGACTTCCACCCGGTATATAAGTGTGGGTACTTGAGGAAAGGTCAAGTATCACGAGGATTGTTTCGACAAGAAGGGAAACAATGGTCTCTTTCCATATGGATGATCCCCCACGAACAAAATTCCTATACTAGAACCTTTTGTTTAGAAGCCCAAATCCTTATCTATTTGTTGGTGGAAGAACAGCCATTTTAAAGCCATCCCGCATTTTTATGGCTCTTAGTAGAGATGAGAAGTATGCCATGGGATTTTCATGGGTACTGATGCTTGGATGACTTGAGAAGTGTGTGCCGTGGAGGGGATCTAGTGTGTTCAAGCATCTAATCATCCGCTAAGAGTAGGCATAGCTGGATTTATCCAAGTGGGAACTCAACAAATATTGTCTCTTGACTATCCATAGGCTTGTGCATTTTCTTGGAATAAAAAACACTTTTATTGCATCTAAAACATTGGAAAACAAACATTCAACATGAACACCAAATTTCAAATCCTTTAGGAGGAGCAAATACCTTTGAAAAAATTCAAGTGCTATTGCTTGCCCTAGGGATTCTATCCTTAAAGGCTTCTAAGTATTTCAATTTACATCTCAATTTTCTCTTACTAAAGTAAAAAATAGGGAACTTTTGCCTTGATTTCCTTGATTTCCACATAATGGACTTTGTGGGATGAAAATAAGTTAGGACATTAGTCATTTAGTTTGAAAAGCTAATCAAGAGAGTGTTTGTGGTAAAAGTAATTCATTAAGCAAAGCTAAGAAACAATTGAACCCCACACATGTGCTCTTCCAAATGATTTCCCAAAAGATTAAAATCCAAAAACCAAAGTCCAAAGGTCTTATTCAAAAATATCGCAAGAAATGTTTGTCTATGCTTTACTAATTTAGAGAAAGATTGACCTTCAAATTTTACAAATGTGCATCAAAGAACAATCCAAATTTGTACTCATTTTACTATTGTCAAAATCCAAGTCTCTTTCAAAGGTTTGAGCATCTTACATAGGAAGTATTACATGTTCTTCAACACTGAGGTCTTGTAAACGAGAGTCTTTTTAGGTTCAACTTAGGATTAAATCAAAACTTTCATCCATCCCTCAAACATCAATCAAAATCATCTCACCAAAAACTCTTGGAAATCTTTAAAAATTCATGCTAGGCTTTTGGAAAATCCTCTAGATCAAATCCAAATCATCTTGTTGGATTAGATGTGTGTAGATGAATCCTTGTTCACATATTTAATCAAATTAACAATCATTGTGAACAAGTCTATCCCTGATAACATCCAACATATTGGGGTCTATAAGTTCATTATCCAAAATACAAAATAAAATAAAACCAAAGTCATCTTGTTTGGCTAGGTGTGTGTAGATGAATCCTTCTTTACACAGTCAAATTATCATCTTGTGTATAAGTATACTCTAGGACAACATCCAACCTCTTAGAGTTTATGAGTTCACTATCAAAATCAAATACAATCAAGCCAAAGTCAAGATCAAATCAAACCAAACCAAATACAAAGTCAAAACAAATCCAAAGTCCCAAAGTCTAGCATCTCCTTCAAGATTTGCTAAGAAGTTCAATCATTCACAACATCCATCTTTCATTTATCTCATCATCAGACTTTGATCCTTAATCATCCTATATTTTCTCTTTTGAGCCTAAATTTAGATCAATCCAAAGAGTTAGACGTTCATCCCTTACATTCTTGAAAATTGATCCCTATTTTATGGTTCAAACTAGATCGCAACACAAGAAGAACATGGAAACCCCCAAAGAAACATCAACTTCGAGCGACTTGAGTCAAAATGCTCTTGAAATGAATCCCATTGGATCAAATAATCCCCTACCTAATCTTCCTCTATCATCACAGAATCCTCAAGAGGAAGGTCAAGTGGAAGACGCCACCAATAATTTCTTAGGGATGACACAAGATGAAATCATTGAGATGGTCCAAAATCCCAAAAATCACATAATCGTCAATACCATGATGAGACTCAATCCATCCCAATACATGCTTGAATTGGAAAAATAAGGGGCTAAACTCCCTTTCAACTATGATCTAAGCACCATTGTGGAGAAACCTCTTGATATTATGCCACCAGTATCATTCACACCTTCATTCCAAAGCATCACTCAATCCATCCCCCAAATCACATCATTCATAGCTCTAACTCAACCAATTGTTAACAAGGGGAGCTCATTGCTTCATGCACTACAAACACACCCCCTTGTGAACAACCAAGATTTGGATGCGAACATCATCTTGGGTCAATCCATCCCATTGAATCCGTTACACCCATACGTTTCACTCACCTTTCATGATCCCACCAATCCATCCTCTTTTCATTCAACATTGACATATCCTCTCAACGCCTAAACCTCTCTCCCCATGATATCACAAGGAGAAGGTGGATTATTTGGACCAGGGGGGATCTTCAATCCCTCATCATCATTATCATTTTCCCAAGGAGATACACCACCCATTTTCCACCACTTCCATCTTTTCCATTAACATCCACACCACTTCTTGGTTTAGGGAAACCCCCTTTACCACCAATCAATCAACAAAATTTGAAAAACCCCCTAATCATAAGTCAAAAATTCATATCGAATCCTCCAATCTTGCCATCGATATTGCAACAATAGATAGCAACCATCCAAGCAACTCAAGCAATCACTGCACCATCCATAAGCGTGGCTCTCAAGGAGCAAGCATATCAATCACACCATCCACTACAAAAATCCCAATCATCAATACGACAACACCTCTCATCACAACAACAAACACCATTCTGAATCCGCCACCACCACCTCCAAAACTCAACATGACAAACTCATTTAGCATCACATTGCAAGTAGCTCAACAAGCCTACCAAAAGGAACTTCATCAATTTCAAAATCAACAATCCACACAAGCTGCTCAACAAGTGCAAGCATATCAAGCACAACAAGCTACCCAAGATCAAGCTTTGTTGGAACAACAACAAGCCACATAAGCTTCCCAAGCTGTGCAAGCAGCTCAAGTAGCTCAAGCTGCTCAAGTTGCACAGGCTGCCCAAGCTACACAGGTAGCCCAACAAGCACATGCTCAAGCTCAATCCCAATATCAAGCTCAACAAGTACAAGCACAAGCTCAATACCAGACACAACTAAAAGTAGCTCAACAATAAGCATATCGGCAAGCCTTGCAACAGTACCAAGCACAACAAGAAGCAACACAATTACTAGCCCAACAACAAGCATTGTTGGCACAACAACAAGAAGACCAAAAACAAGCGTTGTTGGTGCAACAACAAATGCATGCATATCAACAAGCCTTGATCGCATAATAGAGCTTGGAACAAACTCCCACCAACATGACCAACACTCCACCCATCACTCAAACACCTCGACCACTTCAAAACACATTCACTCCACCTCCTGATCCGCAAGATGACATGATGACACAAATCAAATTGCTCTCATAGAAAGTGCTTGATCTCCAATCAGGGAAAACAACAAAGACACCAAGAAATTTTTTCCCCTATCCATTTGATAGGAGCCTTGCAATGGTACCATTCCCAAAGGGGTTTGAAATCCCTAAATTTGAAAAAGATCATGGGATGGGAAACCCTAAAGATCACATCAGGGAATTCCAAGTACATTGCATGGAGGTCACATATGATGATACATATCTAATGTGGCTATTCCCTCAAAGTTTGGCTGGTCCTGCCATGGAGTGGTTCTCTCACCTTCCTTTTGGCATCAAAAAGTTCCAAGAGTTTATAGACGCATTCATAAAAAACTACACATTCAACATTGGCATGGGCATTATTCTAGAGTAACTATTTGTGCTCAAACAAGGTAAAGGGGAAACATTTGCTTCCTTCCTACAATGATGGTGATCCAAGGCCAATAGGAGCAAGTGGGCCATGTCAGAGGAACAACAAATTTGCACCATCATTTCCAATCTTGAGAAAACCTTGGCATTCCATCTAAAACTCCAGTGCATCACCACCTACGACCAGTTGATCCCCAAGATGCTCAACATCGAAAGAGCCTTTATTGCACAAGGGGGGACACCCACATATCCAAAACATCAAGACAACCACCCTTCCACCAGTTATAATGAAAAATATCACACATGGGCGAGAAACAAAAATGTCACTAATGATGGTGTGGTTGATGCCAAGGTCATAATCAGTGCTCCAAAACAAAACACCCAAACATATTAGCAACTGCAAAACAACAATTGAAACAACAAACAAGCCAACACAATATCACAACAACCACCCAATAATCAAGTCAACAATCTGAATAATCAAGGGGGACTGCCTCCGAAAAAAAAATATCCCCCCAAGTAGAAGTACATAGCCCTTGGGGAATCAATCGAATCCGTCATGAAGAAATTGGTACAGGAAATTCTCATCAAAATTTCCACGTATAAGAATTATCAAGGGCCCCGAGTGAAACCACCATGGTACAATGAGAATCACCTTTGTGATTTTCATAGAATCAAGAGGCACACAATGACCAGTTGTATGAGGCTAAAAAATTTGATCCAAGACCTCATTGATGACAAGATCATAAATGTTGAACAATCAGCTAGAAATTAGGACCTAAAGATATACACAAATCCGATGCCCGATCATAACAAAGGGAATAACCATGGAAAAAAAAAATTCCAATGTGAACCATGTGTATGATCATGTGGTTGCATCCCTAGATGAATGGTTCATTGTTGTTAACGTCAATGGATCCAAAGCTAATTATGGAGTAACCACATGCGGTGACAAAGTTACCATTGCTGGGTCATCACAGCCACCTAGGGAATCCACCTCCAATTTGAAATCCATTCCTAATGGATACAATGTCTTAGACCAGCTGAAAAGAACCCTTGCTTAGAACTCCATCATGGAGTTATTGATGATCTCATCCACACATAGAAAGATCCTTGAGGAAGCATTGGCTTCATCCACCGTCTCTGTAGATCTTGATATTGACTAGTTCCAACCTATGGTCGGACACCTCACCACTCCGCATCTCCTAACATTTTCTAATCAAGACTTCCCCACCCAACCATCTCACAATCGTACACTCCACCTTGAGGTCATGGTTCATAAAAAAAAAGTCAAAAGGGTCTTGGTGGATGGGGGTGCAGGTCTAAATATCTGTTCGCTTAAACTAATAAAGAATTTGGGATTCTTCGAGGATGCCATTGAAAAGGGTAAAGGCATAACAATCAGAGCATATGATGATTAGGAAAGAGTGTCTCAAGGCACTAGTCAACTCCCTATTCAAGTAGGTCCAGCCATCATGGAAACCACATGTTAAGTCCTTGACCTTGATTTTCCTCATAACATTCTCCTAGGGTGTCCATGGATCCATGGGATGCAAGTAGTTGCATCTACCTTCCACTAGTGTGTCAAATTCCCCTATCAAAATTAAGAGGTCACGGTCTATAGTGATCTCGATCCCTTTGCTTACTACAAGAACCTGGAAGCAAAATACTATAAAATTCCTCAAGTCCCCAAAAATGATGAAGGCCCCTCAACCCCATATGTAGACCCAACTACTATAGCCTCCACTTCTGAGACAAAGGCACCCGACATTTCTAATATCTCTGAAATCAAAGTCATTTTCCAAGACAATGGGTGTGGGGATTACAAAATGAAGAAAAGTGCTTTCATGATAGGAGAGTTACCTCAATCTCCTAGGTCTCACGAACAACCCCAACCAGCTGAAACATCATCCCAAACCTTCAGAGTAGACCTTTCTAGATTCAAATGTTGGGGAGACCTAAGCTGAGAAGTGGTAGATGTAAAAGACATATTAAGCTTGCTATACCAAGATGAAAGGCCCTTGCCTAATCTTCCCATGGATGATAGCAACAAAGGATTGCAAATGATGCTTGGTATGGGCTATAACAGAAACAAGAAACTTGGACAGAATGATAATGACCTCCTAGTACCATTCATTCTTGAGAAGCGCATGAGAAACCTTGGCCTCAGATGTACCCCTTCGAAAGTAACCATACTTGGCAGAGTTTCCCTAGTTAAAACAGTCAAAACTCCCTCTCATCTATCAATAGCCGCTCTTCGATTACCTATATCCACAGGTCGAGTCATAGATAACTTTACCTTCGACATAACTGATGTGTGTAGTAGTAGTGATGAGGAAGATCCTGTAACCGATTTACCTATGTTATTCGAGGATTCCTCTCTTCTCATGATTAGTACCCTGTATTTTGAGTCAAACAACCAAACCCATGAGATAAACTTAGTCTATCCCCAACTCATTGATTACGACCAACGAGGACCACCGGTTCTAGACACATTTTAAAATGATGAGGCACTTTTAGAATTCATGGGATTATAGGATACTATACCACATGGAGATCACAAGGCTAGGATTGACATCATATTGAACACACATGCCTATTATTGGGAAACAATTGAATCCTTCAATCACAAAAGTGAAAATTTGAGAATAATCTCTAGGTCTTTGAGTGAAAACCACGTTGTAGCACTCTCTGACTCGAAAACAATAAAAATAAAGGATGTATCCGATGGCGAAAACCTTTCTAAGGCACTATAGGATGAAGGATTCAATCTTCCTCTTAGTGCTATTCATCAGGAGAAGTCAACGGTCTTAGCGGAAATGTGCAATCTGGTCAACTTGGGAACATAAGAGACACCACACATAGCATTCTATGTGGAATCCCTCTTGATAGAAGAATATGAACTCTTGGCCGCTTTCCGAAGGGAAATGAAAGTAAACTTTGCATGGACCTATGCCAACATTCTTGGGCTTGATCTGGAAGTTGTGGTCCACCATCTAGTTGTGTATCCTGAAGCAAAGCCAGTGAGACAAAAACTAAGAAAGATGCATCCCCAAATAGCATTGTTGGTCAAAATGGAATTATAGAAGCTCCTGGATGTAGGGTTCATATGGCCGATTGATTATCTGGAGTGGGTCTCAAATCTTGTACCTATTTCAAAACCCACTAGAGGCATTTACATTTGCACGAATTTCAAAGATTTGAAAAAGGCATGTCCCAAGGATGACTTTCCTCTCTAAAACATTGACATGATTGTGGATATGACAGCGGGACATGAAATGCTATCGCTAATGGATGGATTCTCAGGATACAATCAGATCACGATAGCTAAAGAAGACCAAGACAAGACCGCTTTCACTTGTCCGTGGGGAACATACTGTTGGAATATGATGCCATTTGGCCTGAAGAATGTGGGAGCAACCTATCAAAGGTCCATGACACTAATCTTTCATGATATGATTCACAAGACTGTGGAGGATTACTTGGATGACATATTGGCGAAGTCAAAGAAACGTTAAGATCACATAGCGGTGTTGAGCTCCATCTTTGATAGGTTAGAAAAGTACAAGGTCTGACTAAATCCAAAAAAGTGTGTCTTTGGGGTGCAATTAGGAAAGCTCCTAGGGTACATTGTATCCATGAGAGGAGTTGAGGTAGACCCTACCAAGGTAAAGGCAATTCTTGAAATGGAGGCACCGAAAACATTGAAGCAACTAAGAGGCCTACAAGGAAGACTCTAGTCCATCCGCCGATTCATAGCACAACTAGTAGACAAGGCAATCCCATATTCTCATCTACTCCACAAGGGGGTAGCATACAAATGGGATGAGAAATGTGACCAAGCTTTCAACAATATCAAGGATTACTTTCTTACACCACTGGTTCTCATGCCACCTATTCCATGCAAACCCTTGATTCTATATATATCAGCAACAACAACATCTCTTGACACTCTCTTGGCACAACATGATGAAAACGGGAAAGAGAGAGCTATCTATTACATTAGTAGGACTATGGTGGGACACGAGGTGAACTACACACCCATTGAGAAAGCTTCCTGACAGTCATGTTTATAGCCCATAAATTCAGACATTACATGCTAGCACACCAGATCAAACTTATTGCGAAGATAGACCCTCTCAAGTACCTACTGTCGAAAGCAACACTAACCGGGTGAATGACTAAGTGGGTTATGATCCTGATAGAACATGATATTGAGTATGTGGAATACAAGGCTATTAAAGGACAAGCAATAACATAACAACTGGTAGAGGCACCCATATATGTAGAAAATCCACTAGTATCAGAGTTCCCTGACGAATCAATCTTCAACCTAAGTGTAGCGAATCACTGGAAAATGTACTTTGATGGATCCTACAACATGGGTCCAGAGTGGGAATCTTCTTCATCACTCCACAAGGGGATTGCATACCTAAATCATACAAGTTGTCATTCCCCTACACAAATAACATTGAGGAATATGAGGCTCTTGTAATAGGGCTGAGGATTGCGGTACAGTGGAAGATCATGGCACTCAAAGTCTATGGAGACTCACAACTTATCATCAACTAGGTAAATGACGAGTACCAAACCAAGGACGACAAGTTGATGCCATACAAGAAACTAGTGGAAATCCTTAAAGAGTCCTTCATTGATATCACATTTGAACAACTACCAGGAGAAAATAATAGAGCAACAAACACTATGGAAACTATTGGATCGCTATTGGATGTCCCATGCAACGTCCCAAAATAAGAATTCCTTGTAGAGCAGCTTCTCGTACCAGCATTCGAGGTACCAAAGTATGAATTTGTGTGTGAAATCGTTGGCCTCGATGATCCCTGGTATCATGATATATACACTTACTTGAGAATAGGAGTCCTCCCCACAGATATAACCCCAAACCTAAAAAGAAATTTTTAAAAAAAGTCATCCCATTTTGTCATCCTAGGAGATACCCTATACTGTAGAAGCATTGAAGGAACCCTATTACATTGCTCAAATGTTGAGGAAGCTTTGACCGCTTTGACCGAGGTACATTACGACATTTGTGGTTCACATTCAAGTGGTATGATTGTGGCTAAGAAACTGCTGAGGACTGGGTACTATTGGCCTACAATGGAAATGGAGGCTCATGATTATGTCAAAAAGTGTTTGCAATGTCAGCAGCATGGGGATCTCATCCATGCACCAGCTGAGGAGCTCAACCTAATTGCCACACCTTGTCCCTTTTCATAGTGGGGGCTTGATCTCATTGGAAAAATTACCCCCACCTCATCCAGTGGACATAAGTTCATCATCACTGCCATTGAGTACTTCACCAAGTGGGTGGAAGCCATCCCCATGACCTATATCATAGGAAAAAAAATATCCAAGTTCATCCTGAATTACCTAGTTTGCTGTTATAGTGTCCCTCAAGCCATTCTATCAGATAATGAGACACCTTTCAAAAATCAGGATGTTTGTGACCTATGCCAAAAATTCAAAATCCAACATCGCTTTTACACTCCATACTATCCCCAAGGAAACAACCAAGCTGAGGCTACAAACAAGACCATCTTAAAAATCCTCAAGAAAATAGTTAATGGCGTTGGTCGTGACTGACACCTCCAGCTAAATCTCACCTTATGGGCCTACTGAACAAGCATCCGTACACCAACAGGTGCCACCCCATTCTCCCTGGTCTATGGGTCAGAGGCCATACTCCCTATTGAGATTGAGCTCTCGTCCCTAAGAATATCATTGCAAAATCTCATCACAGATGAGGAATATTGAGTGTTAATATTAAATGAACTAGAACTACTGGATGAGTAGTGCATGGATGCCTTAAACCATTTATAAGTCTACCAAAACTGACTCAAACAGAGCTACAACAAGAAGCTCAGGAGTCAAGTCTTCCAAGTCAGAGAGCTTGTACTGAAGGAGAATCAAAAAAACATTCCAAATCCAGACAGCAAGGGAAAATTTGAACCCAATTGGTTGAGACCCTTCATCATCACAACAAGCTACAAGTCAAGGGAATATTAGTTATCAACACTAGAAGGTGAGTCTCTGTAGGAGCCCATGAATAGCTCCCATCTCAATTTTTTTTATGCCTAATCTTTCAAGGTATAAAACCAAAAATACAAAAAAATCAAAAAATATAAAAATCCAATTTTTTTTAGAAAAGCGATTAAAAAAAGTAAAGAGAAAAATTGTCCTCTAGTAAAAACCACTTCGATGGTGCTTTGGGAAAGTACCTTGGTAAAAACCTGGAAAATAGGCGCCTTGTGTAAATAAGCACTTTCCATCCACGAGGATCTCCACGACTTGTTCTGCATCATCCATTCATCACACTTCCATCACATTCCGTTGCATCCCTCCATCATCCATCTGTGTCCGTATCATAGCTTGGTCCTATGTTCATGTCATGATCCCTCCTAGTACTACTTGGTCCATTCTTAAGGTTAGTTTGTCCTGCCTATATAAGAGTAGTCTATTGCATCACACTGGGGGCATGTTCTCATCATATCGGATTCATGTATATTCTTGAAGTCTTTCCAAAAGCAGAAAATCCAAAAACATCCAAAAACATCCAAAAAAAAAATCCAAAAATATTCATAAAGTTAGAAAATCCAAAAACATTCAAAACATATCAAAATCCCAAAACAGGTCAAAAGTCAGAAAAGTCAAAAATAGAGTCATCTTGTCAAACTATGGGTCTCTGAGCTCTGAACGTAGGCAAGGTTGATCTTTGATCTTCCCCTGAGACACTTGATCCCTCCTAGTACTACTCGGTCCATTCTTAAGGTCAGTTTGTCTTGCCTATATCGAAGTAGTTTATTGCATCACACTAGGGGCATGTTCTCATCATATCGGATTTGTGTATATTCTTGAAGTCTTTCCAAAAGGAGAAAATCCAAAAACATTCAAAACATATCAAAATCCCAGAATAGGTCAAAAGTCAGAAAAGTTAAAAATAGAGTCGTCTTGTCAAACTACGGGTCTTTGAGCTCTGAACGTAGGCAAGGTTGATCTTTAATCTTCCCCTGAGACACTTAGGTCATTCCTTTAGTAGTCTGTCATAATAAATTGGCAATCCGTTTGTGCATATCTCATCAATAATCAGGTCTATGTCAGTCAAACTATGTGGTCTCTACATGTATAATGTAAGCAAGGCTAATCTTTGATTAGCCCCCGAGGCCCCTAGGATAGGTCTTTAGGTTAGTCTCTTGGTCAAAATCTCGGAAAACCCCAAAAACATTGAAAAATTCAAAAATAAAAACATTTGCAAAACATTTGAAAATACCAAAAACAACCTCAATAACATTTCAAAAAAATTCAAAAACTCAAACGTCAAGGTCTTTAGGTTAGGTTAGTCTAGCAGGTTAAAAGTGAAAACTCAAATGTCAAGGTCTCGAGTCTAGGTCAATAAGTAAACAAGTTGGTCAACTCTTGGTATTAATAACCTATCATCCAATCAAATCTCATCATCATCTAATAACATCATGTCCTTAGATGAATCCTTCCTACAATGGACATCAACATCAGGCATCACCGTAGTTTAGTCTTGGCTAGCGGTATGAAGAATATTAGCTTGTCTGTTTACTTGATCTTTTTCTTGTTGATTTATCTTATTGCGCTCATTTTGACAACCTCTCAATGATGTCCAAACAAGAGGATTTGGAGAGAAAGGAATGGGGCAACGATCATTATCTTTTTATCTGATGTGCTTGTTGGATGTTATTGTAATATAACCTTGGTCATGCGTGCTTTGTTTGGATGTAGGGAGGGTGTTTTAGGTGTCTTTTTGACCACATAGGAAGGCTTTCCTTTCTATGTTTGGTCTGAGATGTTTGGAATATTTGAACTGCATTTTAGATAAGGTTTTGTATGCCAGGTGTGAATAGGAATACTCCTATCTGATTGAAGAGTTCAAGTCCATCACATTAGGTACAACTCCATCTTGGTTCTTTATACCTTGATGCATCGTGCCTAAGTGTGTTATCAAACATAAGGTAAATAGCCATTTTAAAATCCCAATTCTTGATAAGAAAAGAATCATCATTATCATCTCATCTCTAATAAAGTCTCGTAGATCATGGACTTATTGGATCCTCTTGTCTTCATCTTATTTCTTCTGTTTTCTCTCCACACTAACATGGTTCCATGACAATTAATCAAAAACATTACTTATGCATCCATCCTGCATCCAAAAACTGTTAGCATGCTACATAATGCATAGCATATCATATAGGAAACGTTAATCATCTCACATGCATTGCATTTCATCATCATAATATAGATTGGTTATTCTAAGCATCTCATAAACCATACACTTGCATCCATTGCATAAACATTAAAGTACCATCACATAAGAATCATCATATTATCCATTTGCATCATCACATAAGCATCATCATGTCATCCATATACGCATCATATATGAAAAGGTACTTAAAAAGAAAAGGAATATTTCATAGCATTATCATCCATTAGGTGCATAATATAAATCTATTAGTCTAAGCATTTTAAGTAATTTGCATTCATATCATCCATACATCATCATAAAAAGTGCATAAAAAAGATACTGAAAAAGAAATGCATCCGTCCATCCATGAGCATAATCATACAATGCTATGCATCACATAAAATAAAGTCACATCATGTCATCACATATAGAAAAGTAAATACATCCATCCATCATGCATAAATAAAATAGGACACATTGTATATCAAATCATATTATATATATATCATCACTAATGTAACTGTCATGGTACAAATCAAGATCAAATGTTTGTATCAATCAATAAGAATAGACGACCATGGGGCTATAAAAAACAGAGCCCGTGGATCACAAAAAAAATAGTGTCGTTGTTCAAAATGTGTGAGCTAGCCCTAATGGATGCTCCCCTCACCTAACGGGTCCTGCCTTTGTCTTGTCTGCTGTGAGAAATCTGGCGCTCGAGTTACTTGAGACACTGCCTGATGATAATGTACTCGATCGTCCTCGACCTCTCTAATGGCATCTCGGTACATCCGTGCCAGGACTGTCTAGCCTTGTGTTCTCTAAGGTTGCTGGCGTCAGCCGGTTTCCTGTGCTAGCTATAGCTTAGTGGTATGTATCTGCTGTATGGACTGATCCCGTTCTACTCTCACCTGATCTCTCTCCGCTGTCAGTGTGGCAACCTATGCTTGGAGCTACTGAATGAGTGCATCCCTCTAGTCTAGATGAGGTGGTGGTGATGGCGGTGGCTATGGCTGATGATCTCTCAGAGGTTGTTGTGGGTCCCTCAGGGCATCTCTCTACTGGTCCCCATCTCTCTGTCCATGCACCTGATCCTTTTGGCTTCACTAGTCGGGAAGTGGTCCACCTCCTCCTCTGCCCTCCTCTGCCCTCATCTCCATCCCCATCTCTGCCTCCTCACCCCTACACCTGCCCTACTATCTGGTCTCGGGGTCTCCGCCAAGGTAAAGCTGCCCTTGACACTATTAATCTGATGGGAGGACAAAACCAATCACAATATGCCCGTGTGGTCCCTAGGTCTGCCTATCCCTGATTGTATGCCCAAGGCCTCACTACCAGCTGTCTGAATGAACCCACCACATCCTCTACCGGGATCGTCTGACCCCAGTAGTCTCCCTTGTAGTACGAGAAAATATGGCCACGTACTGGTCATTGGGCCTATCCTGTGCATCTCTGAACTGCCTAGCCACCCGATCTGGCAGATAATGCTCGATCATGGTGTGCTCCCTACCTTGCATAAGTCTATCCTGCCTAGCAAAGAAGAGCTGATGAATGTCGTCATACTAGGTGGGAATCCCAAGCCAAGGCCTCCAAGTAAAGACAGTCATCTCATCAATCACCCTCCTCTAGTGAGGGATGCCAGGTGCTCTTGTGTGTGTAAATTTCAGGCCACACCTGTACCTCTAGATTGTTGGATCATCAGGCTCCACATCAACAACTGTAACCTGTGGGTGAAGCATGACAATGTGCTCCAAGGCCCAAATGTGAAGAAGTGTCACTCCAGCTCCGATCGCCCTGTTGTCACAATAGGAAAATTCATGCTAATCATGATAGAGTGAGGCCATCATTACTAGTCCCCACGCAAAGCACTCTCTCCGACGGAGCATCCACTCCCAAACTAAGCCCCATCATGGACTGAAATTTTGGCCACGTCGATCTAGTGCCACAAGGCCTAATATAATAGCTCCACTATCAATTAGAATGGTATGGATTACAAGTCACTAAGTTAGACAATGGAATTTTCATATCTCAATCCAAATATGTGAGAGAACTACTGAAGAAGTTTGGTATGGAAGACTCGAAGCCTGTTGGTACACCTATGGTAACCAGATGCAAGCTAACACAAAATGATGATTCTCCTAAGGAAAATCAAACAAGGTACAAGTATATGATTGGTGGATTGCTCTAGACCAGACATCATGAATGTTGTGTGTATGGTTGCTAGATATCAAGATGATTTGAAAGAATCTCATGTGACTATTGTAAAGAGAATATTCAGGTATCTGAAAGGAATAGTTGATTTTGGACTTTGGTATCCTAAAAATAATGATCTCACTTTGAGTGCCTATACTGATGTAGATTGGGTAGGAGATGTAGATGATAGGAAAAAAACTAGTGGTGGTTCCTTCTTCCTAGGGAAGAAGCTGGTGTCTTGGTTGAGTAAAAATTAGAATTCCATTTCCCTATCTATTGTTGAAGCAGAGTATATTGCTGTTGCAAATAATTGTACTCAAGTGTTGTGGATGAAATAGACGCTGAAAGATATTAGAGTAGTGTATGATGATCCTATTACCATATACTGTGACAACTCAAGTGCAATAAACATATCAAAGAATCTGGTGCTACATTCTAAGACCAAGCATATTTCAATCAAGTCTCACTTCTTGAGGGAGAAAGTGAGTGAGAAAGAAGTGAGACTGGATTATGTTCCTACCAAAGAGCAGATTGCATAAATTTTCACCAATCCATTGCCAAAGGATACTTTTTGATTATCTCAAAGGGATGCTAGGGGTGATTACCCCTCCTCATATGAACTAGAGATGCATTGTATTGCATCAATCCGTGCAAATAATGATCATATTTTGATCCGGATTGATGTTTCCATGGCTGCTACTCAGGGGGAGTAGTTAGAAAATATGTGGTTCAAAGCTTGTATGTGGAAAGATAATTCTTATATTTTCCATTGATGCCAAAGGGGGAGAAGTGCAATGAGAAAAACAACATGAGTAGAAGAGTCAGAATCTAAGGAGGAGATTGTGTTGATTGAGAGCTATGTTGATGGTGTTTTTCATATCATGTGTTTCCATCAATGCCAAAGGGGGAGATTGTTGGATGTTGTGGTTGTTCTACTGATATGTGGTTGTCATTGATGTCAACACTATTAGCATTGAGGTATTGAAGACTGTATATGTCGAGGATATTGAGAAAATTGTTAAAGAAAGAGTTGCAGGTTGCCAGTGGATCAGTGAAGGTCATGAAGGTGTTTTGCCCAGTATATTGAAGATCAATCACTGTGGACTAAAGGGTTTATTTCTAAGTGTATCTAGTTTATCCACTAAAAGTTTGAGAGGTCCACGTGAAGACTTGTTTGAGTTATGAAGATTTGTGTTATGACAATTTTTCTGTGGTTTCAGTTAGTGTTCTTGATTGAAGTTGATAAGATTCTAGTAATCTCAGTTGTTGTGGATGTTTCTCTATTGGTTCTTGATGCTCGTGGATGTTTCTAGATCGTGCTCTATCTTTGTTGCACATCCGCATTGATTGGTGTGTTCGTGGTCGGTGATTTCTTTTCTCTCTTGTGTTCGGGTTTTTGTGTTCTTGGCCGACATGGTGGCTGTAGTGTGTTGTGGATCCTTAGAGATTAAAATTTGAATGTTTGGCATGCTCGAGGATGTTGTTTTGGGTCACAACATAATATTGGCTGACGATGTTTGATTCGCATTGAAAATTTATTTGGAAATTTGGGCCGACATTGCATGAATGTTTTATATTTTCATATTTCTTTTGGCTGACAAAGTTGTTGATGTAAATCCATGTTGCAGATATATAAGAACAATTTTTTGAGAGAAGCAAATTGTGCATAAGTGCGAATGAATTCTAGAGAAAGAGAAAATGTGCAACTAGTGTTCTAATCATTCGATTGCAGAGCAGAGAGTGAAGAAGTTTGAGTGAAGTGTGAAGGAGTGTTTCTGTGCTTAACCGAAACTATAATCAGGCTTTTGTAGAAGCTATTTTCTCAGTACATACCCTATGGATCTAATTTGAATTTCTGTAAGACAGTGTGTCTTCTTTGGGTAGTGAGCCTTCTTGTATTTGAGCAGTGAGCTCTAGGCAATGTGCCTGAATGCATGTGCATTCCCATTATTCTTCTTATACTTTTAACAGGGTATAATATTGTGGACTGAAATCCACCATGGTTTTTCCCCTAACAGTGTTTCCACATAAAAATATTGGTGTTCTCTGTGTTTCTGATGTGCTAATTGTTTATGGTTTATTGTTTATTCATCAGATCTGAGATTAAGTTAAGTTAAGTGTGAAAAGTTTGAATATTCTGTGACAACTAATTCACCCCCCTCTCAGTTGTTTGTCCTTTTCCAACAATTGGTATCAGAGTAGGTCCCTTTGAAGAAGTTTAAAATCTTGAGGTGATCCGAGATGGCATCATATAAGAAGGATAGTCCTAGATTCGATGGAACAAACTACACTTTGTGGAAAGCTAGAATGGAGTGTCATTTGAAGTGTATTGGTGAACCCTTATGGAAAATTGTAAAGAACAAATATGTTATTCCTTAGAATGATCCTTCCACTTCTGATGAGATTAAAGAGGCTGAGATTAACGTCAGGGCTATTGAAGCTTTGCTGAGTGCTTTGACAGATTCATAAATGACAAATGTGATGGATCTGAAGACAACTCATGAGATATGGAAGAAGTTGGAGACTTTTTATGAAGGAGATGCAGTTGTGAAGGTTGCTAAGCTAACAAGTTTGAAAAGAAAGTATGAAACTATGAAGATGGGTGAAGATGAAAATATTTCCTCTCTTATGCAAAAAGTAAATGAACTTGTGATGGGTATTAGATGTGCCGGTGGTACCCTAGATGAACAAGAAATTTTAGCTAAAGTGCTTAGATCATTGCCTCCCTCCTACAAATCTAAGGCTCATGCTATTGAAGAGCTCAGATTAGTAACAACTATGACAAGAGAAATGTTGATTGGTAAACTTGCTGCCTTTGAGTTGAGTGAATTTTGTGATTCTACCCCTAAGACCGAATTTTCATTCAAGGCTACTGTATCTAGAAGAAACAAGCCAATATATGATATGAGAGAAAGTTCTAGAAAAAAATTAAAGTATGAGGAAGAGATGAAACAACTTGAAGATGAAGAAAGAGAGGTAGAAGAGCTGGAAGCACTGATTGTGAAGAAAGAAGGTAGAGGACAAGGTAAGTATAAAGGAAAGTTTCCTATTAAATGTTTTTCCTGCGATAAAAGAGGTCATTTTTCCTCAAGGTGTCCTAAAAGAGTTCCTAGGTCTAAGAACTACAAACCTAGATTTCAAAAGAAATGCTATTTTGCTGAAGAAGGTGTAACTGATGAAGAATATGATAAAGAAAATGGAAATGAAGATGAATGGGTTTCATTGCTATCAAGGAAAATGGTTCGGTGGCTACTGAGTCTGCTAAAGTTGAGAAAGCTCATGCAGCTCGAATTGAAGAAAAGGTGAGTGGGTTATTGATAGCGAATGCTCACATCATATGACTAGTGACAA
Organism: Sequoia sempervirens; assembly: GCA_007258455.2. NCBI lineage: Eukaryota > Viridiplantae > Streptophyta > Pinopsida > Cupressales > Cupressaceae > Sequoia > Sequoia sempervirens. Next base: position 39,867,028 of record VDFB02137365.1, read on the forward strand.
AAGAAAATATGTAAGTCTAGAGAAATATGATGGTGGTGTTGTAAGATTTGGAGATAACAATTCTAGTGTGATTTGTGGTAGAGGATCTATTTGTCTTGGTAGTAAACATAACACTGATTATGTTCTATATGTTGAAGGCTTGAAGCATAATCTATTGAGTGTTGGACAGATGGTGGATAAGGGTTATGATCTTCAGTTCAAAAATGGAAAATGCAGGATACTTGGAAGTTCTGGAAATGTAATTGCATCAGGTATACAAACAAAAGGTAATATTTTTCACCTAAATGCTGCTAGTGAAAGTTTTTTAATTGCTCAAGTAGATGAAATCTAGTTATGGCATAGGAGGCTATGTCATGTGATTTTTGATAACATTGTCAAGGTAAGTTCCACTCAAGCAGTAAGAGATCTACCTAAGCTAGTGAAGCCTACTAACACAATATGCAAGGAATGTTAGATGGGAAAACAAACTAGAGTTTCTTTCCCGAGCAAACAAAATCATTGTAATGGAATATTGGAGTTGGTGCATATTGAATTGTGTGGTCCCTCCAGATTCAGAAGTCTACAAGTGGAAAAGTACTTTATGCTGCTTATTGATGATTACTTTAGGATGATATGGGTGGATTTCTTAAGAGAAAAATGTGAAGCATTAGAGAAGTTCAAAAGTCTCAAAGCTATAGTAGAGAATGAAACAGGTCTAGAGATAAAATTTCTAAGGTCAGACATAGGTGGTGAGTTAACCTCCCAGGAGTTCAATTCTTTCTGTGAAGAGCATGGAATCAGAAGACAATTATCTACTCCATGAACCCCTCAACAGAATGGAGTTGTAGAGAGGAAGAACATAACAATTCTGGATGCTGCTAGAACAATGTTGATAGAAGGAAATGTGCCTCATATCTATTGGAGAGAAGCTGTAAACACTGCTATGTACACTCTAAACTAGGTAAATGTCAATGGTATTTCTGGTAAGACTCCTTTTGAGTTATGGTTTGGTTATAAGCCTACTATTAAATATTTCAAGATCTTTGGAAGAAAGTATTATATTAAGAGATATGAGGAGATAGGCAAGTTTGATGCAACGAGTGATGAAGGAATCTTTCTAGGTTACTCTACTAAAAGCAAGGACTACCGATGCTTTAATAGAAGATTGAGAAAAGTGGTTGAAAGTGAAAATGTCAGAGTTGATGAGGAATCTGCTAGATCATCCAAATACTATGGATATGATTCAGATGACCAGCAAGATAATATAGACCAAGGGAAGAATGCACATAAATAGAATCAAATTCAAATTGTTTCAATAAATCAAGGAAGTTAAGAAGGAGAGACAAGTGGTAGTGCAGAAGAAAGAACAGAAGAAACAGAAGTGTGAGAGAATCCTAAAGTTTTGAGGTATCTAAGGCTAAATCATTTTGAAAATCAAATTATAAGAGATAAGAATAAAGGTGTGTAGACTAGAAGAAGGATTGTAGAAGAGTATTGTCTAATTTCCAAGACTGAGCCCAACAATGTCAATGAAGCTTGTAATGATGAACACTGGATGGAAGCTATGAAGGAAGAACTGTTGCAGATTGAAAAGAATGATACATGGATTCTTGTTCCCAGACCTAAAGATAAAAATGTGATTGGTACTAAATGGGTCTTTCAGAATAAGCTGGATGAACAAGGTGAAGTGGTCCAAAATAAAGCAAGACTGGTATGTAAAGGGTATTCACAAATGGAAGGTATTGATTTTGAAGAAATTTTTGCCCCTGTTACTAGAATTGAAGCTGTAAGATTATTTCTTGCTTATGCTGCATATAAGAACTACAAGGTCTATCAAATGGATATGAAGTCAGCCTTTCTGAATGGTGAATTATATGAAGAGGTATATGTTGAACATCCAAATGGATTTCAACTAACTGATAAGGAAGACATGGTTTGCTGATTGAAGAAAGCTCTGTATGGACTCAAGCAAGTCCCCAAAGCTTGGCATGCTAGATTGGATAAATATTTATTGAAGCTTGGATTCAATAAAGGTGCTACTGACAACAACTTGTATTTTAAGTTGGATCATGATAAAGAGTTGATTATTGAAGTCTTTGTTGATGACATTATTTTTGGAGGAAATGATGATCTATGTATGAAGTTTGTTGATGAAATGAAGAGTGAATTTGAAATGAGTATGATTGGAGAGATGAATTTCTTTTTGGGATTACAAGTCACTTAGTTAGACAATGTAATTTTCATATCTCAATCCAAATATGCGAGAGAACTATTGAAGAAGTTTGGTATGGAAGACTCAAAGCCTGTTGGTACACCTATGGTAACCGGATGCAAGCTAACACAAAATGATGATTCTCCTAAGGCAAATAAAAAAGGTGAAGTCTATGATTGGTGGATTGCTCTACTTAACTCAAACCAGAATAGACATCATGAATGTTGTGTGTATGGTTGCTAGATATTAAGCTGATCCGAAAGAATCTCATGCGATTGCTGTAAAGAGAATCTTCAGGTATCTGAAAGGAACAGTTAATTTTGGTATTTGGTATCCTAAAAATGATGATCTCACTTTGAGTGCCTATACTGATGTAGATTGGGTAGGAGATGTAGATGATAGGAAAAGCACTAGTGGTGGTGCCTTATTCCTAGGGAAGAAGCTGGTGTCTTGGTTAAGTAAAAATCAAAATTCCATTTCCCTATCTATTGCTGAAGCAGAGTATATTGCTACTGCAAATAATTGTACTCAAGTGATGTGGATGAAATAGATGCTGAAAGATATTAGAGTAGTGTATGATGAGCCTATTACCATATATTGTGACAAATCAAGTGCAATAAACATATCAAAGAATTTGGTGCTACATTCTAAGACCAAGCATATTTCAATCAAGTTTCACTTCTTGAGGGAGAAAGTGAGTGAGAAAGAAGTTAGATTGGATTATGTTCCTACCACAAAGAAGATTGCAAAATTTTTCACCAAGTCATTGCCAAAGGATACTTTTGAGTATCTCAGAGGGATGCTAGGGGTGATTACCCCTCCTCATATGAACTAGAGATGCATTGTATTGCATCAATCCATGCAATTCATGATCATATTCTGATTCAAATTGATGTTTCCATGGTTGCTACTCAGGGGGAGTAGTTAGTTGTGTAGATATGTGGTTCAAAGCTTGTATGTGGAAAGATATTTCTTATCTTTTCCATTGATGTCAAAGGGGGAGAAGTGCAATGAGAAAAATATCATGAGTAGAAGAGTTAGAATCTAAGGAGGAGATTGTGCTGATTAAGAGCTGTGTTGATGGTGTTTTTCATATCATGTGTTGCCATCAATGCAAACGGGGGAGATTGTTGGATGTTGTGGTTGTTCTACTGATATGTGGTTGTCATTGATGTCAAAACTATTAGCATTGAGGTATTGAAGATTGTATATGTTGAGGATATTGAAAAAATTGTTAAAGAAAGAGTTGTAGGTTGCTAGTGGATCAATGAAGGTCATGAAGGTTTTTTTCCCAGTACGTTGAATGTTAATTGTTGTGAACTAAAGGGTTTATTTATGAGTGTATGTAGTTTATCCACCAAAATTTTGAGAGGTCCGCATGAAGACTTGTTTGAGTTATGAAGATTTGTGTTATGACAATTTTTCTGTGGTTTCAGTTAGTGTTCCTGATTGAAGTTGATAAGATTCTAGTAATCTCAGTTGCTGCAGATGTTTCTCTATTGGTTCTTGATGCTTGTGAGTGTTTCTATATCATTCTCTATCTTTGTTACATGTCCACATTGATCGGTGTGTTCGTGGTCGATGATTTATTTTCTCTCTTGTGTTCGGGTTTTTGTGTTCTTAGCCGACATGGTGGCTGTAGCATGTTGTGGATCCTTGGAGATTAAAATTTGAATGTTTGGCATGCTCGAGGATATTTTTTAGGGTCACAACATAATGTTGGCTGACAGTGTTTGATTCACATTGAAAATTTATTTGTAAATTTGGGCTAAAATTGCATGAATGTTTTATATTTTCATATTTCTTCTGGCCGACAGAGTTGTTGATGTAAATCCATGTTGCAGATATATAAGAGTGATTGTTTGAGCGAAGTAAAGTGTGCAAAAGTGTGAATGAATGCCAAAGAAAGAGAAGATGTGCGACTAGTGTTCTAATCATTTGATTGTAGAGCAGAGTGAAGAAGTTTGAGTGAAGTGTGGAGTGTTTTTGTGCTTAATCAGAAATGTAATCATGATTTTGTAGAAGCTATTTTCTCAGTTCATACCCTGCGGATCTAATCTGAATTTTTGTAAGACAGTGTGTCTTCTTTGGGTAGCGAGCCCTGTTGTATTTGAGCAGTGAGCTCTAGGCAATGTGCATTCCCATTATTCTTCTTCTACTTTTAACAAGGTATAATATTGTGGATTGACATCCACCACGATTTTTCCCCTAACAGGGTTTCCATGTTAAAATATTGGTGTTCTCTATGTTTCTGATGTGTTGATTGTTTATGGTTTATTATTTATTCATTATATCTGAGATTAAGTTAAGCTAAGTGTGAAAATTTTGAATATTATGTGACAATTGATTCACCCACCTCTCAGTTGTGTAACCTTGTTTTGCCAACATGGCTCTGCATCCTCGTGCACCTGTAAAGTTACAGCGTCAAGTTTTGTAAAAAAAAGCAGGATCCTATTTGAAGTTTTCACGGTCGAAACAACAAATGCGTCGTTGTTTGCAATTGCGTCACAGTTTGAAGGCTCCAAACTGCACCACTAGAACCCTCTAAATTCCAAACTCTGTTGCGGTGTCACAGTTTGATCACATGCTTGTTTGACTCAAAACCCTAAATTGCTAACTAGACCGCCGTGACACTATTTGCACATGCGATGCACTTTGGAGTTTGTGCCCTAATTTCTAAACTACTACGTAGTATCGTATGACTCAATAACGACACACTTTAAGGCCACACGATGCTGATTCTAAGCTTTCAGCGGTGCCAAACAATGCCGCTTGACTAACTTTGACTTTTGACCCTAATAAATGCGTATGAAGATTGAAAAAACAAGGTGGGGTAGTTTCACATACTGGTGGTCTTGTGCTTGGGAGTCGCTGGTACATTTGCACTCGCTCTGAAATGTGTCGTGGAAGCACTTGTCGCGCCATCTTGAACGAAAGTTAGAGCTCAAAAGTAGGAAATCTCTAAAGGCTGAATGTGCAAATGAATTGGAAGTGGCCCCTCGAGGGCTATTTAAGCATGAAAATTAGGGTTTTTTGACATTGTTTAGCCGTCAATCTAGGGTTTTAGACCCCAATCTCATTTTTCGCCCAACCGAGGCTCATTTTGCATCATTTTTTTCATGTTTTGGCACATTTTTTGGCATCTAGGATCCTTTCTGGACCCCTCGGGCAACATGTCCTCTTTTTTCTTGAGATCACCCAAAAATATGAATTTTCATCCAATTTCTCGAGGGGGTAGTATACTAGCATAATTCTCTCATTGGGGCATCTGAAAGAAAAAATGAATTTTGATCTCAGCAAGGTTATTCTTTGAACCAACACAACGGGTACATTGCTTCAAAGAGGGGAAAAATATAGACACGTAAAATGTATTGATTGATCCTATACACCTGATCCTGATCACTAACACCAGTTCGTCTTGAATCATCCTCTTTACTAATCACTTAATTAAATAATCTTTATTTAATTAAACTCATCATATTTCATCTTTTAATTAAATAAATCAATTTAATTTGATTAAATCATCATCTTCTCTTAATTTAATAATTCATTCTATTTAATTAATCCTATAGTCCCTCTTTTAATTAAATAATTCATTTTATTTAATTAATCTCTAAAGTCATCTCATTTAAATTAATTTTTTTTTATCTTTATTTGATTTAAATATAACACCATCCCCTTTTAATTAAATAAATCAAACTTTATTCAATTAAGTCTAAAATCATTATTCCTCTCATTTTGATTTATTTAATCCTAAAATCTAAATCAAATTGTCAAATCAACTAAATTCTATCTAAATTAAACAAATCCTGATTAATCCTAATCTTAATCCATCAAATTCTCTAGCTTTTTCCACTTGCTCATGAAAATAATTTTAATTGATTTATTAAATCTCTATTTACATTCAAAAAGGCATCAAAGAAGAGAATATTCTTCAAATTCAAAAAATCCCTCCAAAAGGGCTTGTGCATCCAACAAGGCATTAAAAGCCTCTTACATGTCCTTTTCCTTAATCCAAGTGGCATTAACTTCATTTTCTTCTCCCTCCAACATGTCACTTCCTCAAATTTGAATTTCCACCTAATTACATTTAATTGCACAATGACCAAAATGTGCTCCACCTTTGTCCACTCACATGTTGAAAAGTGGCTTTATGCTATTGGTTGGTGTTTGATTCCACATTCATCCATTTTTCCTATTACTCCATCATTCTCTTCTATAAATATAAGGCTCTCATATTGATTTTGGATCCACAATCCATGCAAGATTATTATCCACAAGCTCATCCACAAGTTTATGAATTTGAATCCACAACTTGTGCAAAGTTATCATCTCCATGTTTTGAATCATGTCATCCATTTTCATGATTTCATAGCTAAGTTATGGAGAAATTTTATCAAAGAGCATAAAATATTCATCATTGATCATCAAGCTTGCAAGGAATCAGGAAAGGGCCATTTTCCACATCAAAATGGCACCAATTCCCCTATGGGATTGAGAGTTTGTTTATTTTGAGCAAGATTAGATAGTTTTTATTCATGTTCTTCATTTATTTCTTGTTCTTGATATCTCAAATGAATTTCATGGGGAATGTTGTTTCTAACTCGCATATGGGACTAATAATGTGTTTGTTCTTTGTGTTTGTTTAGGTTTAGGATCACCATTCATAGTTATGTCCAATTAAAGAAATTTAAATAAGATTAATTTAAAAATATAATAAATGTAAGTTCAAGATCTTTTGATTCAAACACATTTAAGACACACACATAGAACTAAATGATCATGATCATAGACATGGATTTGAAGAATACAATTTTTCATATCCTCATTGAGCTGATTCGTCAATGGTGGTTAATTCCCTATCAAGGAAGGCTTCTAAAAACTAGCACTTGAATTATTTGTTGGGACATATATTGTCTCTTGATCTTCATAATTTTTCTTCCTTTGAAATTATGAATTGCTATAGAGAAGCTAACATCTTGGTGGATGCACTTGCTAATAGGCAATTGATTAGGGTTGAAGATTGTATCTGGTTGACGGTTTAAGGTATTGGGTTGAGGGTATAAGGTTGAGGGATTAGGGTTGAGGGTAGAGGGTAGAAGGTTTAAGGGTTTAGGGTTGATGGTTAAGGGTTGAGGGTAGATCTTTTAGGGTATAGGTTTGAGGGTATATGGTTGAAGGATTAGGGTTGAGGGTCCAATGTATAGGGTAGAGGGTATAGGGGTTGAGGGTTTAGGGTTTAAGGTTGAGGGTTGAGGGTTGAGGGTTGAGGGATCTTTTAATTCAAGTGAAATGTAGGCAAGCAATTGAAGGCCAATGAATATTGGGGAAGGATTTTTTGTTCTAATAACCCTAATCCCTTAACCCTTAATCCTCGCTAGATCAGAACAAGTAGGCGTTAAATTAGGCACTAAATTAGGTGCTAAATCAGGTGCTCAAGTAGGTTCTAATGTAGGCATCTAATCAGGTGTTAAATTAGGTGCTAATGCCGATGCCACACTTAGAGCTAAACTCGGCGCCAAACTCGGCAATAGACTAGGCGCTAAAGTAGGCTCTAAAGTAGGTTTGTAATTAGGCGTTAAAGTAGGCACTAATGTGGGTGCTACACTTGGAGCTAAACTTGTCGTTACTTGGAATTAAACTCAATGATACCTCGGCGCTAAATTGCGCGTTGAACCTGGTGTTAAAAATGGCTCTAAATTCAGCGCTAATTAGCGCTTGCTTTTTTTGATCGGCGTAATAAATGCCAAAAATAGAGCCGAATTTTTCAAAAAATTGGAGAAAAATACATGAAAACAGTGGGTGGAAGCAAAAAACAGAGCAAAAAAGGGAGCTAATCACAAGGATTTTTTGTAGTGAGAGGTCAACCTGTAGCTTCTTATGCTGAGTAAAATCTTTGATTGTTTCCACCTTTTTTCCAAGTGAAGTGAGTTGACTAGCCTGGAGATTGTTGTCAATTTACATGCCTTTTTTGTAGGTTGTGAAGTATCCCTTTTTCTGTATAAATAGAGAGACATGCTCTTTCATTTTTTACTCATTCTATTCCACTCCATTACGTACTTCTAATATGCAATTTCATTATGTTGTAATCTATGAGAGCATTGAGTATTTTGTGAGAGCATATTATCATTTTATGAGAAGCATATCATCAACTTAAGAGATAGGTTTATTGCGGCATTACTTGTAAGAGAAAAGTAGAGCTATTTGTTATTTTGGAAATTTGTGCAACAATTAGTCAATTGGACAAGCGTATTATAGGCATGAGGATAAATCTTCCTTTGTTTGTCTTAATTTATGAAATATTGAGTTTTGTATGCTTTGTTTTAGTTGCATGAGAATACTTGCATTAGGAAAATATAGTATTTTCTTTAGAAAGGAAAAATAAGCTATTTTATGTTTTTTGTGAAGTGCTTGCATTTACTCCATAATAGGAGGGTTTATTTGTCATAGGTATAAATATACTAGATATGATTAAACAAGAATAGCTCAAGGGTTATTTATAATGTGAAACGTATTTGGCTTATGATGTTAAGAAACCTTAGGAATGGTAAGGTTTAGATGTACATCAACAAGTTAGGAGAAATGATAGGATGGGTCATTGCTAATCTATGCTTGTAGGACCACTTGGTCATATGTTGCTCTCGAATGAAATCCTAGGCTTGGAATGACCTAATGAGTTGAGAAAGTTTATTTGAGGAAACCCTACGTTAAGAGCTACCTACTGGGTTGAGAAAAGTACTTGACTACCATTTAAACCTTTAGGTTTGGATTACTCTACATGGTTAGGTAGATTAATTAGTCTTACTTAGAACATATAGATTTGGATTAACCAATATGAATGGACTAGTCATCAAATGATGTTTTATCCTAGGGTTAGGATATATCAAGGTTAAGACTCACCTATGTGAATAATTAGTTCACTTGAGTTTATGAGATACTAATATGAAAAGAGACATATGTGTGATTACCTATAGAGTTAGAGTTGCTACTTGATTAGTTGCTTTACATTCTTGAGATGAAGTCAAATTTTTGACATAATTCTACTTTTAATAACTCTTTTTACTAAGGGGATACACTCTCTAATGGAAGTATCTATTGCTATGATTATTCTTTGATTGAGTTCAATCATTGATGTGGTTATTCTTTTGATGAGAACCACTTATTAATGTGATATATTGCTGATTGGAGTCGGTTATTTATGAGTATTTAATCTACGAATAGAAGAAGCTTATATAGCTATACTCTAGATTATAAAGTTATATTTGGGACTAGATTGTCATTTGTAGTGAATAGCTTGTCTATGTAAAGTTAATTCATGGAATAGGAACGATCTTATGTTATACCAAGGATGAGAATATCCATAAGATATCATAGTGTTTTGGGAAATGGAAATAGGTTTTTTTTTGAGCTTAGGGATTACCTAAAGAAGGAAATTACCTAAGCATATTATATGAATGGTCATGATCCAAATCGAGCTATAGAAGTGTATGTGAATAGGGAGATTGTCACTTGAAGTACTAGGTGAGAATACTTTGGCCAAAGTAGTGTAGGTTGCCACTGGTTACATTGTCATTTCAGCATGATCCATTTATTTGCATGCTAGTCCTAGATTGTGGGTTTACAACACTAAGCTCAGATAGGCTATTGTTATGGGGTTTACCAACCAATATCTTCATTGAAGGGTAGGGCCACCTATCAAATGATAGATGTGCGAGGGACCGCATATGAGTCCATGGTTGGTAGAAAAGAACTTGAGTGATGCTTCTCCTCATTAGATGGCGATCGAGGTTTGCAGATGTTTGCATCAGCATTGGGAATAGCTAGAGTATATGCACCAAAGAGCGAGAGGATCCAGAAGGTACACAACATTGCATCAACATTGGGGTAAGTTTGTTTATCTATTTCCAGATGAAGCTCATAAGAGCTATGTATGTATCATATACCCATTTATATGGAAGGATGTAATCATGAATGATAAACTTGAGTTTATTCAATATGAAATCTATGTTATGGAAATATTTGTGAAATTACATTGGAATGCAATGGAAGTTGGAAATAGTGTTATCTCAAATGAGCATGTAATTTACATTATGGAAAGAAAAAATATTATTGCTATTTCATGGCATCATAGAATATTCTCTTAACATGAAATATTTGGAATTTTACTGAGTAGAACATCGGGAATGTTACAACAATGGGAAAAGTGTGGTGGATTATGCCATTTTTTCACATAACTATACTTCAAGGATGATGGAGCTAGTGGTTGGAAAATATTTGATAGTGTTGAAATCTAATTATAATCCAATATATGTAAAAATTGGCATTCAAATAAACAAGAAACAAGGGGAACAAGTCCATCTTAGCAAAAAGAAAGTAGCTCCACAAGGTAGAATCCTCATGACTCAAGAAAATCATAAAACCTTCAAGGCCACCCTAAAAAAATTAGGAAATTTAAAAGAAATTCAGCTTACATAGAGAATCACCCTATACATAAGAATGTTGGGATAAGGTGCCATTAACCTTGTAAATCCCAATATTGTATTTATTCCATTTATTATTCTTAATTTGTAATTACCCATAAGGGATGAATAAGTTTCACTGGTAGTTTATTATAGAGTTACTTTTACTGCTCAAGGAATCTTGGTAAATAGTAAATGAGGTGAGGTGGAGAATCTTGGTGCCTATCTTAGGGAAATGTATTTTTGGTCTGTTATGACGCATGCCATAAGTTTTTAAGAGCATCTATGGCAACTTACAATTTTCATAAGGTGTAAGAGATTCTATGACAACATATGACAACTATTATTGTCTTGTAAGTTCCTATTCTTGGTTCTAGGCGCCTATATTGGGAAGATGCCTATGACAAGTGTAAGGGAATATGTAAGAAGATGATTTTGGTGTATCCCAAGATAGAAATATTGGATTTTGTCCATATCCCATGAATTACTTTGGTGGGTACTCATTTTGTATAAATATGAGACTTTTGAGTGAAGTTTGTGGGTGTAACAAGAGTAATAGGGTGTTGCAGGATTGAAGACTCAAGAGGAGATTGGAAGTGGATGTATTGTAATCTTGTTTTGAAGATAATACAACTTGGGCCTCTCTTCTTGGTGGAGTTTTTTCCGGAAAGGGTTTCTCCACGTAAACACTTTGTTATGAGTTTATTCTTCTATTCCATTGCTACCTTGTGTTGTGAGATCTTGCATTCTTATGTTGCTGATTTGTGCCTCTTTGTTGCTGCTATATTATGGTGATGTTATTGCTGTTATAAGTTCATCTAAGGTGGTTTTATCAAGTATGTTAGAGTGGCTGATTTTAGCATCATAAAGAAGTTGAATCTCTTCATGGTATTTCAAGGATTAAGAAAAGTTATTTACATATTTGCATACAATTTTCAGATTTCTATATTGTAGTAGTCAAAGCCTTGTATCTCCCCAATTGGTATCATATCTTAGTGATTTGGTGATCAACAATTGGATTAGAGATTGTTCGTTTCTTCCAACAAAGAACACGTTGATTCCCCTAATGTACAAATCCTTTTGATGAAGAAATACAAATACTTTTTCCAACAAATCCTTGGTTTGATGAAGAGTGCAAGATAACAAAAAGAAAGCTTTGTGAGGGTGGAATGACCATAGGAAAAAAGAATAATATGAAAAGATGATACGATGTAAAAAAGAAAAATATGTGAGTATGAGAAGAATGGAGTTGATTTCCCTTGGAAACACAACCCCAGAAGATTTTAGAAGGAGCTACAACAAAAAAGAAAATAAATGGAAGAAAATATTACAAGCTTATAATGGCTAGACTATGTAAAGCTACTATATGAACATGAATAGGATAAATATAACCTCCAGTAATCAATAAAACCACTGAGCTTTTCACCATTGAAGATATCAATCAAGGCATAAAAGGTTGGCAAGAGGGAAAGTATAGGATATTGATGGGTTGAAAGAAGAATGTTTAAAGTGGGGTATTGAGGTCCTTGCTCCCTGTATTAGGTGCATTTTCAATAGGGTTATCCAAGAAGGCTTCTTGGAAGGATGGAGGACTAGTGTTGTTATCCCCTTGTATAAAACTGGTGACATTAATAATCCCATCAAACTATCACACTATTATGATTAATCCTCTTCTTGGAAAACTTTTTGGAAGCACATGATTGAATGCAGAATTAGTAGCTAGGCTGAAAAAGAGGGAAAGAGAGCTAAGGGATAGGTTGGTTTCAGATTGAAGCATTCCATTATTGACCATGGAGTTACCCTTAGATTATTGATTGAAAAAATATGGAATGTTCAAGGTGATGAGGCTTATTGCTACTTTGTAGACTTTAAAAAAGCCTTTGACATGGTATCACAGGGAAAGTTATGGAATAGAATGAAAGAATGAGGAGTTCCAAATGTGCTTAGAAAGGTTGTTTATAGGCTCTATGATCAGGTCAAAGCTAAAATTAGAACCAATGAAGGTATGTTTTAATGCTTTGGTAGTGACATTGGTGTCAAGCAAGGTTGCCTACTTTCCCCAACATTATTTGGGATTTACATTGATAAGTTGGAAGAGTGGATAGACAAGGTTGGTGGGAAGGGTATTCAGGTGGCCAATTTTGTAAAAAAATTACTCTTATATGTTAATTATCTCATATTAATTGCTAAAACAACACATGATCTGGGAAAAAATTGAAGGCTCTTGAAATGTTTTGTCAAGAAGTCAGGATGCAAGTGAACACTAGAAAAACCAAAATAATGATCTTCTCGTTGCGAAGGAAAAAACAAAAAGCTAACTTTCTCTTTGAAGGAAAATAGTTGGAAATAGTGGATGAACACAAGTATCTTGGGATTGATTTCCACAACAAACTTAGTTGGGAAACATGTAGAGAAAAAATAATTCAAGGAGGTTGGAAAGTGCTATACTCTCTACAAAATAGATCTAGAAATGCATAACTATGGGATTGGAAAACCAAGAGAACACTTTTTGGCTTACTTGTTACTCTAGTGGTTCTCTATGGGTGTGAAATTTGGGCCAACATATTAGATCAGAAATGGAGACAAGTGGAAAGAATCCAAAAGCATCTAATTATAAGTAGCCTCAAACTCAAGATAGTAGTTCCTTATGATATTTTATTGATTGAGATAGGTACCTTCCCCTTGGAAGCTTTGACAATGGTTCGGTTATTAAGTTACTTACAAAAGGTCCAAAATATGGAGAACTATCATTGGCCTAAACTAATTGTGAAGGAAGAGCTAGATAGAAGAAATAACACTTGGATGAAACAAAATAACCAATGGATGAAAAAGTGGGATGTGGATATGCATGAATGCCCAAACACAAATGAAGAAATTAAAAAAATGATTTTTTTTTAAAATGCTATATGGACAAAACAAACAAGGCGCAAAAAAGCGTACTGTATCAAAGAATTTAATCCCAAGGGGGGACCAAGAAGAAAAAGCCTATATATGAGCAAATATTAAATAGAAAGAAAAAATGTTGATAGCTCAATTATGAACTAGTTCACATCATCTTAGATGTGAAATGAACAGATGGATGGTACCTAAAGAGGAGTGGGAAAAGAGAATATTCCAATTTTGTAACAAAGGAATAGTGGAGATAGAATGACACTTCATCATGGAGTGCTCGGTGTATAAAGACATCCAGACCAACTATGAAGACACCTTGCAAGTTGAAAATTTAAGTACCCTGTTTGAGGAGGCAAGGCTAGAAAATAATATAAACTTCATCATCAAAATCCATTGCAAAAGGGTTGATCTCAAATGAAGTTTACAAACTATTTAGGGATTTTCCTATTGGTGGATTTGTGTTGGCCTTGGGTCCCACATGCTTCTTTGGCCTTGTGGATGTTATTAAAATATTTCATTTCATATCATATCATATGATCATTCTATCATAACAAGAGTAGAACTTCATATTTATTGTAGATTTTTTTAGTTGCCTCATCTTCATGTAATTTTATTTTCCTTTTTGGGGCTTCAAGCTTGGATGCATAAGAAAATGGCCCCCAAATGATCATGAAAGTTCATCCCAAAATTAGTGCAGGATGTAATGCTTATGTTCTTGATATTGTTTTATGAGTTCATGATTTTGAAAATACATGTAAGTGGCTTGAAAGCTATACTCTTATTGACTATTTGGTGGATCGTACCCCCTTTGAAAGCATGCTATAAAGTTTGGTCAATTCTACTTGGGTCCCACACAAGGTTTATGTAGAGGCCTTCAAAAACCTTACTAAGGGTTTATTCCTTCTATATTTTGTTGATGTTAAGTTTGTTAAGGCTATCCTAAGCATGAACCTTGGTATATTTAGTCATATTTAGTCATTTTATCTAGACTTGAGAGTTCATAGGCTCTAGAAGTAATGGTCCCTTCATGTCCATGTTTAGGTCAAATTCTTTGGCTTGCCCTTGTCTGTATGTCCCTTCCTTGACCACACATTGTATCTTTATGGAAAGTTGTTTATACTAAGAAAAAGTGGATGTTTTCACTTGCCCTCAAAGACAATTTGTGTATGTCAATTTATCCAAGGATCTCAATGAGTCCATAAAAGTACAACTAGGTACCCAAAGGGTTTATGTACCTTAATCTATGTTGGTAAACAAAATTGTCACTACAATATTTTTCAAGAATCAACATAACCCACTCAATGAGCAGGAACAAGTGCTCAACAATTGGATAAATCATTGTAAAAATGTAAATTTCAAGAAAGGAAAGGTACACATCGATTCCTCAAATTTGAAGTAGACTTTGAAGATGATAGGAGAAGACAATATTGTAATAAATATGTTTGAACTTATCAAGTAGGAGAATGAAATTTGATAAATTACACAAATATTTTAAATGGATGAACTCACAAAAAAATATTAGTTGCAAAAGGAAAAGCCAATAAATGTGTTTGTATCTAACTTAAGAAATTATACATTCATAATCACATCTAACAAAACAAATAAAGTATTGAAAACAAACAAAAATTCTAATATATATTATAATCACAAACCTCTATTTGAGTGTATTGAATTGATAATCTCAAGAGTTCAATAGTATGTGGAGGCTCTTATTTCGTTGGCATAACATTTATATTCTTTGGATGACAAAATTGACAAAATAACGTTGCATTGAAGATTGATGATGAAAATTATGAATGAAAGGAGGATTTTATAGATTTATGAAAGATCAAATGGATAGTAACAATTCAATCAAAGATTATAATTTAACTCCATTGATTGTGGAATTAGCTTAGAGAGGTGGATTGGTTAACTAAAATTGGCGAGGGAAATTGTTATTTCAATGATGGAGTTGACCTATGAGAGTAATTATGAATTTTATTAATTTATTTAATGGATTTCTTAATGAAGTTGTTAATTTGATGGAAGAGTTAATTTATAATAAGATCATTAGTTTATAAATTTATTAAATGGATAATTAGGTCATATTAATTGAATAATAAATAATTAGTTAATTAAATGATTAATTATAATGATAATAATTCATGATAACTATGATAATTAATGATAGCGAATGAGGTAATTATGATTAATGAATAATGCTAGGATAATAGTGATAATGATGGTATGATAATCAATGATAATTAGAGTAATTATTTTAGTGTCTATAATAACACCACCACAAGAGATTCAAAATTTAGATATGGTATTACTACTTCTGAAATTTTTTGGAAGATTTAAGGTTCAACTTTAAATGCAACTTTTATAAATAAGTTTATTCTAAGTTTCACCCAACTGTAACCCCTTTACAAAAAAATGAATTTTTATTTTATATCAAAAATAGTTGTTCATTTTCTTATACAACCTTTTAACTAATTATAATTTACCAATCTTTCATAAATAAAATACAAAAGTTTCCTTGAATAGTCTTCTAAAAATATTTCATTATAAACATTAGAAATGAGAACTTTATTATTAAATATTGATATATTTGTAATTTTGATGGGCATACAACTACCAAGGCATTTGGTCAAACATTTGTCATGTTCTAACTATAGGTGATCATTCGTGTAGTAATTGTCAAATATTTCATAAGCCATAGTCATAGATGATTATTTCTTAAGCAATTTGTCTCCTCTTCTTTGATATTGAAGTGTATCCCTATAGACCCTAAATATGTATTGTCTTTGTTCAAGATAAATTTCCTTAAAATGTCACTTGTATCATCATCAATGTTAAAAAAAATAGAACTCTCGGGTCATCATTTCCTACTTCTTTTTCATCTCTATATCATTGACCTATTTCACAATTAGCATCTTCATTGTACTTGAGTACCCCTTTTTAGCATATTAATAATGTACTCACTATTAAGGTATAAACAAATTTCTTGTATAAGTATCAACTTGGATAATATTAGAAATATGTATTATAGCCAGTGGATTTGTCTTTGAAAAGGTAATCAGTTCACATTCATGTTCAATTGATCTTCTTCATTAATATTGTCCTCCAAATCCTCTAATTTACAAATATAACTAATTATGTAAGCATTCAAGGATATATTTCCTTATGTTACTCTATCAAATTTATACAAGAATTCCCCTTTCTTGCATGCTCTAATGGATGCTCATAGTTTCTACATATTGTTATAATCAAATATTCCATGAGGTGTAGTAGTCAAACACTTTATGCCTTCATGGTTTTCCATATTCTACTTTGAAGCTCCAATTTGAGTACATGAATAGAGAATGTAAGTAGAGGCCAAAAATTGACTTTATTTCTACCAATTACACATGCCTAAAGTCCTTAAGCTATTCTAAAAACTCTATTTAGTGTATATATTGCAACTATTACAACCATTGAGGTTATAAATTCCACTAAGGGATATCAAATGATTTGTATGCCCTACCTATTTTTTCCATATTTTGTATATATCTGATGAAATGTAGGGAAAGATGGTCCTTAATATTAAGGGGGTGTTTTCTCTATTCATGTCTTTCCCTAAGGGAAAATCATTAGGAGAGAGATAATAAGGTGTAAATATTGACTTTCAACCTCAATGGTGAGTCAATCATACTCGAATCTCAATCCTTAGGATAATAGGGTAGATTTGAAACCAAGTTAAAATGATTTTCAATGTTCAAACTAAATAAATTATAAGACCTAATATATGAAATGCAAATTATTGAAAGTAGAGAAACTGAAATCATAGTTTGTAGGTAGATCTGAGAAGGGTTTGGACACATGCACCTGTGACCAAAAATTGGTTTTGAGGCCTGCTAAAGGACTAGTTTTCCCCTGGGTGAATGGGTCCTGGTTAAGGATTTTGAGTTTTTTTTTATAGTCCTCTGATGCTAGGTTTTAGCTTTTGTTTGACACAGGTCCCACTGCCAAAAAGTTGGGAATAAAGTCTACAATCTAGTTTATGTGGCTTGACAACAATGATGATAACTATGCAACAATGCAAAATTTCTCTTCAAGATCTTCAATCCTTCTTCAACTTGTAATCTACACATACACAAAGAGAAAGTTGTTTTGTTTGAATGGGGGTTTACCTTAATCAAACCCCAAGTTTGGTAATTAAACCTTAATAGAAAGATAATGACAATAGAGAAGGAAATGATGAATGAACAATGCTTGCTACAACTCACCAACCCTTCAATGGCTTCCCTTAGAGGATTGAAGTTAAACACATCTCTCCAAGGAACTTGATCTTGCCTTGGTTGATGGATTTGGACACTTGAAAACTCTTGGATACTTTAGGAAAAATAATGCATGCTAGCCTTCACAAGATGACATGAACACACATAATCTTGAGCATGATGTTAGGATCTTGAATGCTACAAAAAATGACTGATAAATCTACTCTTGAATGCTCTTGACAATAATATTTTCTCATAGGATTGATCTCATCAAGTGTGTTTGATTTGAATTGATAAAAATACTATGCATTTATAGGTGTTTATCTAATTTCTCAAAAAATAGATTCCAAAAGCTGACAATTGCAAGTTGAATTTGAATCAATAAAATATTGCCAAAAACATATTTAAAAATGGATCTAAGGACTTAAAGGGGACCTAGGAGAATGGGTCCTAGCCTATAAGTCCAGGACACACATGCTCCAATGTGATTTAATTATTGATTGCATTAATTAAATGTCAGTTTTCCTTTCGAAAAAGGGAAAATAAGGCTTTGGAATGTATAATTTGGAAAATTAGAAGCTTAATTAAGTTTAATAAATTAAGGAACCCAAACATAGTGTGAAATTGTAAAGGTATACAATTTACTACACTACATTTAGTCCCCACTTTAGTGAGAGTATGAACTTATGCTCAAACTCACACTAAAGTAGACAAATATGTGTCAAGAGGAGTCCAAGTGTATAGATGTTAGAAAGATAGGATGATAAAGATCAAGGAGGATGGTCAAGCCCCCAGGATCAAAGATCCCATGGAAAACCAACATAAGGACAAAGGGACACACAAGATGTGTAAGATACGTGCAACAAAACAAGAGACACAAGCATACAATGTCAAAGCCAATGCAAAAAGAAAAAGGAAAAAGGATGGAATAGCAAGCTACGTTATGCCATGTCCATAAAATATGCTCACAAGGGCTTGTGTAGTCTGGTATACACTAGGTGAGCCCCAAAGGAAAAATTAAAAACACACACTAGGTATACAAGGTGTGTACCCATAAAAAAGGGGTGGCAGATGGGAAGGAAACACCAGGTCTATAGGTGTGTTCCCATATGTCAACCATACCAAAATTTATACTCAATAACTTTGATAAGGTGCCAAAAAATGATCAATTTGTTATGTCAATGCTACACTAAGTCCAACTTCTATGAACAAAAGTGAAGCCAAAAATTCCAAAATAAAATAATGTTAATGTATGCCCCCACTTTAAAGGAATTTCTAAACACCATGTTGTGAGAAATTACTTTAAAGTAGAAAATGATAAATTCCAATTGTTAAACGAGAAATGAAAGCTTATTTGGAAAGCCCTATGCCAATGATATGTTTCCAAATAAAGTTGTGTCATGAAAAAAAAGGTTGCCCCCCACATATAATCCAAAAAGATAACATATAAGGGATCCATGGATTTGGGGTCAATGCATGTCTTTCCTATAGTGATATAATAGAGCTTGGAACTGTCATCATTCCCCAAATACTTTGTGGGTTCAACAAACAAAAAGGAGGAATGACACATTGATAGCGAAAGAAAAGAAAATCCTTTGGTTCAACATGGAAGAGACTTGGATGTCTCGATGCCTTGCATCATCCCCAAAAGGAAAACAAAAGACAAAAGAAAAGATAATGATTATAATAGATAGAAGAATGGAGATATAAATAGAAGAATGTCATGATTGACTCACTTCCTTTATATCCTTGCACCAACAGAGTAACAAGGGTCATCCAAAGAAATCTCAAAAACATAAAGACATGCCAAGAAGCATGATACTGGGGATCACATTACATACATGTAATCACAAAGAACATAGAAAGGAAAGATAGCATGTCACATGCGAGCCAACCTATAGCAGGTTGTCTACATCCCAATCTTGTTCATCATATACGAAAGACAGATAACTTGCCAAAGGGGAAATGAAAAGTGCCATAGTAGGACAAGGCTATCAAACCCCTTCCCCCCAAAATGTAGGGCAAGGATGAGCTAAGATAAATGATGATATGATGCTCCTTGCAATATGGAAACATGATTTATATAAAGTGAAATACATGTAATACTGAGTATGCTATGATTCTACAACTATCACATGGCAAGGAGTGAAGTTTGTGCATGCTAACGAATTTGATTCCTAGAGGGCTCAAATTGTATCAATAGCTCCTATAAATGAGTACAATTATCTATATGGTGTCCAAACATTCTATAATAAGCACAATATGGCCCATTGTTATCTCTTTGTTTAATGGTTAATCATTTAGGTTTAGGTGGTAATTGAATTAACCCGCAATGTAAAAGTGTATAAAAATCATGCTTAAATTTGGATTGATATAATAGAGGATGCAAATGTTTAAGGGGATCATGCACTTTAGGCCTCTTGGGTTTCTTACTTGGTTGGGAAATTTCTTGATGTGGAGGGGGAGGATCTTGATATCCTAATCCCTTGGTATCTTTTGATGGTTTTTGTTCTAACAATTTATGGATCTCATGCTCATTTATTATGTCACATCCTTGTTTACTTAAGATTCTAAAGCCTTGACCATAACTCTATTCTAAGTTGATAGGTGTATCAGTAACTTTATGGGCATATGATAGAAGAGTATCAATGATGTCATTGTGAATAATTTTTTTCATGTGTGATGGTTGAGGCTTGCTTTGTGATTCAATTTCAAGATGCAAAAGGTTGAACATTTCAAATGGTGGGATGATGGGAGGTGTTGGTAGTTGCATGAAGGGATAGAAGGATGCATTATTCTCAAGGTTATGCAAAGAATTTTGTGTGAATTCTTCCATGCTATCTTCATCTTGGCCTAAGATGTCTATCTCATGAGGACATTCATTAGGAGGTAAAGACTCATGAATGTTTTAAATTACATTAGTATCATCACCAAACACACAACTTGAAACATCAACCAAATATTTTAAAGGCATCCAGATTTGACCAAAAAAATATCCATTATGAGACTTTACTTAAATGTCAAATGCAAGTATGAATAAATATTTGGATGAATTTTAAATATAATTTTTAGATCTGAAATATGATACTTGACCAATTTTAGATGTAAAAACCTAAAAAATGATTACTTTTGAATGCCAATTTTGATTTTAATGATGTACTATTTTTCACCAATTGAGCTAAATGCAAAAAACTACAAAAATATGCAATTTTTGAAACTAAAACAGAGATCTGCAAGTACAAGAGAATGAAGCAAATAGAGAAAAATAAATTTGCATAATTTTGGAAAATCACCTATATCGGGATAGTTTTTCCCTAGGGAGAATGAGTCCTAGGGCAAGGTTTTGAAAAATTTAAATCTTAGTGTTTAACTTGATATTTAAGCTCATTGTTCCTAACTCCAAACATATTCTTCAGTGATAGTTTTTCTAGAAATCTGATGAAATACAAATGCAATTTAAATGACAATGTATGAACAAAATGATAATTTTTTTGAATACAAAATTGAATGAAATTTTGAGCTAAATGAATGAAACACACCTTAATGCAAGCTATTTGTCGTAATGGGGGAATAAAGCAATAGGAAAACACAACAAATGATGAACTAAACTAAATTCAAACAAGATAAAATGCCAAAACCCATACCCATGAAATGAAGCTCTAAAATAACGAAATCAAACAATGTAATCCTAAGATAACATAAAATGAATTCAAAACTTTAAAACATATACCATCCCATGTTGGAGTTATGTTTGTATTGACGTTTGGATGTCGTATTGCTTGATTCAATACAAATCCTCCATTGTTGTTGTTGCAAAAGATTCAATGTGTATAAAATGGTGAACTAGAATATGATGCCAATAATTCTCAATGTGCTCAAGAATTAGTTGTGCAACAATTCACTATGTGAAATCTATATGATTTATGAGAAGGTAGAAGATTGTTTTATAGATTCCTTGTTTCGAGATGAACAATCAAGATTTCGTAGTAAAAGATCTTGATCAACGGTTGAGAATCATTTAGAGGATTTAGATTGGAAATAGTAGTGGATTTAGATTGCATAATCTATGTGATTGATGAAATAAAGTTGAGTGCTTAATGAGATTGAGAAAATAGATTGAGAGGTTAGTTGGATTGAAGAATAGATGAGTTAGTCAACTGTTTAGAGTGAGAAATCAGTGGTCGTGACTTGCTCAATCAAAAAAGGAGGGTGAGGATAATTAATTAATTGAATAATTAATTAATATTAGGAGATGAATGTGCAAGTCATGCTTGACTTTAACAAATAAAGTTGTATTTGTTTGTTGACTATGTTGAATGACGTTGAATAATTAATTTAATTATTCAGGTTTAGAAAGGGGAAATGGATTTAATTAAATTATTAAGTGATAACAATTTAATTGATTTAGGAGAATAGGGTATATTAGCGACATAATTAAATAACTTGCGTTAATTTAATTAATCAAGAGGAATAAAGTCAGATAAATGATGAATGGTGAATTAATTAAATAATTTAAAGATTATTTAATTAATAGAGGAAAATAGGGTTTTGATGCAAATGATGATTGAGGATGAATTAATTAAATAATGTTAAATCACTTAATTAATAGACGAATATAAAATTTGATAATAATTAAATAATAATGTATTATTTAATCATTTAGGGAAGAAGGGTGAAAGTTAGTTAAATAGTGTTGTTCGCTAGTCAGGACAATTTAGGGTATCTACATTTTTACCCTCTTTGATACAAAGTGAATTTGAGTGTAGTGTCAAAGAAAATTCAAAAATTCTTGCTCAGGAGTTGCCCCGGTATGCCCTAATGACGACGGGATAACATGGTGCCCTCTCGAGAAATTTGGTGAGAATTTTGGATAATGAGCCAATTTTTTCGACAAGCTGATGTGATGCGTTTAAGTGCAAGGACTGAAAAAAGAAATGTTGACTGAAGAAAATTCTAGTAAGATTTAGAATAAAATTGATGTTGTTAGTCATTGATGAGTTTTCTTTTGCTTCATAGAGACTTCGTATTTAGCAATCCTTATTAATGTAGCAAATAGATACGATGCACCAGGGTATTAATGACCAAGGTGACTTTGTATCTATTGAGTGAACTTTGACTCTACAAACAAGGAGTATTCTTGCTCATACTAGACATACATAAGCCTTGTTAGAGTGTATGGGTGAGAAGTTCAGAGCATTTTGGACTAGTGCATAGAGAGGTATGAAGAACCAAACATGCAAGGCCACTTGAGTTGCTCGAAATGACTTCCACACACACAAGGAAAGTATTTTCCATGGTAGTATTGCAAAAATATCCAACAAACAAAAAGAAAAAATCGTTGATAATGCCCCATTCCTTCTTCTATAAATCCTTAATGGACATCCTTGAGAGATCCAGGGAATGAGTCAATAAGATAAATCAAAAAGATAAAATAACAAAAAGATAAGCAATGTTGTTGTATCACTTGCCATATTTGTTTTGAGGTTTCAGGTTATCCATTATTTATGATGTCTATTGTAGAAATGATCTATCCATTAAGACATATTTTAGGATGTTGATGGTGAATTGTCAATAGATAGGTAGTTAACACTTTGGCATTGTTTTAGTCTATTTGCAATCAAATCTTTGTGATTGTTTGCTTGAAAGTTCTAGCTTTTGATGTTGCTTTGCTTGTTGTCTATTTTTTCAAAGGGTGAGAGTGATGATTATTTATTATGGATCATGAATGTTTTATTATGGGTGGGTGACAATGGAGATAGGACCTTTTGTAATTTTTGTAAATGTTTTGATGTTATTTTTGTTGTTTTTGGGAGATTTATGATTTTTTTTGGATTTCAATAAGATATTTGAATGTTTTGTTTGTTTGGATTTTTCAACCACGTTTTAAAGACCAAGAAGGACACCTAAAGGAACTAATCTAGTGCCTCGGGGGCTCATCGATGATGGCTTTTCCTACATGCAATCTTAGAGACAACATAGTTCGACTGGTATTGACTCAAAGCATAAAATGTCTTTGGGATTTTTTGATGTTTTATGATTTTGTTTTGGATTTTGATGGTTTGTCAACTATTTTTTGGATTTTTGATGTTGATAATATTCATGTATGATAAAGAGATATCAATATGTAAGGATATCAATAGTCTTTTGAGATTTTGTTGATAGGCTGACTAAAATTGATTGATTTGATTAAGTAATTTTTGATAATGATAACATTATTGAGGATACACAATAATGCAAAGATAGTGTTGTCACAGTAGGAACAACATGAGGATCGAGAAGGATACATCCTAAGATGATTGATTGATCAGATAATGATTGATCAAGATTTGTAGCCGAGCTAGGAATAAGATTGTTGAATGTTTTGATACCATGTTGAAGTGTTAGCAAGATGCAACTGATATGGATTGTTTGAATTGTTTGGACGATGCCTAGAACACAATGTGAGCTAGAAGACATATCAAGATTTATTCTGAAGCAAGATGTAAGTACATGCCCCCAATGTCTAGCAATGTAAAAAATGCAAGGATTATCTTGTAATTGGATAACATGTTCAGATAGAGTATATCCATTTGGAGAATGCCTCATGGATCAGATAATGTTGGTTAGGATAGGATCAATGATAGTTATCCATGTGAAGATGTTTACCATAAGCAAGTGTGAAGTGTACACTGAACTTTTTCTAGGATCAAGATAAGTTGGATTAGGATAAAAATGGGTTGGATGAATGGTTCATGGATTTATTATGGATACAATGTATGGATGATGGATGGAATGTTGGATTTATTATGGATAGGCTGAGATGCTTCCACCTAAAATGACACACGTAGATGTTCAATTCTACACATGATGCCTGTTTTCCAGGTTTTCATCATGGTACTTGTCCAAAGTGCCACCATAGTGGTTTTCATTGGAGGATGATTTTTATCTTTACTCTTTTCTTTATTTTTTTAATTATTATTATATATTTTTTGAATGTTTATGATCATGTTGAACCACCTGGTGGTATTGATGTAGACGTTGTTGGTACTGATATAGAAGTTGTTGCTGTCATGATGTGCCAATGATATCCTGATTGAAGGAGTTGTTTTGCTAAGATATAGGCACTTGAATGTAACCCCTGATAATTCTTGTCTTCCTTGTCGATACCAGAGTTAACCATACCTAGATGTGCACATCACAATAGAGTTCCCTTAGAGTTATTATGATAAATAGTTGTTGCCAACACATGGTCAATGTGAGATTTGGATATCATGGATGGAGAAATGCATTGAGGGATGTGAGATTCAAATGGATTGGTTGACAGTTTGGACTCTTTGACTCTCCAAACTTGGTATGATGAGCAATGATGGGTGGATATGGAGATTCGATTGGGACCAACTTATTCATATTCTTTGTAGGTCACTCTTGAAGATTTCTTTTGTATCATTGGACATTTTTGATGGATGAACTTACCTTTTTTATTTTTCCCCATAGTTTCTTTGACTAATGGAATTTGATAGGGATGTTTTTCTTGCTTTTGCTTTGGTATCCATTTGTATTTGATTTGTCCATTTTGTTTTACTGATTCTTTTGCTTCAATGACTTGTTCCTTTCTTTGATATAATTTTTTCTCTTATTGTTGGTTCCAATGAGAGGGTTGAAATATGTGTGGATGATGATTCATGATATGGCTAGTTGTAGCGTTGGTAGGAGTTTCATCATAAGGACTCTTCATGCTCTCTATGTTGATGTTAGTGTTGGATAAAGTTTCCCCTAGTATTATAGAGGTATCACTGATATGTTTAGATTCCTTAATTACTGAATAAACAAGACCTTGATGCTTAGGATTTTCAATAATTTGCATTGATTCTAGGATACACTATTTATTTCAGCTTAAACCCCTTCTTTGATAATGCATCTGTTGAAATTTTTTATTTGTAATAGGATATGATTTACCTTGGAAACAAGATGCTAATCCTTCTCTGTTCTACTATGGATCTTCAAAGGTGATAAATTATTCATTGGTAAGATAGCTTGCTCTGACAAAGGTAAGTGATCCAAGTTTATAAGTGATAGGATCCTCCATATGTGGGATAACTTCATGATTGATATATTCGGCTTGATCCTATGAAATATCATATTTTAATGTTTCTTCAAGAGGTGTTGATGATTCAAAACCCATGTAAAAGTCTTCCTCATGATCCATTTCTGATATGTCTCTGGATTCTGCTATGTCTTGATCATGTGTAGAGATGTCAAGGGTAAGAGACTCTTGTTCATTGGTAATGATGTCAAGAGTATGAGACTCTTATTTTGGATAAATATCATCTACATGTCCTTTAGGAGTACGCATCTCATGGGTAGATGTAAGTGCACTTGGTAAATGGTTTTTTTCTTCTTTTGGAAAACATTGGATGTCTTGGAAGATATTTTCCAAATCATTATAGTATTTTGCGGATAGGGATTCTTGATCTTGACTTCGTGTGGTGTTATCTTCGATATGCTTTGGTTCACATTCTTGACATGGATCAATTTCAAAGAATGGATTTTTTATAAAGTATCCTTGGATTTCCTTGAAATGTGAAAATTTGGGTGATAGCTCTTGGCTTAGATTTTTAGCATTGGGTATAAGTGTTGGATTAAGAGTCTCTTGATCATCAATATGTACTACCATGATTTTGGATGATGTCAATATATCTTAGGATAGATCATTGTTAGACTTTGGTGATTGATTTTGATCATGCTTGGGATTAAATTCTTGATGCATTTCCTCTTGCTCATTGGATGATGTAGAGACATTGTCAATTTGATCAGTGGTATATAGATCTTGATCTTTTTTTTCAACTTTTGAGGTTGAGATATTGTCAATGTTGTCATTGGTAGATGGCCCTTGATCATTGTCTTCAACATTTGAGGTAGAGATATTGTTAATGTTATCATTAGTGTTTGGACCTTGAATGTTGTCTTCAATAGTTGTTTTTCTTTGATCAATAAGGTCTTGGATGAGATTTTTTAGTACAACACATTTTGATGCATCATGACCTTTTACTCCATGGTATTTACAATAGGCTTTGTCATTGTACCATGTGAATTTGATGATAGGTTCACCACTTCATGATGGTTTTGGAAGTGTGATAATTTTTGCATTGACTAACGTGTTTAACACCCCCTCGATTGGCTCCCCTAAAGGAGTTTATTTATGTTTATTGGTGTGGTTTTATTGCAAGAATTGTTGTGGTGGAGATGATTGTTGTATTTGAGATGGAATTTCTTGTTAGTTTTGAGATTGATGATATTGATGTTGATATTGCTGATTTGGGGGTTGATATTGATGTTGTTGATTCACTTGATGTTGTGGAAATAGAATTTGTTGCTGAAATGAATCAATGTTTTGATGATGTTGGAAGTGTTGTTGGTGTGGATATTGAGGTGTTTGTGGAATGATGATTTTTTATTATTGATATTCAATATTTTAATGTTGAACATGGTATTGATGATACGTTGTATTTTGATTTCATTCAAGTGCATCAACCAATTTCTCAAGTGAATTTAGGGAAATTTGATGTTGTAGATTTTTCCCTTGATGGTGATTTTGAAACCCTTGATAAGAGTGATTTTGATATGGATGAGGATTTTGATTCAATCTGTCATGTGAAAAGATGCAGTAAAACTTTGATTAGGGGAATCCATAGTTGATATATCATTGATATTTATGGCATATGATGTCCCCATGGGTGTATAGAGGAATTGGATTTGGGTAATAAATTGACATGTTTTGGGGATGTTATGGTTGTATGTTTGGGATGTTTTGATGCTCAAGACCCTAAAGTATGAGTGATGTTTGGTGGATGTTTTGGAGATGATGCTAATTTTGAGACACAAAGTGTACAAAACTTGGACTAATATTTATTTTATTTTTATAGAGGATATGTTGAGGATCTACTTGAAATAGCCTTGAGGTTGCAAGAAAATGTTAATATCTTAAAAATTGAGAGCAAGGGAATAATCCAATTTGTGTTTGATTTGAATCCTAAAACTAGGTTGATTGTTTTGAATTGCAAGTGGATGTGGAAAGATGTAGGTATGAATTGTTTGGAGATATAACTATTTTTTTTTTAAATATGGATGATTAATCGATTTTGGATCAATTTATGATTTGCACCAGAAAATAGGACAATAGCGACAATATTTAGAACAACAGAGGTTGGAATTTAGGATAACAACGGTCTAAATTAGAGCAATAGCAGTCTCTATTTCAAGTAGTGACTAGTAATATAGAAAATAATAGCGGTAATTTTGACAGAAGCAACCCTATTTATCTCAATAGCAATTAAAATTTTAGGACAATTGCGACATGTTCATCAAAAGTTGTCTGTGTTACAATTTGTCTGACTGGTGAAACAATGAAGGCAATAATAGTATATTTTTCAAAAGCGGAAATATTTAGGTCAATAATAGCTCAAACATAGGTCAACATCGGCCAAAACCTAGAACAAAAGTGGTAACTTTCAAAACAGAAGTAGTAGAAACATCAATAGTAGCCCTATTTCCAAATTTTCCCAATTTTTTTGTTTTAACAACAATTTGGACAAGTTTGCATTTTTGAGATGTTTGGTGGATCTAATTGTTTTTGAGAATGTTATTTGAGATTTGGCAAGTGATGCATACAACAGATAATTTGAAATCCAATAACTTGTAGAATAATCAGTCAACTCATCCTAAGTAGTACATTATTTGAGGTAGGCTTACCTCATGCCCTAAAGGGATGATTTTACATATAACCTATGGAGTAAACCATAAATCAGACTTTGTAAGTAACTTCTTGGAAGTGAAGTTTCGATACACCACTTTCAAAGAACATTTCAAAAAATAAGGATAAGCTTCTAACATAAGGTATTTAGTGACAACTGTGAACATCAAGATGTATAGATCAAACGTAAGCCACTTAAGACTTTAGTCGTTCCTGCTTGGCCCATATGTCTTGACGAGGATGAGGCACACTACGTTATTCCCACTATAGATTGAAGCTACTTTCGTTTATGATTTCATGACCTTTATATAGCTCGTTGATAAATGTGCTTGTTCTAAGAGTCGCTTATATGTGTACTCCATTGTGGGATGTGTCTCATTAATAGACCCTGATCTTAAAAAAATGGGTGACCACACAAAAAAATGCAAAAGCCCAAAGTGTTTCTCATTACCCAGGATCGTCAAAAGACACAGGGGGAGAGGATATGCACTTGGCTCGCCAATCACAATGAACACAATATATAATTCATTGCAATTTATTTTTAAGTCCCAAAATTTGAAATGTGTGAAGATATCAATTCTATTTTTGAGTACACCAAATTCAAAGTGTTTGAGACTTCAAGAAAAATATAGCAATGTGCAAATCAAAATGAATTTGTTCAATTTTAAGCACCAAATTTGAGTGTTTCTAATTGCCTTGTCCATCTTAATATGGTCGAAAAAATGAAATGTGTTTGATTGTCAACAAAATAAAGGCATTCGTGCGTCAACAAAATAAAAGGCGTTTGTCAACACAAAAAAATTCAATTTTTAGAAGCACCAAACTTGAAATGTGATTTTTTCCTTGTTCAGTTTTAACAACACCAAATGAAATGTGTGGGTTTCCTTGTTCAATTCTCAAGCACCAAAGAAAAATATGAGAGTTGTTGGTTCAATTGTTAAGCACCAAAGTGAAATATGAGAGTTGTGGGTTCAGTTTTAAAAAACCAATTGAAATGTGTCTTAACTAAGAAAGCTTTTAAAATTGAAGTGGCCATGGACCGTTTGCCAACCTTGCAATAAAATTGTTAGTTGTTCTCATGAAAACACATGCCATACTCCTACAAGGGTTACACAATCAATATTAGAAACTTCCCAAAACACCAAATAGTCAAATGTTAGGGTTACAAAAATAAAAAAAATTAAAAAATAGCCTGCAGATTTTAAAACAGAAAAAAGCAGAGCAATAACAATAATTTTCAAGACATTAGCGGACTTTCCATCTGAAGCAATAACAACCAAGTTAATCAATAACGGTCTATAAAAGTGCAACCATAGACCTATTAGAGAAAATAGCAGCCCTGCAAAAGTTTAGGTTTTTCAGAAACTTGCAACACAAAAAATACAATCGCGGTCAAAACAATAGCGCACAAATTTTACAAAAGCGAAAAAATAATAATGCACAAAAAAAAATATAATAGCACACAAAATTACAATAACACACAAACTTAGTATAATAGCGCACAAAATGAAAATAACACACAAACTTAGTACAATAGTGATAAAAGAAAGTGCAACCGTGGTAAAAATGTGAAAATATCTGTGTGAGAATTTTGGAACTTCCACGTTTCAAACAGCAATAGCGTTTTGAAACCTGTAACTACTCCCACAAACTTGTAAAATGATTAGTGCTAAGGACCTAGGTCCCACTGGGTGTGTCAAATGTCGTAAGGGGGGATTAAAGCAATAGGAGAATACAAAACTTAATTCTAACAAGATAAAATCCTAAAACCCATACTCATGAAATGAAGCTCTAAAATAACAAAATCAAACAATGTAATCCTAAGATAACATAAATTGAATTCAAAACTTTAAAACATATACCATCCTAGGTTGGAGTTGTGTTTGTATTGATGTTTGGATGTCATATTTCTCAATTCAATATAAAGCATCCATTGTTGTTGTTGCAAAAGCTTCAATGTGTGTAAAATGGTGAACTAGAATATGATGCCCATAATTCTCAATGTGCTCAAGAATCGGTTGTGTAGCGCTTCACTATGTGAATTCTAGATGATTTGTGAGAAGGTAAAATATTTTTTTTATAAATTTCTTATTTTGAGATGAATGATCAAGATTTCGTAGTAAAAGATCTTGATCAATAGTTGAGAACCATTGAGAGGATTTAGATTAGAAAGATTAGTGGATTTAGATTGCATAATCTATGTGATTGATGAAATCAATTTGAGTGATTAGTGGGATTGAGGAAATAGATTGAGAGGTTAGTGGGATTGAAGAATAGATGAGTTATTCAACTGTTTAGAGTGAGAAATCAGTGGTCGTGATTTGCTCAATCAAAAAGGGAGGGTGAGGATAATTAATTAATTGAATAATTAATTAATATTAGGAGATGAATGTGCAAGCATGTTTGAATTTAACAAATAAATTTGTATTTGCTCGTTGACTATGTTGAATGATGTTGAATAACTAATTTAATTATTCAGGCTTAGAAAGGGGAAAAGGGTTTAGTTAAATTATTAAGTGATAACAATTTAATTGATTTAGGAGAATAGGGAATATTAGTGACATAATTAAATAACTTGTGATAATTTAATTAATTAGGAGGAATAAATTTAGATAAATGATAAAATGATGAATTAATTAAATAATTTAAAGATTATTTAATTAATAGAGGAAAATAGGGTTTTTGATGTAAATGATGATTGGGGATGAATTAATTAAATAATGTTAAATCACTTAATTAATAGACAAATATAAAATTTGATAATAATTAAATAATAATGTATTATTTAGTCATTTAGGGAAGAAGGGTGAAAGTTAGTTAAATAGTGTTATTCGTCAGTTAAGACAATTTAGGGTATCTGCACTATTATGTAGAACGTATGCAATATTTTTGGATTTTTATGAGTTTAAATGATGCAAACATGAAATATGTAACCCTAAGTGAAATTAAAAACAAGATGATGCAAAACCTATATCTAGGGTTTCAAGGATGTAACGTGCCCATTTTTCTACCCATTGTTTTTTACTATGTTTTACTCACAAGTTTAAAGTTTATGCTACTAACATTATGAGCCATAATTTTTTTTCCTTTTCACATGATAATAAGATGAAAATTTGAAACATAACCATTCCAAACTTTCTCATTGTATAGCATAGAATCATTTCAATAATTCTAGTAATGATTTCACATTACGTAATTTCTTGATAATACCCATATATACAATTTCTCAATAAGAATATAGATACATGCTTACATTCATGGCTTCTATGAGCTCAATGATAAAGATATATAAACAAAATTCAATGGTCTAGATGTCCCCAATGTTGGTGCATACCTCCTAGATGTTCCCATCACTGGTGCATACATTCTAGGTGTCCCCAAACTAGTGCTACATCCTCAAATCCTGGTCACCAACTGTATAAGGGAGAGCATCACTCAAGTGCTTTTTAGCCAACCATGGACTTACTGTGGTCCCTCACACATCTACCTAACTAGTAAGATGGACCTACACTTCGATGAAGAGATTGGTTTGGTAACCCCATAATCCTGACCTTCCTGAGCATAGTGTTGTGTCCTACATATCTAGAGCTACCATACATTGGTTTCCCTACCTAGAATGCACTCATAGATCTTAGTGAACTGATAGTGTAAATAGTGGCTACTTACACTACTTTGGCCAAAGAATTCATCACCTAGTACTTCAAGTGGGAGTCATCTATCCACCCACCCTTTAAGCTCGATTTGGTATTGACCATAACATATCACATATTCAATCTAAGTTGATAACATAACAAATGTTCAACAAGGTAATTCCCTTAACCATGGATTACCCTAGCCCCAAGAATATCCAAGATCATAATAAATTGATTATCTAGGTTACATCCTTTCCCATGGATTCCTCTAACCCCGGGTATAACCACACTAACCATACATGTACACATACTAGTGTCTAGCTAGGTTACCCCCTTTACATGGATTTTAGTAACCCCAGGAATAACCCTACTAACCTCTTAAGTTCAAAATAACATTTTCATAAGAGCAACATATTCCACATCGTGCTATATCTATATAGATTTAATGAACTAAGTATAGTTCTATTAGCATTTAAGCCACACATAATTCACATAGTATAAATGTATTCCCAAATGATAGGGTTTCACGAATTCGAGTCTCAAACAAGAATCTCACAAAAATCTTCCTCACTTGGAAGTAACTAAGTTCATAAGAACAAGCATATAATACATTTCTAGAGATTATTCCAAATCAAGGAAATAACTAGGTTCATAAGAACAAGCATATCATGCATTCAAGACTATTCCAACACAAGGAAACATCTAAGTTCATAATAACAAACATATCATGCATTCAAAAATTAATCTTTCCAAATAAAGGCATTATAATCAAATAAACTTTCAAACATAAACAATGGAGGAATATGAATCAACATGCATGGATATTAATTTCCAATTGAAAATGTTACTTTCCAATCTTAGCCTTCACCACCATGAATGCTACTTCTCCAAAGTTCAACTAACCTCCCAACACTAGCCTCTTACAAATTCTCTCAACAATACATTTTCAAAATAGCAAAGCAACTCACAAACTCTCAAGCTCTCTAACTCACTTGCATAGAAAAATAGCAAAATAGAAATAGAGAAATCAAAATGATAGGAGGAGCACCTTTATATATATACTAAAACTTGAGCTTCCAAAGGCTACAAACAAGCTAGTAATTCTACCACCTTCCTACTCGCATGCAACAACTCAGTTGGTAAAACTCTTATATTGCAACACATGATAGTCCACATTATTCCAATGGTTGATTCAACCTCTTTATGAGAGACAACATAAATCTTTTACCAAGTCAAGGGAAAACAATGAAAATCTACATGTTTCCTTAATGGTTTGCAAGTTGACTACCCTCTCATATTTCTTCCAACACTTCATTGATTGAGTGTAACATTTATCAAAATGGTGTACCTGTACATGGCACGGGATTTAGACTTCTTATTTGTTTCATATACTTTAGACTTGTTGCCACATATTCATGTTTTGGCACCCCATATAATAGCGCTACCAAAGACTTATTCTATTTGATCAAATCTACATTCACTCTCTTTGTAACGTGAAAATTGTTTCCTTATTTCCTGCACAGGTATAAGTCTTCATTGACTTAGTCTTTCTTTTGCTTTATGTGCAGATTTTGGCCACAACACTGTAAATAATATAGTGCTATATTATGTGCTTCACATTATTCATTGCACTTTTAATATGTATACAACAATGTTATAATATGCACTTTCCTTTACACATATGCAACGCTTTATAAAATGTGCTATGATAAATTTTATGTGCTTTCAATATCTAAATCAAACATTACATATATATATTATATACTATTAATATATATATATACCCCACAATATATATATATATATATATATATAAAATCACGTTCAATTGGTTATTAAATACGTCTATTAACAATTTATATAAGCATATATTAATAATATAGTGCTATACTATGTGCTTCACATTATTCATTGCACTTTTAATATGTATACAACAATGTTATAATATAGTGCTATATTATGTGCTTTATGTGCAGATTTTGGCCACAACACTGTAAATAATATAGTGCTATATTATGTGCTTCACATTATTCATTGCACTTTTAATATGTATACAACAATGTTATAATATGCACTTTCCTTTACACATATGCAACACTTTATAAAATGTGCTATGATAAATTTTATGTGCTTTCAATATCTAAATCAAACATTACATATATATATATTATATACTATTAATATATATACCCCACAATATATATATATATATATATATATAATCGCGTTCAATTGATTATTAAATACGTCTATTAACAATTTATATAAGCATATATTAAATAATCATATATATATATACATACATATATACATATATTAGTATATATGTATATACATTTCCACCAACATACTATATACATATATTAATATATATTATATATTATATATAGAAATCATTATTTCAATCATCAAATTCAAACACTTATATTCACGTAATCATCGGTCAATTTATATACATGTGGTGTGTGTATATATATATATATACATATACATTCATCGATACTGCCATACATATATATATCCATTCATGAGAAGAATGTGTAGGTATGTCTACCTAGTATACTCATGCACACATATACTCACATGTATGAGTTATTGTGAACATCTACATATATACATTCTATGTAAATAATTCATCAATTAGCATATAAATATAAACAAACAAGGAAGAACTCATTCTCAACATAAAGGCTTAATCATATATTCCTAGTCAAAATACTCATAAAACAAGATCATAAACCAATACAAAACATTCAAAAACCCAAACGGAAGGTTACCTACCATTTCTCGAACTATCCTAATCATCTAGACCAACTAGTAAGTGAGTGTGTGTATGCACAGTTAGGTTCATCAGGGTTACTGGACCAAGTTCTTCTCTTGAGTGATACTCCCCCTCTCTTCCAAAGGATCGAGCCTGTTCTTGCATCCAACTTAGTACATCATAGTAGTAGTTAGCCGATAACAATACAATCATATGCATCATATATTTACTTGTTAGAATCATTAAAAAACATCAAATTGAATCAAACATCTTATTCCATCAAGATTCACATGCAAAACATAACCATAAGTATGTATATTAAATCATTTTTAACCCATTAAGGTAAAAGTAAATAGGTAGTAACACAATGGGGTGTAACAAATTCCCCCTTTGTGAATCATCATCCCCAATGATTATTAAGTATCAACATGAACATAACATAAATATAAAAAGAACGAATGGATACCATTGGAGAGAAGACTGGTTTAGTGGTGGGCTTGAGTGATTTGAATTTGAACTCAAGCCCTGGGAATCATGGCAAGTTTCAGTTCGGTTAGTCTACAGATTTGGGGTTCTTTGATGCGGTAGATGGGAAGGATAGATCGTGTGGTTTGGATGCGTTGCTTCTCTCTGGTGGTGAGGTTGGGAAGGACAGGTCGTGTGGTGAGGATGTGGTCAAAGATGTGCTCTCTGAAGGTAAGTGTGTGTTTGAGGCCTTCAAGGTGTCTTGTGATGGTTGTCCATCAAAGGAGGAATTTCCTATGGTCCATGGGGATAAGGTGGCCATTGGAAATGATCTGTGGGCCCCATCTGGTGAATCATTTGCTACCAATATGAGTATTCCCCAGATGAGCTTGCTCCGGTGGGAGGTGGCCGGCCGGTAGGGAAGTCATCCTTGTTGAGGCAGAGATGGTCTAACCTTTTTGCTTCTAAGCTTAAAGGAAAGGCTTAACTTTTGAGTCTGTGTCTTCTTCTAATGTTGAAGGTGGTTTCACCTTGTCTATTCCAGACTCTCTTGTTGACAAAATATAGCTAAAATGGATTTCTCTCTCGTTGGAAAGTTTTTAGGTCCTCAAACTAATATTGAGGAGGTCTGCACTTGGGTCCGTAAGAAGTGGGCTTTAAAAGGTTAGGTGGAAGTTGCAGCTATGGAAAAAGGTTTCTTCTCTTTTTCCTTTTCCTATGATGAAGACCTAAGAGTGGTGTTTGTGAAAGGACTATGGTCATTTGGGTGTCTTACCCTGGTTCTTCATCCTTGGGAACCTGTGATGGATCTGTCCAAGTGTCTCTTTCATTTAGCTCCTATGCGGGTTATCTTACCAAACTTGACTTTGGAATATTGGGATGAAGAAGTGTTTAAGGTGGTGGCTAAATCTTTTGGGTGGATTGTTTCTATTGATGAGGCCACTCTCTCCAGGAAGCGGCTAGTTGTAGCTAGGTATTGTGTCATGATTGACCAAGATGTTGTGATGCCTGAGTTCTTCCTTCTAAACTCTAAGGTGGGGTCCTAGAAGCAACAAATTGTTTTTGAAAATCTCCCCTTTGCCTATTTCAAATGTAAGAAGGCAGGTCATTGGGCTAAGGATTTCCCTGCTAAGGTGGCCCTGCCCAAGATTATTCAATAGACTAAGGTTTGGAAGATTAAGGAGCCTAAGGAGATTTTGGCTCCTTCGGATCAAGGTGAGTCAGCTGTTGGCAATGGTGTGGAAGGTGAAGTTAATATTGAATGTCACTCGATCCCTCATCATGAGGCTGACAAGGAGTTGAGAAAACTGTGGAGGTGGTTGTGGGCCAATCTGTGAATTAGGATGTGGATCATGTCTCAGATACTTTTTTCTCCCCTAAACAGACTGTTCTAGAGCCTTCTGCTGCCCTGTCTTCCCTTTCTAGGCCGGCGGTTGGTGATGGTGCTTTGGTGGTGGCTGATACAGGGAGAAAGGAAAAAGATGGTTTTATTCAAGTGAGAGGTAGAAGGAAGAAGTCCTCTAATTATCCTCCCCCTCAACCTCACAAAGATGTCACCACGAGAAGGAAAAAATCAGATTGCAGGTTTGAATTGAGGGGCCAGGGAAAACCTTCCTTGCAAAAAAGCAGGGAGAGGGAGTGCAAGCGAGATATTGCTGAAGGGGTTCATAAAACCATTTTTGATTTGTGCTCAAAGAGCACCCCTTCTTCATGCAAATGAATATTATTTCCTAGAATATCAGGGGGTTGAATAATATGCACAAACAAGACCTCTTGAAGAACTTAGTCCGGGACCATAAGCCGAACATTTTGTTGATCCAAGAAATGAAAATGCTGATTGATAAGTTGGAAGCTTTGAAGAACCTATTTTTTAAGGACTATGGTTTTCATGGGGTTAGCTTTGAGGGAGCTTCAGGTGGAATTTCCACTTTTTGGAATGCTAAGCTGATTAAAGGTATCCCGATTGTGGATGGCTTTAATCTTGTGGAGACAAAGTTTATCTAGATTAGGGATTCTTTTTCTTGGGTTATTTCTAATGTTTATGCTCCTAATCTAAAGAGAGCCAGGAATAAGTTATGGGATGATCTTGGGAGTCTTAGGATGAATTTTTTGGATAGCCCCTGGCTTGTGATGGGAGACTTCAGCACTCCTTTGTGTAAAAATGAGAAAATGGGTGAAGCACAAGCCAATTTGGAGAGCTGGATTGATCTAAGAATGTTCATTGATGATAATGCTCTTATTGATGTTAAGTTGACTAGAGCTAATTTTACTCTATCTAACAGGCGCGTTGGTGTGGATAATATTCAAGTTAGACTGGATAGAGCTTTAACTTCTACATCTTGGTTTGTGGACTTTGCTTGTTCCCTGTCTTCTATTACAAGATGTGGGTCTGACCACTTCCCCATCTCCTTTGTTGTTGATAAGCTTGGGGGTAAGAAATTTTTTCCTTTTCGGTTTGAAGTCATGTGGTTAAGGGACTTGAGGTTTATGGATTGTATTAAAAAATGGAGGTAAGTCAACATTGACGGCTATGCAATGCTCAAAGTTGCCAAAAAAATGACTTTTGTAAATGGAATAAAGAATCGTTTGGTAATATTTTTATTCTAAAAGCTCTATTCTTCAGAAGTTGGATGGTATTCAGAATGCCATTCAGTCTAAGGGATTATTAGAGGATCTTCAATTGTAGGAGGATGGTCTTCTCACACAGTTGCATGATATTATTGCTAAGGAGGAAGATTTTTGGAGGTATAGATCTCATGCTATTTGGTTGAAGTTTGGTGATCGCAACTCTAAGTTCTTTAATCTCACTTCCCTTAGGCATAAATCGTCTAATAGAATCTCCTTGATTATGGCTGATAGCTTGCTATTGGAGGATGATGAGGCTATTAGGAGAGCGGTTACTAGCTTCTTTGAGCAACTCCTGAAGGATGATCTGACTTGGGACCAAAATTGTGTGGAAACTTCGCTGGAGGTTATTCCTAAGGTTGTATCAGAGGTACTAAACAAGGAGCTTACTACTATACCTTCAACCTTGGAAGTAAAGGAAGCAGTCTTTTCTTTTGAGGGAAACAAGGCCCTTGGGCTTGATGGTTTTCCCTTTATGTTCTTCTAGTCGTGTTGGGAGATTGTTTCAGAGGATTTGATCAACGCTACCAAGGAGTTATTTGGCTCTAGAAGTCTATTCAAAGAGTTGAACGTGACCTTCATATCTTGATTCCAAAATCTACTGATGCTAACAACTTTGGTGAGTATTGCCCGATCAGTCTCTGTAATTCTATTTACAAATTTTTTTTGAAGGTGCTTGCTACTAGACTGCAAAAATGCCTTCCAGACTTGATCTCTAAGCAACAAAGTGGTTTTGTTAAGGGTCTTCATATCCTTGATTCTATTATTACTATTCATGAGCTTGCTCATTCTATTAATGCTTCTAAGAAACCGGGCTTCTTCCTGAAGTTGGACCTTCTAAAAGCTTATGATAGGGTGAACTAGAGATTTCTGTTGAAAGTGTTGGAAAATTTTGGTTTATGTAAGAAGTTTCTTCAACTTGTTGAACAACTTATCTCTACCCCATCTTTTGCTGTGTTGGTGAATGGATTTCCTTCCCCCTTCTTTTGGAGCTCATGTGGGTTGAGGTAGGGAGATCCTATCTCACTGCTTCTCTTCATTCTGATGGTAGAGGCTCTTCGTAGAAATACTCAAAAGGTTCTACATTTTGGTGCTCTAAAGGGCCTATCTCCTTCTAGATGTGATCTGTTACCCATCAACAATTTGTTGATGACAATATTATGATGGGTGAATCTTTTGTTCAAGAAGTTAGAGCTATTAAGAGGTTGATTGAGGACTATGAGAAGGCATTTGGTCAAAGGATTAATCTTCCCAAGAGTCATATTTTTTTCCTTAACACTCCAGAAGCTTTGTAGTTAAAGCTTTCCAGAATCCTTTCGTGCAATAGGGGTGATATCCCAGCTACTTATTTGGGGCTCCCCTTGTGTATCTCTAAGATCTCAGAGTCCTTCTATTTGGGCCTATTGGATAAATTCAATAGAAAGTTGGCAGGTTGGAAAGGTACGCTCCTCAACCAGGCGGGTAAGATCAACTTATTTCTTCCACTCTCCAAAATTTACCTCAGTATGCTATGAGTCTCTTTAGAATTCCTGTCAAGTTTAAAGAAAAAATGGAACAAATTGTGAGAAGGTTCTTATGGTCGGGTGTTGAGTCCAAAGATAGAATTCCTCTTGTGGCATGGGATCTAGTGTGTAGACTAAAGAAAGGGGTGGGATTGGTATCAAAAATTTAAAAGCTTTTAATAAGGATCTCTAGTTGAAAAATGTTTGGAGGCTCCTGAATGTGGAAGCGAGGTGGGCCTCTTTGGCTAGTAACAAGTATCTGTATGGCATGGGGAGACCATGGAATTTGTTGACCTCTAATGATGTTCCCTCTGGTTCATGTTTTTGGGGTAATATAGTTCCTTGCAGGGATTTGATTGCTAATGTTGTTAAATGGCTACTGGGTGATGGTACAAGTATTCTTTTTTGGGAGGATGTTTGGTGTGATGTTAAACCTTTAATCAGTCTTCCTTGGGCTCCCCCTATTTTTCCCATGTGCAAATACCTTTTTGGAACTAGGGTAGCAGATTACTTTCAAGATAGGGAATGGAGAATTTTCCAGGATTGGGATTTGTCTTTGAAGGTTCTGAAGGACTTCTTGTGCAATGTTCATATTCCCACCTTTATGAGGCCGGATAGGCTCATTTGGCCCCCCTGTGCTAATGGTAATTTCTTGGTGGCTTTTTCCCTCATGAATTTGATGGATAAGCCCGAATCTCTTCCTTTTTGGGGATGTTATGGAACAAGAAGTTGATTCCTAAAGTGAATGTCTTCTTCTGGCTGCTTATGCAAGATAAAGTTTTAACGCAAGATAACCTTTGTAAAAGGGGGTTTGTGATTCCTAATAGATGTGCTCTTTGTGAAGCTGATGGTGAGAGTGCTTATCATATCTTTCTTGGGTGTGATTTCTCTTCTTCTCTTTGGAGTAAATTTCTTGGTATTTGGAATATTGGTTGGGTCTTTCCAGACTCTCTTGCCAAATTTATTGATTAGTGGAATTGCCTCTCCTCCTCTCCTATTCTTCGTTGGCTTTGGGATCTTATGGCCCTGCATATTGCTTGGGGGTTATGGAAAGAATGAAATAATAGATTTTTTCGTGATTCTAAGATCAAGGTTGGTTTTCTTCCATCAAGATCCGATGGGTGATTCTGGAGAATTTTTCTCTTATAAATTCTGATTCTTCTCAATGTGCCCCTTTTTCCTACTTGACTGGTTATGACCTCTTGGTGACTTCTAACTGGAAGGTAACTTCAATTACTACTTTGAATCTTAAATCCAGTTTAAATGCTAGATTGAGCACTAAGTGGTAGCCACCCCCCTTTGGGTGGGTTAAAGTTAATTTTGATAGGGAAATGAAGGGTAGCCCTGAGCCTGCAGGATGTGGGAGGGTGTTAAGGAATGATGTTGGTAGACTCCTAGGTGCGGTGGAACTCCCGTTGGGAAATCAGAAAAATCACTATGCGGAGGCGAAGGCTGGGTTCATAAGTGTTAAGAATGCTATTAGAAAAGGTTACTCCAAATTATGGGTTGAAGGTGATTCCTTAAATATCATTAACTATCTGCATGGCACCCATCCTCTGAGTTGGAATGTGGATCAACTTATTAAAGATACTATAATCATGCTACGTTCTTGTGAAGAGACTTGTGTCTCTCACATTTACCGAGAAGGAAACTTGTTGGAAGATTTTTTTCCGAGGTTGTTAGTTTAAATGAGTTTTGTGCATGGGAGGAGGGCTCAATCCTTCCTGAGAAAGCTAGGAGATTATTAAGAAATGATGGCGTGGGTTGAGATGATACAACATTTATTTTCTAGTACCTTCTTCCATTTCACATGCTTTGTGAGTTCCCTTTCAGTCTTTGGAATTCAGTTGAACATTTTTTGCAAGGGCTTTCTTGTTTTGGTGCTGGTTGAAATGGGTGGTGACAGAAGTGGAATCAAGCTAAATTCCTGCATGGGCATTAGGAAGAAGAAGAAGCTATGGAATATACTGCATCATGGTAATTTCACACCTTTTTTAGAAAGGTTGCATGGGAATGACCCTAACACCTCGACGCAGTTTGTGTCTTTCTGGCATAATCACAAGCTCAAGATAGAAGGATTGGAAGTGGAAGTGAATGAAAAGTTGGTAGCTACATTTATTGGGATGCCGACAGTTGGCCGTAAGTTTTTCAAAGACAAGAAGAGTAACAAGGAAGTGATCGACCAATTCTTTAAAGATGACGAGTGGAAGAAATTTATCAAAATGGAAAGTTGTTATGAGCGAAAATCCCTTAAGAAGATTTGGGCGAATGTTGTTGAGGTGATTATGTGCTATGTGTCTCTGGAGGGGAGGTTTACTACTATTCTCGGTCACCACTTCACGCTTCTAAACCATTTCAGGCATGGTTTGTTTATTTCTTTCCCATTTTTTCTATTATCGTCCATGGAGGTTTCTGTTTATGCTCATTTGAAGAATAGGATGGCTTCCGTCCTCCATGAAGGTCTCATTCTCTTAATCATGGAGCATGTTAAGACTCTTCTTCCTGCCCCTGCAATTAAGGGTAAGGAGAAGACTTTGAGTGATGTTTCTAGGTCGTCAGGCTCAAATTCTAGTATGGATGATGAAGAGGAATGGAATGAAGAGAAAGAGGATGTGTCTTCAGCCCTTGCGAATACTTCTTCGAAGAAGAGGAAATTGGGTAGTTATAAGAGTAACAAGGCAACCAAATTCCTTGTTCTTTCTAACATCGAGGACACAGAAGTGGGCTCAGATGGTTCCCCTCCCAAGATTGAGGAGGTGGCTGTTGGCCAGGGTGCTATTGGTGGTGGTATTGAGGTGGGGTAACATGATATTGCTTTGGGTTTGGAGGAAAAGGACAAGTTGAGGAGGTCATCTAAGCATATTTCCAACCTAAAGAGAAAGGTCTCAAAAGTGTTGGAAAAATACCCCAATGTGTCTTGTGAAGGAAAGGATTTTGGTGAAAAGGCTGTGGCTATTGAGGAATCCTCAATTTAGGACTTGCCCAATGTGGATCTTGATGAGGAGAAGGGTCTAGATGAGGAGGATTCTAAGAAGAAGAGAGATAAATAGGAGCCTTTGAAGGTAAATCTCCTCTCCGAGGACTTTTCTTACCTCGATGATGATTCTACCTCTATGTTTGAATTGTTGGATATGGCTAGGGCTGGGGCTATTGGAACTTTTAAGTTAGGTAAGTGGACTCTTCAAGAGTTCAATAAGATTAACATTAAAATTAGAGGTTTGAAGGAGAATTTGAAGAATGTTCTGAGATGTTTGGTGTGGGACATTCTAATTGATAGAATAGTGGATCTTGAGGGTTCTTTCCATGAATTCAAATCTCTGTGTGAAGATAGACTGGCTAGTTTGGAAGCCAAGGTTTTGGGAACGAGTGTGGACATAAAAAAGCTTCTTCAAGAATGTCACATCTATATGAAGAACAATGCAAACTCTTTGGAAGTCCTTTTCAGAAAGATAAATGAGCTTAGGGAGGACCAAGTTTATTTTTCTGAGTTAATGGAGAAAGAGCACTCGGTTAAAGGAAAAGGAAAAAAAGGTGCTAAAGATGATGACAAGGGCCCTGCTATTAGAGGGTTGGTTAAATTGAAAAAGTCCTTTGATGCAGAGAAGAAGGAGCTACTAGATATGATTGAAAAGCACAGAAGTCAGGAGCTTGAGGTGGCCAACACCTTGAGCAATTTGAATTAGTGTTTGGTCTTCTTCTTTGTTGTTGTCTGTTTCCTACTGGGTGTCGGTTTATTTCCTGTTGTTTTGTTGTTTTGATACTGTTGAGTGTTTCTGTTAGCTTATTTCCTTATCTATCATTCAACACCCTTTTTGTCTTGTTTTTTGACTTTTGGTATGCTGCTGGTGTCATTCTAAAGTTCTCTTTTAGCAACATTTTGTATCTTTTGTTGTAAAAGGTTTTAGGTCCCTTCAAAACCTATTTTTCCCATATAATCAAAACATAAATATAAAATGTAGCATCATAAAACATCATTGTTTTTTAGGAGTTTTCAAAATCTAGCATGAATTGAGGAAACTATTGCTTCATCTCAGCATAGTCTTCCCAAGTGGAAAAATCTTTTGCATATTGATCCCAATGGACCTTGCATTGCAGAACGTCTCTATTACATAAGTGAAGCTTATGTGTTCCGAGGACCTTGAGAGGATTGATCGTTACCAATCCTGGGTCCTATACCTATAAAGAATTCCAATCAATAACATGGTTATCCCCTGACATGCACTTCTTTAGGTATGACACATGGAAAACATTATGCATTATGGCTAGAGATGGTGGCAAAGCAATTCTATACACAACAGGGTTGACTTCCTCAAGAACCTCTAAAGGACCTACATAGCATGGAGCTAGTTTGGATGAATTTCCAAACTTTATGTAACTCTTGTGAGGTTTAACTCTTAACAAAACCTTCTCCCATACTAAGAAATGTCTTGGTACCTGCTTGGAATCTGCGTAACTCTTTTGCCTATCATTAGCTTCTGCTAGCCTCTGCTTAACAATACTAACTTGCTCCTCCATTTTTGATAACATTTTTGGCCCAAGTCTTATCCCATCCTCTAGGTTATTCCATCTTATAGGAGTTTGAC
Organism: Sequoia sempervirens; assembly: GCA_007258455.2. Taxonomy (NCBI): domain Eukaryota; kingdom Viridiplantae; phylum Streptophyta; class Pinopsida; order Cupressales; family Cupressaceae; genus Sequoia; species Sequoia sempervirens. The sequence goes on from VDFB02137365.1 coordinate 39,911,105, forward strand.
ACTCTCTACCATATAATGCTTGAAATGGAGCCATCTTGATTGTAGAATGATAAGAGTTGTTATATGCAAACTCAACCAAAGGTAGGTAATCCTCCCACTTGTATTGTTCATCCATGCAATACATCCTCAGTAGATCCTTTATAACTTGGTTCACTCTTTCAGTTTAACCATTTGTTTTTGGATGATATGCTGAACTAATGTTCAATTGTGTTCCAAGTGAAGAAAACATGGTTTTCCAAAACCTAGAAGTCACACGAGCATCTCTATCTGAGATAATATTCTCAAGAATTCCATGTAACCTAAATACCTCTTGAATGAACTTCTGAGCTATAAAAGGAGCTCCATCCATTAGATTGGGCTGGTGTAAAGTGAGCCACCTTTGTAAGTCTATCCACTAATACTAGAATGGCATTGTGCTTATTCCTTGACATTGGTAGACCTTGCACAAAATTCATGCTAATGATTTGCCACTTAATTTTTGGAACTTCATGAGGATACAATAGACCTAAAAGGTGATTATGCTCTACCTTTACCCTCTAAAATTCTAAGCAACTTTCTACAAATCAAGCAACATCACCTTTCATTCCTTTCTAGAAATACAATGGCTTCACATCAGCCAACATCTTAGTTACACTAGGATGTTCAGAATATGGTGCAGTATGAACTTCTTTCCATACTAAATTCCTTAATTCCATATCATTAGGTACATAGATTCTCCCTTTAAACCTTAGAAAACTATCAGGTTCAAAATTAAATCCCTCATACCTTAGGTCTTACAGATTATCCCTGAGTGCTTGCTTGAATTTCTCATAGTATTCATCACCCTTGGATTCTTGCAACACTAGAGCCTTGAAATAGTTTTGAATCAATATCATGGAGGAGATATGCCTCCTATGACTTAAGGCATCTGTAACTCGATTCTCCTTCCCCTTGATATAGTTGATGTTGAAATCATAGTCAGATATCAACTCTAACTACCTTCTTTTCCTTGCATTTAAATTCAGTTGAGTAAACAAGTACTTTAGACCATGATGATCGGTCTTCAATTCAAAAGGTTTTCCCAACATATGTGTCTCCACATCTATAATGCATGTACAATATTTGCTAACTCCAAATCATGGAGAGCATAATTTTATTCATACGACTTTAGCTTCATTGATTCATAGGTAATGACTCACCCATCTTACATCAATACTCCATCCAAACCTTCTCCTAATGCATCATCAATGACTATAAAATCACCCTATGGATCTAGTACCTTTAGTATCAGAGTTGAGTTCAACCTCTCCCTGAGTAGATCAAATGATGCTTGAAATTTTTTCTGTACACTCAAACTTCTTCCCTTTTCTCTGCAAGGAGGTAATAGGAAAAGCTATCCTAGAAAAGTTTGCAAAATTTTTTGATAGTAACTAGCCAAACCCATAAAAATTTTAACTTCCTGCATATTTCGAGGTACTGGCCACTCAAGTACTACTTTTATTTTAGCTAGATCAACTACAATACCATTAGCTAAAATAATATGACCCAGGTATTGTACTTATTTCTACAAGAAAGTACATTTAGAGAGCTTCACATACAACTTATTCTCTCTTAACCATTGGAGAACAATCTCTAGATGCTTGAGATGCTCCTCTTCATTCTTGGAATAGATAACAATATCATCCAAAAAGACCAACACAAAATTATCCAAGCAATCTCTTAATGCATTATTAATTAAGTTCATGAATCCTACAGGTGCATTCATCAGTCCAAAAGGTAAGACCATGAACTCATAATGACCATACCTTGTCCTGAAAGTTGTTTTAGATGTATCTTTGTCCTTGATCCTTAGTTGATGATAACTTGATCGCGGATCAATTTTTGAAAATACCGTCGCTCCTCACATCTGATCAAAGAGATCATCGATACATGGCAATGGATACTTATTCTTTATCATTTCCTTATTAAGCAAACTATAATCGATGCACAAGAGCAGTGTGCCATCCTTCTTCTTTACGAAGATTACAAGTGCTCCTCAGGGTGAAACACTGGGTCTAATTAGTCCTTGGGACAACAATTCCTCTAATTGAGTTTTTAACTCCATTAATTCTATTGTGGTCATCCTATAAGGCACTTTGGATATAGACTCTGACCTTGGAACTATTTCAATGGAGAAATCAAACACTCTCTTAGGAGGAAACCAGGTAATTCCTCTAGAAATACATCCACAAATTTCCATAGAATAGGATATTCTCCATATCTTTTTTTCTAGATTTTACTACCTCATCTTCTTCAATATCTTGGGAGTCTTGAGGTCCATAATATACAACATCATATTGAGAAACAAACTCATTGCATTCCTCAAGTTTCTCCATTTTTATAGCGAAGAGTTGACAACCTTTCTTCTTTGCCCTATGCATTTTTATGATGGATATCTGTCGCAACTTAACTTCTCTTGGCATTCCTTGCAAGAACACCTAGTTACCTAGATCATCTAAACATTCCACTATTTGTGTATGAAAATCTACTTTGGCTCTATGTTTCCACAAATAATTCATCCCTAAAATGACATCATACAATCCTAGGGCTGCTACATATAAATTTACTTTCGAGGAGAAACTTGGAAGCTCAACCCTTACTTCAAATATACATTGCTCCACCTTAGCTCTTGTCTGGTTGGCATATAGCGAAATTTTCTAGATGTATTACTAGCTATTCTAGGTGAAACAAAATTTTTAGTGGCACCAATATCAATAAGAATGGACACAGGTGTACCAAACAAAGTACCTGATATTTCCATTAGAGTGATCTGGCACTCAGCTTGTCGGTTGTCCAATGTAGCATGAATCCTCTACTGGAATGCTTCTCGTTGAGAAGGTAGTGGATTCTCTTGTGGCTATGTTCCTGGTGGTTTTTTGGGACACTAGTTTGCAAAGTGATCTCCACCACAAGTATAAAACCCTCTCAATTGTATGATCCTTGTTGCAGGTTTCCCTGAATTGCTTTCATTCCTTCCAACATTGCTGTTATTGTTGTTGTTCCCCCTACGGCCCCCTCTTGAATTATTCCTCTTATTATAGGATCCTTTGTTCCCTTTCCTTTGGTATTCCTACCCTTCACTAGGCTTCTTTGAAGCTTGATTGGCTTCTGACCAATTAAACTTCTTACGATTCTTCTCACGGTAGTTCGAGATAGACTTAAGCGTTTGTTCTTGCTTAATTTCTTTCTCATACACCAAGTCCATGGTAACTGGTTTGTGCATGTATACATCACCACCTATTTGAGCATTTAGGACCATGATAAACTTCCTTATACAAAAACGCTCATCCTTTTGGTACATGGGTGTGTACCTCAAGAGATGAGTGAATTTCTCCCAGTATTCATTAACCGAGGAATCTCCTTGACTCAGGTTTTGGAAGTTGGTAAGCTTTTGATCAAAGAAAATTTGAGGCAACCACCATTTTCAAAAAATCTCCACAAATTCACTCCATGTGAGCCTTAAGAACTTAACCCAGGCTCCATCTTCTTATTCATACACCAATTGGATGGTTCACCAGATAATTGGAAAGCTCCCCAAATGGCTTTAGTGATTTCAGAGTAATTTATAATTTCAAAGTACTTCTCCATCTCTGTGATCCATGCCTTGGCCACATCCCCACTAATACTTCCTTCAAACATCAGAGGAGTGATATTTCTCATGTCTCAAGATAGCTCACTAGCAAGTCATTTCCACTTGCTTCCTTTCGACCCAAACTGATATTCATGATCTCCATGCTCACTAGACTGAGTATGATCATGGGAATTCTCCCCTTCTTGATCATTTTTAGGAACTTCCTCTTCATTATTAGGAAGTTCTTGTTCCACCCTTTCTTTTCCCCTTACCTCTTTCTTGAGTTTTCCTATTCTTGCTCTTGTATCATTCATCATGGGTAAAATATAGTCCAACTTAGCCCCTGAATTTTTAGCTCCTTGGCCAACTTCTTGTCTTCCCCCAAGGTTAGTTCTAGTGCTTACCATTTTCAACAAGAAATTTTACACCTAGAGATTTCATTTTAAATTAGATTCTAGGAATGTTTACATATTACTTAAAAAATTTCCAAATATCAAACATTCATATAAGGAATTTCATGAAGAGCTTGTGCACAATTTTTTCCAAAAGATGATTTTCATTTATCTCAATAGGATTTCAATATACTAGCATTTACATGGAATGACTATTCAAATAGTCAAGGGAAGAGTATCCCTTGGATCCACTCTTTGGTATATAACTATGTGGAGTATACCCCTCAAATTTTTGTTCAAATACATTGTCAAAAGGGAAATAACCTTTAGACCTATCCTCAGATACATAATTTTGGGGTACATATCCCTTTGATTCACCAGTTGAGGCTATTACAATTACTTCCACCATAGGGAGATCACGAGGGTACCTAAATATCATTACAAGGCTAACACTACATTCCAAGGCATATCCCTAGAAAGTGATAAAGAGTCCGACTTGGTAGGAGAGAATGAGTTACATAGTTGACAACCTCATGTATCCTTCTCATCTCTTGATTGATTCATGATAGGGCATGACTAAAAGTCTCAGTGTCACTTAGCCAAATAGTGTTGTTATGGTTGGTTCCCTCTATGGTTTGAACATCGACTTCCCTTTCCTTCTTGTCCCGTAGGTAGCGCTCATTTCTGATTACTAACTTCCTTGTAGTCATCTTGAGACGCACCATCCTAGCACAAGAATTCCCAAAAATTAGACTCATATAATGTTGGATTGGAAACATAACAAGCACATAGGCTCCAGAGCTTAACTTGGTAGCTTTGATACCACGTGTAACGTTCCCATTGTTCTACCCATTTATTTTACTATGTTTTACTCACAAGTTTAAAGTTTATGCTACTAACATTAATATGAGCCATAATTTTTTTTCCTTTTCACATGAATAATAAGATGCACATTTGAAACATAACCATTCCAAACTTTTCGATTGCATAACACATAATCATTTCAATAATTCAAGTAACAATTTCACATTACATAATTTCATGATAATATTTCCCATATACAATTTCTCAATAAGAATATAGATACATGCTTATAGTCATGTCTTCTATGAGCTCAATGATAATGATATATAAACATAATTCAATGGTCTAGATGTCCCCAATGTTGGCGCATACCTCCTAGATGTTCCCATCACTGGTGCATACATTCTAGGTGTCCCCAAACTATCGCTACATCCTCAAATCCTAGTCACCAACTATATGAGGGAGAGCATCACTCAAGTTCTTTTCTGCCAACCATGGACTTAATATGATCCCTCACACATCTACCTAACTGGTAAGATGACCCTACCATTCAATGAAGATATTGGTTTGGTAACCCCATAATACTAACCTTCCTAAGCATAGTGTTGTGTCCTATATATCTAGAGCTACCATACATTGGTTTCCTTCCTAGAATGCAATCATGGATCATAGTGAACTAACAGTGTAAACAATGGTTACTTACACTACTTTGGCCAAATAATTCATCACCCACTACTTCAAGTGAGAGTCATCTATCCACCCACCCTTAAGCTCTATTTGGTATTAACCATAATATATCACACATTCAATCTAAGGTGATAACATAATAAATGTTCAACAAGGTAATTCCTTTAACCATGGATTACCCTAACACTAGGAATATCCAAGATCATAATAAATTGAGTATCTAGGTTACACCCTTTCCCATAGATTCCTCTAGCCCCAAGTATAACAACATTAACCATACATGTACACATACTAGTGTCTAACTAGGTTACCCCCTTTCCATGGATTTCACTAACCCTAGGAATAACCCTATTAACCTCTTAAGTTCAAAATGACATTTTCATAAGAGCAACATATTCCACATCATGCTATATCCATATAGACTTAACGAACTAAGTATATTTCTATTAGAATATAAGCCAAACATACTTCACATAATATAAATGTATTCCCAAATGATAGGTTTTCAAAAATTCGAGGATCAAACAAGAATCTCACAAAATATTCCTCACTTGGAAGTAACTAAGTTCATAAGAACAAGCATATAGTACATTTCCACAAATTTTTTTAAATCAAGGAAATAACTAGGTTCATAAGAACAAGAATATCATGCATTCAAGACTATTCCAACACAAGGAAATATCTAAGTTCATAAGAGCAAGCATATCATGCATTCAAAAATAAATCTCTCCAAATAAAGGCATTATAATCAAATAACCTTTCAAACATAAACAATGGAGGAATAGAAATCAGCATGCCTGGATGTTAAGTTCCAATTGAAAATGTTTCTTTCCAACCTTAGCCTTCACCACCAAAAAATGCTACTTCTCCAAAGTTCAACTAACCTCCCAACACTAGCCTATTACAAATTCTCTCAATAATACAATTGTAAAATAGCAAAGCAACTCACAAACTCTCAAGCTCTCTAATTCACTTGCACAGAAAAAACATCATAATAACAATAGAGAAATCAGAATGAGAAGTGTAATAAATGATAGGAAGAGCACCTCTATATATAATAAAACTTGAACTTCCAAAGGCTACAAACAAGCTAGTAATTTTACCACCTTCCTACTCACATGCAATGACTTAGCTGGTAAAACTCTTATATTGCAACACATGATAGTCCACATTATTCTAATGGCTTAGTCAACCTCTTTATGAGAGACAACATGAATCTTCTATTGACTCAAGGGACATCAATGAAAAGCTACAAGTTTCCTTAATGGTTTGCAAGTAGACTACCCTCTCATATTTCTGCCAACACTTTATTGAATGAGTTTAACATTTATCAAAATCTTGTACCTGTACATCACATGGGTTTTAGACTTCTTATTTGTTTCATATACTTCAAACTTGGCACCACATATTCATGTTTTGGCACCCCATATAATAGCGCTGCCAAAGACTTATTCTATTTGATGAAATTTGCATTCACTCTCTTTGTAATGTGAAAATTGTTTCCTTATTTCTTGCATGGGTATAAGTCTTCATTGACTTAGTATTTATTTTTCTTTATGCACAAATTTTAGCCACAACATTGTAAATAATACAACACTATATTATGTGCTTCACATTATTCATTGCACTTTTAATATGTATACAACAATGTTATAATATGCGCTTTCCTTTACACATATGCAACACTTTATAAAATGTGTTAAAATAAATACTATGTGCTTTCAATATATAAATTAAACATTACATATATATATTATATACTATTAATATATTGATAGGCTATCGTTAGGTCCCATTACTTTAGAATATAAAATTCAATTTGTTGACTGAGTAGTGTTCGAGGCAGTTTGCAATAGAAGAAGTCCAAAGTATCTCCCTCAAGTTTTCTAACTTTTAAGAACAACTTAATATTAATTCTAACTACAAACTATCTAACTATAAAATTGTAAAGCAATTTATTCCTAAGAAAACAGAAAATGTTTGAACTGAAAGTGTGAGAAAACTAATTTAGGAAGCATAATAACTAAATTGAAAAGTACATAAACGACTAAACTAAGAAGCTGAAAAATTATAAAGCAGAAAAACTTATAGCAATCCATAAAATGTTTTCTTAACAATAAAGATTCTATAGTTAATAACAAAAACTACGGAAGTGAAAGGTAACAAATACTTTAGAACTAAAATTTCATAACAGTAAATTTAATGATTCTCTACAGAACAACATTATAATAAAATACTCCTGTCGAGTGGCCAACTCGTGGGTTATCACTTCATTCTCAGCTCACATTCATAGCTATTTCAGAAACACTTCTATCAATCGTAGTTATCATCCATAACTCATAACTCAGAATTTTTAGCTAACAATCTCTTTATTCACAAATCTCAGAAACATTCTGACAGTATAACATTTCTTTTCACTGTATATCTTACTTCTAAAGATCATATCTTTTATAGAGAAATTGTAACTACATCCTATATTTAAGATGGTGTGGATAACCATTGAAAATATCTAAAAAAGATCTACAGATAACTCGTATGTCTTTAAAAACCTATTACACAGTATTTAAGAGGCTCAAGTTGAGCCATAAAGTCTTTAATTCAAAGGATAACATAAATAACAACTTTAAGAGCAACTACATCTTTGGTCCATCACCCTAAAATTCTGGAGCATATTTCCATCATATATCTTTAGCCTGTTTTGGAGCACATGCTAGCTGGATGCTTCAATCTACAACTTTGATTGACTGATTATTATCTACAAAACACTTAAGATAACCCATTAAATATGTATTGGCTAAATACTTCAAGAAATCAAAAGAAATAAAGTTTATACAATTTCTCACTAAAAATTAAGCAATTATTTCTCCTAAAATTTAATTAATTGGCAGAGGATAGAGATTTTGCATGTATGAACTAGGTCTTTGTGGTATTATCATGATGAGGTTATTTTTACCTCATCATTTCCTCCCCTTCCTAATTCTTGGTAGGTCCTCCTATCCCTTGATTATAACTCTGCCCTCTACTCCCTTCTTCATATTTTGCACTAATATCATACAAATCTTTTGCTGTAACATCAAAGTTTACAGGGGAATTGTGGAAGCCTCTATGAAAAGCAACTCCCCCTTTCCATTCATTGAAAATTCTATCATCTTGATTTGTATTAATATGAAAAGAAGGGGCTAGATATAGCAATAAATGAGGTATGTACCTCATTCCTATCCATTTTGTTCTGAGTCTCCTAAAATTTTGGCCAAGGCATCTGCTCTTCTGAAGGACCATCTGATACTAAGAGGAGAGATCACCTCTCTTTTCTTTAGATATATAGGTAGTGGAGTGTATCTCTCTTCACATGCGTGCCAAGCCCTACCAACCAATTTCTACCCCTGTTCTATGAAATGATTATAACAAACTTGAAGGCTATCATCATACCTTCCCTTCATTTTTTCATCCAGCAAAATAGCTACAAATGTCTTCTTAAAAGCTACTGGTCTACTATTTGGAGATCTCATTTGAAGTCCTATACTTTCTCTGCTTGAACATATTCTTTATTACTTTCTTGCCAATGGATTTGATTCCACATAGTAGATAATAGAGATCTTAATTGCACTTCCCCCACAAAAATATTAACAAAGAAATCAGTATGCTTTTCTAACAAAAGATCATGGGTAAAGAGTTCATAGAGCATATCTTGCTCTTCAGGTTTTGAGTCTGTAAATGTTTTAACAAATTATTTATCATTAGGTTCATAAGGCTGGTCATTGTAAATTCTAAGCAATTTCCATCTAAAACATTGTTCATTCAAAAAAATTGAATACAATCTTGATGGTCTTCTACAGGATAAAATAAATTAAGCTATTTGACATGCATCTTGTTTCCCCTTATAAGCTTTATGAAATGCTTCTCTTAATAACACCATTTCCATTTTCAATCTATTATTCTCAATTTGTACATTCCTTAGGGTGTGGGAAATGGATTTACAAATGCTAACACCATGTTTACTTGAAAGTTTCTAAAATTCCTTCCAACATCTATTTTGTATTTCCTACAATAATTGTTTCTCATGGGACATTTAAATGTTAGAAAAATGTTAAGGAATTTGACATTACACATGCATATTTATATTTTCTTGGGAGTTTATAAACATTAAATTAATTGTGAAATTAAAATTGGTGAATTTAATAAAATTATATGGTAAAATTAATTTGTGGTTATGTGTCAAACTTTTAAATAGTTACTTTGTTATTGTGAATCCATTTTTCCTACATTAAGAGTTACAAACATTTTAAATTAATGCGTCTTAACCTTAAGAAGAGTTAGTTAGAACCTATTATCAACTTTTCAAGGTATTGTGTGACTTTATGAAACTACAAACAACATTGAAAACCCATATATATGCCACCAAGATCATTTAATCATTTGCACAAATTATCAAGTCGACAAGACTTTTTGACTTAACTTAGATGAACTTGTGACACTTTGACAAGACAAAAATAACCTTAAACCATTTGTGACTAGACCAAAAATTGACTACTTTGACTTTGATGGACTATATGACACTCCAAAATAATAGTGAAAATTTGTGACTGAGACTTATGATGCATATACTAATGATTTTAATTTGATAAAACTAAGGCAACAAATATACTTTGAATGTGACTTGTGAATCTAATGTGATTTATGGGATAATGACTAAATGGTGTGTGAATTTAATGAACGCAAAATATTAAAAAATTGTAAGGTGAAAGTGTGGAATATAATATGTTAAATGCTTGTTAACATTGCTAGTCTTTGGACCACAAAGTATGTGACTATCCTTCAATTGTTTAATAATCCAAGCCTCCTCATAAGCATGGGGATGGATGGAACATTATGGGAAATACAAATAGTCTTCATTCTTTTGGTTCAAAAGGTGTAGGTCCACATCCTTTAGTTGGGTCACAAATTTTAAAGCCTCCTAAGGTGAATGAGGTTGGTGACTCTCACCCTAAAGGAATCCTCCAAAGAAATTTCCCAACTGTTGTTTGATTGAACCTCAATGCTAGCCAATACTCTTTCTTCTTGATTATTCAATGTTAGTAACTAATCTATTGGGGCTATTAATATTTATACCTCAAAAATGATGATATTGAAAGATATCTTTCTCTAGCAATAGATTGAAAAGTTTTTTCCCAATACTTCTTGGATTGTATGTGATGAATTTAATATAGTTGAGCTATCATTTAGTAAACATGATCATGTTCCTATGTGTTAGATAACTAGTGAGTTCAAATTTTGGTACTATATCCACAATAAATTCTTTCGATCTAAATGTGGGAGTACATCACCATAATTATGCATTGTTTATGTGGATAAATATGTGTGTTGGTATGGAAATAATTCTTAAATAATTTGACAAGTCCATGATATTTGGAAAACCTATCTTTTCCTTCACTAGCTAGTAATAGTTATTGGTTAAGCTTCTATTGTATATTATCCTTTTGACATTTTTTTATTCAATGACATATGGTGGCACCTAAATATCCTAGGATGCAATTGTTTTTAAACATGTTTTTTAAGTCATCAATACATAATAACCCATATCTTATGTATTTGGAATCTTGAGCCTCATCCTAATCTTAGGATCAATTGGATTTGAATGGGGGAATGCTGCAATCAAATGTATGTTAGGATTTCTCTAGATCTGTGGGTATTAGCTAGTGATTTTTCATTGTCACTCATATGATTCCACTATCTCAAAGCTCCATTATGCCACTATCAATATGGAAACACTATCATTTTCACCTTCACTGTAGTTGTGTGTAGCTAAAATCTACCAAAAAAAGCAAGTTGTTGATATGCATACAAATTGAGGTGCTTAGTTGAAGACAACTTGATTGGATTAAAATTGGGGGTAAGTTTTCCAAGGAATTATTTAAATCCCTTTAAACTTTCCATTTTTCTCAAAATATCAAACACATCAAAGAAGGGCAACAAGTTCCTTTTGAAATCTTTATCATCCTTCTATATTTTTTTCATCATTACCAACAAGTTTTCTAATGTAATTCCCTCCCCTTGAGATGGATAAATCTCTTCAAAAATGTGTGAGTGTGGTTCCCGCTATGCTCTACACTTCATAATGAACCTTTTTCAATCAACACCTCACACTCATAGATCTCCAAGAAGTGGTTTTCTCTATGACCAATGACAAGACCGCTAGTTATGATGATTTTACTTGTAAAATTTATAAGTGTATGGGAAACATAGGCCCTATTAGAGTTGTTAGAATGTTCAATCTTCTAGTGAGGTCCTTAGGTTTTTTCTATTATCTTTTGCTAAAAATCTAAACCCTTTAAGTTTTTACCCTTTATATATTTCTATTGTAGCTTTCTAATCTCATGTTGACTAGTTTATCTGATGTAATCACTTAAGTGTTACAGTTAATGTTTTGAGGGTCATGGTTTTACCAACCCCTTGTCTTATTTACCGACGTGTGCTCATGTTAATTGATTATTTTCTTAAATATTTCTATTCATGAACATTTTATTAATTGGTGCAATGCTCTTATTGGTAAAATATGCTATATATCTCCACAATGGAATCCGTTGTAAAGGTAGAACCAAGATTTTGATGCCTATGAGCCATTTTCAAAGCCACAATTGTGCTTGCATCCATTTAGTTACTACAAAAATTGTTAGGTCTACCATTATGGCATGATTTGAATAATTTCATTTCAAATATGTAATTCTCAATTGAATGAAGGAGATCTAATGTAGAAAAAAGTTATTACAAATGCATTTTTTATTGTTTTTTGACCTATGACATGGGTTTCCATTAATGCAATTGGTCGATTTGAATTGTAGGAGCTATTATAAATTTCTATGGGCTTTGTGAGTGGTCATTTTCATATTTTGTATATGTAGAAGTTCTTATTTCATTTTAAGGGTTGGTCATTTCTATTTTAGTGGAATTCTATGAGTGTTAGGCATTTTTAGGGTTCTAACTATAAAATATTAGGTTTTCATGAGTATAGTAGGTTTTGAAGCATCTGAAGGTCAATGAATATTGTGGATGTATGGGATATAATTTTTCTAGGGTTGTATGTAAGTATTTAGGGGAATATACAAAAGTTTGTATATTTTATCTCTTCTCACATTTGTTAACATGATTGTAAAGGATATTAATAAATTTTACAATATTTTTAAAACATTGTACACCTTGTAATGATTATTGATTTCTTACATATGGATTTGTATATCATAACTCTAAGTGATTAAGTATGTTCTATGTCTAATGTCTACTCCCTATTGTATTTATATTTAGACCATCCTTCTATGTTTCCGTTCACTATTTGTCTTCTCTTGTAAGTTGTGAATTTGTTACTTATTTGAATAGACATCATTCCAAAGAAATGAGTGATTCAATCATGCTTCTAAACAAATTAACATTAACTAATAGTTAAAAATTAACTTTCATATCTCTAAAATTCATTTCTAATATAAAAATAGGGAAAATATTATATGCGAGCATTGCCAATAGAAATAATTCATGAATTATTTCATTGAATCATCATCTTGCATATCCTGCAACGATGTTATTATCAATTCTATAAGAGGTATATGTGTAGTTGGCTAGTATTTAACCAAATGAAATATTTTGGGGTTGAACTAGCCCTAGATACAATTATAAATATACTTTATTGTTTTACCTTTTAGCACCTTAAATCCCACTTAGGATCACCTCTAGGAATACTCTCCTAGTTTTAAGTCGAGTCTAAAGTGTGGGAGAGCTTATCCACTCTTGTTAATTGGTATTTAACCCTACATAATCTATGGATGGACCTTGGTTTTAATTTGAAGATAACAACCCTTAGCATTAAAAATGGAATCAAGATCTAGGATTTTGGAGTAGTAGTTTTAGGACCCAACAAGTCCTAACTTATTGTAGGTTTATAGGAAAAATGTTGCAAATTACCTACGATCTATTATAAATAAAGGAAACACCAAGTTTATATGTAAAGGCGATGATCACAAGGATATTAGAAACTTGCGAATCATATCTTTCTTGAATAATTCTTATAAGATCATAGCCATAGACCTTGTACTCCGCATACACTATTTGCTTCCTCTAACCATTCACTTGAAAAAACTAGTTCAATCAAAGGTTGTTATATTCTAGACAACATCATTGCTATTTGGAAAGTATGGAATGAGATAGGTGTTCACAACAAGCCATTTTTTCAATATTGACTATACTAAAGCCTATGATTGAATTGAACGACCTTTCATTTTGATCATGCTTCAAGCATTGGTATTTGTTGCAAGTATGAGAAAGTTTGGTGGTGTTGTCATTGATGTCAACATAGTTCAAAATGTTACAGATTGTGCATGTATAGTTGAGATGTTGTGAGTACATGGAGCTATCCTTATGATGTTGTAGATGTGCTGAAATGATGGGTTTCCAAGTGCTTTTGAGAAAATTAATAAAGAGAGAAGTTAGAGTTATGTAAAGAATGCGCTCTGGTATGTGCTCCATGTTTCTCATGTGTTGATTCTATGCTTGTGTAGATCTAAAGAGTTTTTGATGATCTAATGGTGATATCTACTGATTTGTAGTCTCTGGTTTAATGAAATGTGAAAGTTGTGTTCACCGGTGTGTGAATTGTTTTGGCAGAGTTGAATTTTTGTGGACTGGGAGAAATTTTTCTGCTCCGCAGTCCTCCACTATTTTGTTTAAGGTCTTGCAGATCTAGAATATGTAACTATGTAAAGGTGTTCTCTGGGTTCTGGAAAAAGTGTTTGAGGTTTGGTGATCTAGAAGTTGAGTTTCAGAATTGTTGTATGTGTTTGCACAGTCCAGATGGACTGATGGAAGGATTTATGTGTTTGAAATTTGTTACACTTGCTGTGGATGTATCTAAAGGAACCTGGGATGTATTCTCATGTATGATGAAGTGTGTCACGTTGTCCATGTGTTATCTTCTTGCTGGGAAGCATGTACTTCAATGTTCATTTGTGTTTTCATTAGGTTTGGCCGCCCTGGTGTTTACACTTCATATGAAGAATTAAATTTAATTAAGGAAGCATGTGGTTGATTTGAGACATTAGTTTTGGTCTTGGTAAAGTGTTTAATTGGTCCACTCTCATTCCTTTGCACCGCGGGAATGTCAAGTTGCTGACCTAATTTCAATTTATAAAATGAAGCGTTTGTGGCCAACCTTGGAGAAAGTTTCTAAGGTTGAAGATGGTATAAATGAAAGTTAAGTTGCAAAGATTTAGATGATGCAAAGTAACAAAGTAAGCCACAAGTAAAGAGCAGAGTTGTGCAAAAGTGAGTTGAGGCAACAATACTTCATTGTGCTAGATTCCTGAAAACAGTGAGTTGAAGGTTTCTACAATCTTCTGATCAAGGTTGTAGATGTGTGTAAATTGTTATGGTGTATCTTTTATTTTCTTTTGTATTTGTAGGCAGTGAGCCTCCCTATTGGACAATGAGTCCTTTCTGTAGGCAGTGAGCCTTTGTATCTGGACAGTGAGTCCTCTTCTGGGCAGTGAGCCTTTGTATTCGGTTTTGCTATCTCTTTATATTGTGAGTTAATTCTCACTATGGTTTTTCCCTCATTGGGTTTTCCACGTAAAATCTGGTGTTCTTTGTGTTGATTTTTCTTTCTGTTATCTCCATTTCATGTTCATACTTAATAACAAAACACTGTGGTTGTGAAGTTAATAAGTGTTGAATTTTTGAGTTCAATTTGGTGACAACTGATTCACCCCCCCCTCTTAGTTGTCTTGTGCCTTTTAATAGGATTTGGCCGTAATTTCCTTTGGTCATTCAAATTCTCTTCATAGATGCTTTAGCTTTCCTTACCATTAATGGTTAATAGTCTTCCTCTTTTAATTTTTTGTTCCATTAGATAAGGTTTCTCTTTAGTTTTAATGCTTTATGTCATGGGTACTAAAGTATTTAGCTATTTATTGGTCAATTTAGTTTCTCAATTGTAGAGTTAAGGGTATTTCTCTTCCTAATTCTTCTTCTCAACTTGTTGATGGTCACTTTTCTAACAATTATTTTCTTACTCTTTTGGAGGAACCAAATATTGTTTATTAGGCCTTCCAATGTTTGAATACTTTCTACCTTATTTATGGTTTTGGCATAAATAGTGGCAAAAAAATAGTGTAACTACTGATCTTTTTGGTCCAAATCTGCATGGATACAATCTTGTGATTAGAAATGGATAGATCATTGAGAGATTTTTTACTTTTTGGGAACTTATTTTTCCTTCCAATCTTCTTCCACTATGCTATGACAAGTTGTGATTTTGTGTTGAAAATAAATTGCACCATGGGGTTTCCAAATCCATTTCCCTTGCTAGGAAATTTTAAAATTGTTCCAAAGTTCTTTTAGCTACTCACGTTAACTATTATTTTTGTTGGGACCCATCCAAAGCTTCCCACAAAAAGTTGGAATGGATACTTAAATATTTTCTTTGGGCCTTTGCAGTTCAAGATAAATGATTTCAGAGAATCACCTAGAAATTATGTTGAATTCCACAAGACTTTGGATGGGCTTGGCTTAATTGATATTTATAAATACGGATTGGATTTTTATACCACATGGATTATCTAATATTTGGAGTGGAATAAAGCCTAGGAAGTTATACTTTTCCCTTGTATCAATTTTAGTATACCTTTAGATGTAGAACTTACTATGGTTTGGGTTTTCATACCATCCTCATCAAGAGGGAGCCTATGCACATTCAAGGCACTTTTATTGCAAAAAGAATTTGGTGTGCTTGGGAGGCAATCAAGCCATGACTTAATTGGAACAAGAACAAATTTAGAACCAAGATTCCTTTCAATCAATATTCTTTATGGTGGTCCCTTATGATCACTTTCCAATATATATACCTTGCCAAAGTTCCTTGGGTTTGTGCTTTAAGGATTTATAGATGTAGAGTCTATACTATTTTAAATATTTTCTCTACAAGAACTGGCTTTTGTAGTCAAATTCTAAAGCTAAATTTAAGCTTCATAACTATGATCTAGAGTATTTTCAAATTATCTTGGATTTGATTCCACTAATATGGTTCACAAGGTTAAAATTTATTGTACAAAACCATGGTGAAAGGACTAGAAGTGGTACCCAAATACTTCATTTTGAAGTACAAACCTTGAAAAGGACAATCTTGTTTTTCTCCCCATTTTCTAATGGTTCTTAAGCTTAATTTGATACGGAATCATCAACTATATACTTCACAATGACAACATATATTTCAAACAATTTGGCCCACTTTGGTGGAAAACCCAAGTTGGTTCACTTTGCTTGAAATTTTATTTACTAGGATCTCCCCATGGGATCTTGTCTTGTTCATCTAGGAGTGACCTCTCTGTCCTTTCTATGACCATATGGAAAGCCTCAAGAATTTATTTTAGTTTTTTCCACAAGAAAAGTTTCTTGGTAATGGATATATGATTTTTTTAAACCATTTAGGCCATAACCTTTTCTTGATATATAATTCTTCTAGGAGACTATCCCAACACACTAGCAATATGCACCTAGATTTGTCATGATTTCAAAGTAGAGATAGTTTTCTCAATTTAGAAAGAAACAAATTCTACCTTTTTTGTTGACTTTGTTATGGCTAATAATTTCTTTGTATATACTAAATCTATCATCTATTTTAATGTCATGTTAAAGATTCAAGTCTAAGTTAACAAAGTGGTTTTGGAGGTTTTACATTTGTAGAATTTAAATGAGCACTAGGCTAATGAACCTTGTACAATTGGTCATGTGTCATATTCCCCTAGAAACAAGGATGCTTGTTTATCATGTAGGTATTGATATTCTCACATTGACAACTCTAGGCATGGATATCATGGGTCTTAGGGCTCTCCCCATCCTAGATATTATGGATGAAATCTTCCACCATGTGAACACTCCTCTATATCTCAATGTGGCCATTTTGGTTGAAAAAATAGCGAAAAGTTTCCTTGCTTTGATATTTCCTTCTTGCTTATGCATACTGCTACCAAGTAGCAAGAAGAAGATAAAGATAAGGATGATGTCATCATGTGTTGGGATCCCTAGCAATTTTATCTCTTTTTTGTTGTCTTTGTTTGACTCCAACATAACTTATCAAGGTTTGATTCCATTCCAACCACCTATTATGTGAGTCGTGTGTTATATTTTTGATGCTTTAATATAAACTATATCAATCTTCATCATTATAAAAAATGCATTCCTTTTTTTCACTTTTTTTAACACTATTCTTCATGACTATCATAAGTATCTTGTTTTGAGGTCCATGATTTTTATTGATTTGACACCTCTACAAACCTTGGAATTAGATTTATATTCAAAACATTATCTTATATTTATCATAGAGGGGTGGCTCATGAACTTGGGGTGTGTTAATGGAAACCTAATTTTTGTCATGTCTTTGATCATTCATAAATTGAGTTATTACGCAGTTAGAGATTTAGAATTAGAAGAAAATAGAGAAATATGAGAAGAAAATATGTGCATTTCCCAAACATCTAGATGAGAAGGTAGTTTCTCTACATTTTTCCATGTTGGGTTCCAAACTTACAAATATTTATCTATAGTAGGTTGTATATATTAGTGTTCTTGTTGAGGGTCCTTACAAGCTTGTCTACTACTAATACTGAGCTAAGTATGGTTTTCTCATGAATTGTTTGGTAAGAGAGCTATTTTGATGATAAAAACATGAGCACCAACTAGTTTTGGCATTTTCATTATTTTTTGTTTGTGTAGTAAAAGATCTATTTGTAGGCGTATCTATTATATTTATTATAGTACCACTAGTTTTAACTTTTCACTTCGTTTTATGATAGAAGAATTCAATATTTTGTATTCAAAATATTGATGCAAGGAATTAAATTTTATTTTGGATTTTAAACAAATGAAACACTTAAAAAAAATAATACAATTGTTTGAAATCTTGGAACTTACTAGCTAATCTTGAGGTACATGCTCTAGTTGTAGATAGATTTTACAAATCTTTTGATCATAAGTTTATTAGAAAATTAGCAAGAGAATGGAATAAAAATTTAATTATAGTGGAAAAGGGATCTATTGGAGGGTTTGGATCTTATATTTTCCAATTTGTGGCACTTGGTGGCCTTCTTGATGGAAAATTGAAGTGAAAACCAATTATCTTACCAAGCCATGATATTGAGCATTGGTCTCCAATGGAACAATAATCACATAATATTTTAGCAAGGACACACATCGATGCAACAACATCCAATAGAAACATCAAAAGGACTTGCATTCTAAAGAAGATTAACCTTCTTTTACCTCTACGAGTGCCACAAAACTTCCTTTTTCTATATGTTATATTTTCTCATTGCACTTTTTTGAAATTGTAATTTAAGTCATTTCTATGAAAAAAAAAAATTTAAAAATTGGTTACAAGTAGTTAGGAGATGGAAACATTATACATTCAAGTTAATTCCAATTGTAAAAAAAGGTTTTTTTTTTTGTTGGGCGGGGGGGGGTTTCCTCTCAACACAATTGTTGCAAAGAGATTGTAAGGATACCTTGTTCTTTGAATTTTAAAGAAATGTAAAAAAATATTTGTAAACTAAGTTGCATCATTGTATTGTGTTGGCTGTGTTCTTCATGGGTTTCACTTGTAATTTCATTTCTTTACATTTCTCTTGCAAATTTAGTGGTACACAAGATGGAACAAAGACTTTGTGCCCTAATTTTGAGGAAATCAGAATAATACTTTTAAACATTGTGTCATTATGCTCTTTGTTTATTGTAAATTATTCATTATCTTAATGTGTAATTGATTCCTTACATTTTCCTTGTATGTTGAAAGGGTAAACCACTGAACATTCTCTCTTTTGTTGATATTGTATGCATGAACTAGAGAAATTTATATTTCTATTAGTTTCTATACATTATTTGTTATTTTTCCATTCACTCTTCCCACCTTTGTCTAAGGAATCCTATGTAGTGTCTTATATGAAAATATCTAGAGTTTTTTAGTGTTCTTTTTCTTTTTCCCATTTTTGTGTTCCCTTTGTACTTTTGGGTTAAAAGTACACCAAAAAAACTAAAAATTCCTACCATACAAGGGAGCTTCTCACAAATGTAAAGGAAAATCATCAATACAACAACAATTTCTCCAACTATTGTGAACATTTATTGTTGATCATTAAGCAATTCATGCTAATTTTAGCAAAATATCACAATGAAAAATATGTTTACTAACATTATTTTTGGTTATAGGAAAATAAGGTTTTGAAGGGAACCTGAAACCCTTTACAAAAAATACCACTAATTTTAAAGATAATCAAAACAAACAAATCATCCACCCATCAGCAAAAAAAAGCAAACAACCAGCTAAAAAATAGGAAAAAACCAACAAGCAATTATAGATTTTTTAGAATGTTTACAGCTTCCAAATCACTAGCTATGATCTTCTCATGCATTTCCATAACCTTAGCAACCTCCTTTTGAGGAACCCTGAAATTCTTCTTGGTTTTATTGCATGTACAGGTATAGGGTCACTTCTCACTATCACCCCCTTTTAGATCTTTGGGGAGATCCACCAAACCAACAACGTCATCTTTTAACACACCTGAAGAATCCCCTTTCCATAGCCTAGCTTTCTTGTTGATAAATTGGAGACCCTCAGCTTCATTATGGAGAGTCGACTTACTTTAACCACTATTTCCAGATTCTCATAGGCTCTAGCCATTTTTTCCTCCAAGACCGAGATTTTGAAATCAAATCCCTTTTTAGCTTCACCATCTCATTTTTCAAAGTCTTCAGAACATCAAACAACTGGTTCACCTAGTCCTGAATAGAATACTCCTGGGGATTAGGAGTAACCTTGACATTGTTAACCAAAGAATGAACCTTTACATTAGTAAGGTTCAGTTCATTAAACATCCACTTGAAAATTTTGAAAAAAATTAAAGAGCCATCTCTCTCTATCCCTAATACATTTGACAATTCCTTCTGGTTGCAATTGAAATAATCCCTATCATCAACTAGATCCTCAAGAGCATCCTGATTATCCTGCACATCCTGCAACACATGCTTACCTTTATCACCACCATCAGGAAGTTTAATTCTATGATTGGACCTCTCCACCTCAATAGCCTTAGGAATACCCAGCGCCTTATCCTTCTCAAGAACTTCATCAACTGACTACTGGGGCTCATCATTAGGATTTTCATCAAGCTCATCACTAAAAACATCCTCTTGAGGAAAACATTTCCTACTACTAGAATGCACCTTTCCCTTCACCTTCTCTGGATTACTACCTTCATGGAGTTGCATCTTCCTCTTCCAGTCTAAAATAGGGGACTCCACCTCCTCATCCACTTCATCATCCTCTTCCAACTTCTTCTTACTAGAGGTGAGACCGTCACCCTTCACCTTCACCTTCTTAATAGTAGGGGCCAAAATTTTTCCTAACTTAACCTTTTGGGTTTTAGCGAAATGTTCAGGAACCTCCTCCTCCTCACTACCAGTCATATACCCATCCGACTTAGAGGGTTGAAGAGAAGTTTTGGCCTTCTTTTGACGCTTTAAATCAAATTCCTCAAGAGGTAGAACCCATATCAGACCTAGTATCATACCTAGATTTAGACTTCTTAGGGAAAATTTTAGTGATTTTCTTGGGTTCATTTGGGATGGAAAAGGACTTGGCATAATCCATAATGAGAAGAATTAAGCTCTCATGGAGAATAGGGTTCTTAGGATTCCTTTTGAAGTATTTTATACCATTCTCAAGGGAGGCTAATAGATAATAGGGGAAATAAACCCTCTTCTTATGTCTAAAATGATTTAATAGAACAAAATGATAACCAACAAGAATAGATAAGTGATCATCTAGATTAATGTACCTCATAATTTCAACTACCAAATCACCCCAAATGGCCTTAATAAAACTATGAGAAAAGCCACCACACTTTTCCTTCTCCAATTTCTCCCTTTCATTTCTCTTAAAAAAAACACCATGATAGCATTAGACTCTTTTTTGTCCTTGTATACCTTCCTACCCTTAGTAGCCATACCGGTAAAGTTACCAATGATTTCTTCAGTTATATTGAATTCTAGGCTGAACACCCTAAGGAATCTATTTTTCCAACCGTTGATGGAGGCCTACGAAACCACCGGGTCGAAGCCATGAATTATTTCAATGTAGGGAGTGATACCCCCCTCCAACATGCCCCATATATTCTTTTTTCTTTTGGTAGAGTCACAAGAAATTGGCTCAATTCGATTCCTCTCACCTACCATGATGAGCGCAGAGCAAAGCCACAACAACTTCAAGTATTTGCAAATGATACAAAAGAGAAGAAGCCTCAAGAAGGAATAGGAATTGCAAACATCCACAATCCATTTGAAAGTACTGATATGACTAGGAGTAATCATAATCCTTAAATGTAAATCTTTACAGACATTAACCACATCATTAAAATGCAGGGAATTCCCCTCTAAGAAATCACACTTTGATTTGAAATTCCACATGAGAATCAACATGTGACTTATAATAATCATGAAGGGAACACCCTCCCTAAATGGTTTGGATATCATGATTGACAATAGATTGAATGTCGATGGGGAGGGGGTCAATTCTATCCCACACTTTAGACTCAAGAACCCCATAATTTGCAAACTTATTCGCAAGGCAATTACCTTCACGATAAATGTGAGATATGGAACATTTCTCAAAGGAATTCAATATTACCAAAGCATCAAGAATAATAGGTTCTATAGACCAAGATGGAGGGGAATAGTTTTTTTAAGGTAATTGATAACATTTAAGGAATCACCCTCAAGCCATACCTTGCTGAAGCCTTTAGACTGAGCCATTTTCAGACCATGGTAGGCAACTAATGATTTACTAACATTGTTACAATAGGTTTATTCCCAATAAATAGCCATAAAAAAACATCAAGAAATAAAATAAATATTCTTTCGTACAACTACAAGGGCCTCACAAGATCTGGCCCTTTGTCTTAATCCTAGCACATATCTAAGGAGGACAACACTCAATTTTTGCACTTAATTTATCAATGACAAGAAGGATGAAATCATACATGTTTTTCTATTGATTAAAAAATCCTCCATATTTTCATCAACAAGAGAGGGAAACATTCTTCATTTAACCAAGAAACATCTTGCAAATATTGTCTCCTTCAACAAAAATATTGAATTTCATTTAATACCAAAAAGGTACCTAAGCAAAGAAGATTTGATCTTGTAGTCTGGCCCACCCTACACATGGCTCACAACATGCCTAAAATGCATATACACAGAGCATATCAAGATATTAATCATGCAAATAACAAATATGTACCACCAATAGGGCCATAAATATATAATAATAATCACCAACCATTGCTAACACAAGAAATTATCATTGAATTTGAATAGAGATAGAAAATTCTAAACATAGGACAAGCTTTCAAAAACCATGAGAGCATGAGTGGTAGGTAAATATCTTGAAATTATGTCAAGATATATTTCCATAGCGATGCTAAAGAAAAAATAATGTGGATTAGTGGTTCACATAATACCACATGGGCCCAATAAGCACAATGAAATTTTATTATAAATTCAAATGAAACCACCAAAAGAACTAAACCCTACCAATAAGAACACACATTCTTCATAGCTTAGACAAGGAATGTGAAGTCAATAATAGTGGACCCATCATATTATCAAGTAGGTACTATGTGGTGAAATAATATTTCCCCCACCTTGGAGCACACACAAACACATCAATAAGAGCTCGTGCCCATTGATCCTACCATGCAAGTTTCATACAACATAATACTATAAGCCACTAGTTAGGATTATAATCCACCACAATACAAACTTGGGCCTTCCACTAGAAAATGTAAGAGTTTATTTACACTGCAATGAAAATATATTAAAGATCACACTAGAAGAACCAAAAGAACAAATCCATACACATGAACACACTCTAGACATAAAATTGAAACATACATGACTAAGGGAACATGATGAACACATAAAATTAATAATCTAGAAAATTGTGCTAATAGGGGTACTTTGTTGATGTGGATTTAGTGGTTTATTACTTTGATGCCTTATTGATGGGAAAAATGATATTACCATTCAGTAGGTCTATAGGGGCACGTGTGGGAGGAACATTAGTGCAAAAATATTAGTAAAAAAGATCTTACAAATGAGATATTATTGGAGTAAATAAAAAAAGAATCACATAATTTTGTCCAAAAGTGTACTACATGAAAAAATAGTAATTTAAGGCATGCACTACCCACAAGATTCACCCTTATACATCACCTTAGCCATTATCTACATGGGGGTTTGATTTGGTAGGTGAGATTTCCCTAGCACCCTTTATAGGGCATATGTTTATAGCTACTATAACAAACTATTTTATTGAAGGTAAATTTGAAAAAGGAAATTTAATTGGTTTTAAGGAATAGGAAATGTGGTTAATATATTTAGCATCCCAATCATATATAGTGGATTTATAACTATAGAGAATGTTTATTATTCTTTGGAAGATGTCACTTACCTTAATGCCAAGACTAAATTAAAGGTGAGGTAACTGAGTTCTAATTGGGATAGTTTATGGGAGGTCACATTGCGTGATGTTAATTTTATAAAAGATGTAAACTTACTATAAAACATTGATAAGGATAATATGGTTGCTATCTTTGGAAATTAGAACACATCAATGCAATCATTGATTCTAAATTTGGTAGCACTATTATCACTTTTTTATTCTTTATCATATATTACTTTTTGGGTATGTATTGTTCCTTGCATAAAAAATGTAAGGTTGAAGCAATACCATTGAAAGCCATCATGAATACCAATATCTATAATTACATAATGGATAATATTACCTCTAAATTTGATTCACCATCAACTATTGTGATAGATAATGATGCATCATTTAAGAACAAAAAGGTAAATAAATTCTTAGAATGATATCATGTACACAATTTTTTTTGACACTATATTATACATAGGGTAATGGACAAGTTGAGGCCACTAATAGAAAACTGAACAAATATTAAGAAAGATGTTTGAAAAATATTGTAATAGTGGGCATACATAGCTTGTTCCTACATTATGGACATATCATACTAGAATACATAGTCCTAGTGAGTTTATACCTTATTTCTTAGTTTATGGCTTAGAATAATGGATTGAGATTCAATCATTGCATTTTTTACTTCATGAAATTATTGGTGATTATCCACATAGTGAAAACCATTTATAAGAGCTCGCAACCCTTGATGGGAGATGAGTAAATCCATTGGATAAAATATGCATATATCAAAGACAATTAAGGACATATAACAAAGGAATCATTCAACAAGACATTTAGATTGGAGGTTTGGTCCTTAAAAATTCAAATAATCCAAATGGAAAAGGAATTAAAAGGAAAGTTTTAACCTAATTGGATTGTTCTATTCATCATCACTTATCATTACAACATTGATGTCTTTGGCCTTTCTTCTCATGTAAGTAAATTGGCGAAAGATTCAACTAACATCATGCACTCAAAATGATATTATTGTTGACTATTAGAGGTAGTGGTGTTGGTATTCATTAACCATTATTTTCGCATCCCTCTATTTTATGAGATTCATTGTGATAATTCACCCACCTAATGAAATTTAGCTACACATGTGCCTCTACACTCACATTATTCTACATCACTCATATGTTCTCACACTAATTTATCAACATGCTAAGCATTATTATTTATCACATAATGTTATCCCCCTAATATTATATCTTCCTAAGTCTAATATAGTTAAGCACTTGTGGAAAAATTTAACCTTAATATTTTAATGTATGAGTTTTAGTTATTCAATAGGACAACTTAATTAGGATGAAGAGGCATGTCCCCACACAATTGTGCCTATAAATAAGGAAGAGAAAGGCTCTCCCAATCAATCATGAGTTAGAATATGTAATTCTTATAATCATATTTTAGTTTTTTGAAGTCACCCCTTGAAGTGGTCTAGTATTTTATTAATTTTTACTTTTGTACCCCAAACAATATCCTAACAAGTTGTATGACAACTATGGTTTGGGCCAAGTATTTTATTTTACCATAATTTAAAAACTATTGTGAATCTCACCATGATTTTTTTAGGCTTTTGAGTAATATAATCAAGGAAGCTTTAGGTAAAAAATTCACTTTCTAGGATTTTTTTGAGCAATTAATTTCAATTTTATTATTTTTGATCAATTTTCTCTATAGGCTACAATTCTATATTTTTAAGATTTATTTATATTTTTAAAAATATCATGAAAAATTAGGTAGGGTTAGTTCTTTATAATTTCTATTTGGAGGAAAAAATAATTCCATAATTTAGTGGTCAAATTTTGGTCAAAAGATGAATATCAAATTTAGTTATAATTATGTTTTACATTTAATGGTTAAAATCACACTAGATAATTTCCTTCTTTACTCAATAAAAATCGAGAGTTTAAAAAACAAACACATTAGAAGTCATGTCATCTTTTGGATTAGAGATTTTGTATAAATTGTAAATCCAATGTCTCTCTTTATTCTCTACCACCTAAAATCAAGGGAAAATTTCCAATAGGGTATGAAATAGTGGTGCATTTATCAAGGATATGTTTTACCCCATTTATGACATCTTTAAATGAGCATTTGGATATGTTTAAGCAAGGACTATTATTTGAATTGAAGTCCCAACTAAACCATCAACAAGCACAAATCTAATAGAAAAAATCAAGGGATAGGGTAGCATTTTCAAGGCTTAAATTTAAACCTAACTAGAATAGACATCTATAAGTTTGATGATATAGATGTAAATTTATGGATAGGCCTCATGAAATAAAATTTTAAGCTTCATAATATACCAAACAATGCAATGGTTGGAAACCTCACTATGTACATTTATAATCAAAACCTTATTAATGGTACCAGTGGATGATGAGTGACTAGCAAGGGCACATATTTAGTTATAATTAATTTATTATTTACTTAGTATCCCATTACAAGCAACCACATAAGGGAATATATTTTTTCCAACTAACATTTAAAACAAGGTTTGTAGATAAATATTATTCTAAGCATATGAGATTGATGATTTAAACTCAAGACATGACACCTCATCGGAGGTTACTAATCTACATCAATAGAATTAATGGTTGGTGTTGATGCCAAAAATTGGCAAGGTAACAACCCTTTGTGGGAAACTCAGTTTATGGGGGACCTATTGCGCTAAACTGAGTGACCTCCAGATTTTTAAAGAAGTTGAATTCTTCTATAATTGGGGTTTTGGAATGGGAAAAGGAAGCATATATAAAAATAAAGGATCTAACTAAGGCGATGCACTAGAATTTAGATAAAAGACACGATAAATCTATCTTTTGGATACAATTTAAGGGCTCGTTCAACAATATTTTATGTCCTAGAACGACAAAAATTAAAGATTGAAGTATGAACAGTACATTCCATGACATAAAATAATTTTCTCACCCATTCACTGAAAAAGAGGAGTCGAAAGACATGATCTAAACCAACAAACTTGCATTAAAATTATAAAAGTTTTGCAAATGAACCATTCAAACAATAATGGCACAGTATAAAGTTTATCAGATAGCATAAGAAAATAGAAAGGTTGAACAATGTCACAGTCTATGAGTTCTTGCAATGATCTAAACAATAGAAAGGCCCAATGTCTCTCTAGAATCCTATATTTTCTACAATTCTCAAACTCATGGAACTTGGAACATGTAACATGTAACCTCCGAAACCCTCTTCAGAAGCAAAGAGCAGCATATATAGTGAGAATTCCCATCGCCTGGCGAGAAGTAACTGAAAATATTTGTATCTTGAGCAATGATTCCCTTGGCCGTTGCAACAGAAAAATATTCGGGCCATAGCATTTGGTCGCTCCCCATCGAGGTGCATCCCCTGTGAATGATGGTAGTAGTCCTAACAAAGTCCCGAGTAAACAAGTTTTGCCTCCATGTGGAGGAAGTTACAACACGTGACAACATATCCGAGTTTGGCGTTCGCTCCACTCTTTCCTTTTGATGAAGTCCCCGCAAGGAGACAGGTGGCAGCATGGTGCAACTCGTGGTTCATTCTCCCCTCCCTTCGTTGAAAGCTTGCGCTGGGATGAAACATAGCAACAATGTTACTATAGATGCCGCTTGTGGGGTCTGCCAAATCTTTATGTGAAAGGAAGCTATGTGGCATGTGGATGGGGCTCGACGAGAAAGTGAAGGGAAGCAGTTAAAAATAGCTCACGGTGAAGACACGTGGGAGCATAGCGGAAGCCGATTGAAAAGTGAAGGGAAGAATCCCTTTGGGAAGTGCTAAGCAAACACGTGGCGAAGGCTGGAAGTCATTCATCAAAAAGGGCTGATGATGTTTATTTGAGACATGGGCTGATACTTAGCAAAAAACAAAACTTGAAAGGGAGCTTGATGAATTTTACATTCACAACTTTTGTTGACTATCAAGGGTGTTTCGCTTGTGGAACGAAGAACCCAAAATTTTCTCTAGTTTACAAACAAGAGCTCCCATCCATGGGGTGATGGCCTTAGAACTTAGAAAGAGCTTCCTGCAGAGGCAGCCAATCAGCCTCAAATGGTCTCGATATATTGCATAGATTCTCTTGTGCTTCGCTTAGGTCAAGCATTTCTTTATAAGGTAGCATCACAGGTAAGTCGGCCCCAAAATAAAATTGGAAGAGTAGTTGTGCAATTGGATGAATGACTCCTTCAATATCTATCGCGGTAGGAGGTTGGCTGAAACTTTGGAAAGCCGTTGTGTCCTGTTCCTTCTCTTCGATCCTCCCTGCCATTTGTTCTGTTGTGCCAACTGACTCATCCTCAAAAAATGGGGATGGCAGACCCATCTCGGTTAGCCAAGAGAAAATTTCTCATATACACTCCATAGTCCAGTTCAAAGTAGTTGCGCATGAGTTAGCCCAAAGGATGGCTGAGTGGAAGTGGACGAATTTGTTCATCATCTTGTTAGCAACCTTCTAATCCTTGATCTCTACCTTTGCTAAATTTTCATTAGAGACCATGTATAGCTTATTTAACAATTTTTTTGCTTCAAGAACCCTTTCTGTGATGAACCACAAGAATTTCTCAATCGTTCTGTGAACTTCCCTACTCAATTTTGTTGTTGTTGACATGAATAAGATCGTTGGATACAGTGTTAGGTAGAAGGCCTTAACCTTTTCCCAGTATGAAACAAATAGCTATTGGGCCATTGGAATGAGGTCTAGCTGGGAAACAGGGGCCTGGGGCACACTCCTTAGAAGATAAATTTTTGCATCTTTCAAGCTAACATCCTTTGCTAGTTCCGTAATTCTCTTGTTGGCAGATGCAAGTTGTCCCTCGATGTTACTTAGCTCCTTGGAATAGTTCTCTTCGGCCAGTTGTGATTTTCCAACTCTGCGTCAAGAGAAGACTTCATCTCTTAGAGCTCTTTTTCTAATTGGGCCTTTTGGCCCTCAAAGTCCGCCTCCCTCTGTTCTAATTTTTGCTCATGTTGAGTGCATTGAGATACTAGCTCTTCATCCCTTTGTTGCAGATTATGCTCCGCTAGGGAAAATTGGCTCTGATATTCTTGGTTTTTCGTCTGCAAGTCATTGATTAGGGTGGGATCAACGGATTGGGACTTCGTGAGTTCCTCCTGGAGTTCATTTCACTCCAAATCTATTGCCTACGCTTTATCCGATAAGCGCACAACTTCTGCTTCCAACGATTTCTCCTTTGTCTCTAGGAAACTGACCCTTTCCTTCACAAGCCTTAGCTGCTCCTCCCTTTTCTTTAGCTGGTGGCCATACTAGATGAAGTCAGTTGTCACCACCCACTGCATTTCCTCCATGAGCTCTACCTTGTCCTATGACTAGGCTACATTCAGATCAAGTCCCATGACATACATGTAATCATCTGACAACATCTCTCCTTGTGGTTTGACAACGTTTGGGTACATGATGGCGAAACTCAACATTCCCTAAGCTTCATTGTAAACTGTATACAACTTTGAATCAACCTCCTTTTTGTTATCATTTGCTTTTCACTTTTGGATCATGAGAGCTTGTGTCTCCTTCGTAGCATCACCTTGTGCTATGAATTGGGATGGCGACTGAACTAGCCCACCTGCAATAGGTGCACCGGGAGGTAGGGAAAAAGGGAATGTAAGTGTAGCAGGCCTGGGCATTTTCCTCTTCTGGAGGGTAATAGTTTTCAGGGAGAAATAAGGAACCTGCCAAAGTTTGGTTTGCGAATTGAAGAAAGTTCTCATCAGTTGCTGAGGTGATGGGGTAGTCATTGTATAGTTTGTTTGTTGGGCATAGTGGGTCAGACCCGAGGTAGGAGTGGCAATAGGGGTATCAATGGAAGTTGAGCCTTTAGAAAGAGAGGCGAGGAGAGATTGGGTAGCGGCGGCTGGTGTCAGGGTTTGCAGAGGCGTTAAGATAAATGGCCCTGTCTGGCCGAATTGGGAGAGACCTTCCACTACCATTGTGGTAGAGGTGGAAAAGGAAGGGCCAATAGTTGCAGTGAGGGGCATCACATAAATAACAGAGGATACTAAAGATTGAGAAGTAAGAAAAGGAGCGAACGTTACTTGTTGACTGGATGGTGGCAGTTCTTCACTTGTTGCTGGCTCCTTACTTACTTTGAACTCCTAGCTTGCTGCGAACACTTGGCTCACAGTGGGCTCTTGTGAACCTTCTCCCATTGTAGTTTTCGTGCATTGTCGTTTAGCAAGTGGGGAGTCCCCCATCTCTACAGTCTCTAGTTGTTTCTACTAGGACACTTTTGTTGTTTTCAAGGCCCAGGTGAGTGTCCGCAAGGCTCTTGATATATTCAATCGCACATTTGAAGTGACATAGGTAGGCTGTCCTGTAGACCTTCTCCTTTGCTGAGCAAAGGACGTCGATGTCTCGGCTTCCTCTTTTGCTTGCTCTTCGAATTCCTCATCGGAGTCATTTTCTCCCACTAGCTCTTGGGTTAGAATTTGGATGCTCATCATCCCACAACTTATCAAACTGTTCATCATCCTTCACACTACCATAAGGGGCATCAAGTTGTTTTGTCTCTTGGCGATACACCCAAAAGGATCTAATTCTTTCCACACTCCATTCTTCTTCTCTTCTTAATTTTTTGAACAGGGTGGCTCCCATTTTGCACTTCTCATCAAAATCCGCTGTAGCGAAGTAGAAATTATGCCATGGCGGCTTCTTTTCCTCTGTGGGAATGTGAATCAGGTCAACCAATAATTCATCTTCATCCTCCAGTGGGCTACACCTCTTTTCCCAATAAGGCCGAGAAGTGTGAGTTACTTTGATATGCTCATATGGTAGATCATTGAAAGGGTTGTAACCCTAGATGAGCCAGTTTATCTTGCAACAATAGGTGTGTTTGCTTCTTTTTCACGGCCACTATTTTGAAACTTATCGGACAGGTGAAAAATCCCTTCCTCTTGGGTTTTCCTCCGTAGAAAGTAACATCAATAATGCATGCTTGTCAGAGCATTTCAAGGGCTAGCACCCGATTTGTAACGCATGTCAGAAGGCGAAATGGTTCCTTAGTGAAGCCTCACATCTGGATGAATGTGAAATCTACTCCAAAAGATTAGTCACATATGGGAATGAAGTTCTGCATATACCCTATATGCCCCTTAATGAGCCGGTTAATACCATCCTCTCCTTGCAAATCTTGCAAAGTTGGAGTCAGGAAATAATCCAAAAAATGCATAATAGTCGTAAGTGGAAGAGAGGAGAGGGGTCTAGACAGAAACTGGCTTCTTTCTATTCTTTTCGTAAAAAATAGGCAACTTCACACGCTTATCAAAGAAATCAGGGTTCTTATGCAAAAACATATGGGCAAGAAAAGGAGGAAAGCTAAACTTCTGTTCAATTTGCTAATCCTTTATTTGCCTTATCATCTCCTCAACAAGGTATTTTGAAAAATCATACCAAAAGAAAGAGTGTTTCCTGCGAAACTCGAATCCTAGGCCCAACTGAAATGTGTGCACTTCCTTGTCGATGTCTAGACCGCAAACAAATTCCAACATGGAAAAAGCCTCTTGCAAGTCTGATTTGAAAGCACCATGCTGTGCCGGGATCTTTGTTGGATTTTGGTGGTTTGCCTCAGGCCTTTTGGTTTCTGAGTTGTAAAATTTCTAAGCCTTTTTCATGCTTTTCCATACTCTTTCTCCCTTTGCAGGAGTGAATGTCTCTACATATTTTCTGCTGCTCGAATCAGGGATGCACAACATATTCTAGATAACTCCTAGGCTGATACTAACCTTCAGAGTCTAGCCCTTGATAATGCTGGTACTTGGGTTGAAATATTCGATGGCCACATCGACTAATTCTAGGAAATATTGCACAGATGGGACCATATATTGCGGGAGCCTGTTGAGCCATATCTTCTATGCCATTGATGTGAGTGTTTGGATGCCTTCATTCTTTTGTAGGCTGCTTTCCTCAAAGACTTAGGGTTCTTTGCAAGATTGGGATCATGAATATTATCCAAGTCTTCCTTGATTAGGGCATGGTTTCTATATTTTTTTGGCTTTTCCAGTTCCTATGTGTTCGCCCACTTTGGCTTGTCTGGAATACTAGGCATGACATAAGAAGTGTTGTCAAAGACGTTGACAGCTTGTGTTGCGTGCATAGCTTTAAATAAACTTTGCATTGCCTCCCCCTGTGCCTCTTTCCATGAACTCTCTGCCATTTTTCCTTTGCGGGAAGCTTCTGCTTAGCTTGAACTTCTCTGCAATTTTACCTCGGCTCTGGTTGTGCACTAAAACTTTTTTCACTCTGGGTAGCATTTCTGAAAAAAACCTTTTAAGTGCTCAACACTTCGCATGCAACACTTAGCTATTTTTTCTCAAGACGGTAGACGAGAGTTTCCTTTTTTTCTTTTAATTTGGCAAGTACTGCCAACCTTTTAGCTTGTGCAAAATGATTCGCTTGCCATTTTGAAATGACAAGAATTCATAATTACAATTGGCAACTATGTTGTACAACATGATTTCCTTGGAACTTGAGTCGACGATTTGCTAGCAGCTTAAGCGTTCGTATGCATTGGAAATTAATATCTCAAAAGGAATGATTAAGCCAAAGATGTGATTAGTGGTTGAAAAGATATGAGCTCGACCTTGGAGTTTTCAAAGCACCTGGAGAATGACACCTCAACATTTGGCCATGCATAACACCACTGATTACTACCACTAGCTTAGGCTAATTAATTAGCCCTTATTAATTTTGCACGCAACAAGTCGTACTCAGCAGACGCAACTAAGTGGGAATTTTGAGCAAGCCCTGGCACAAATTTCAAGTTGGTACTTGATTAACATCACGTTTATGGTAAAAAAATTACCACACATTTCCTCACTTTTTCTATAAATAGGCAACTAGGTAGTAGTGAAATCACACTTAGCGATTGCGCATAGTTGGTAATAGGTTGAATGGCTTAGCAGTTTAGCATTAGCAGTTGTGTAGTATTTTTATAGGCTAGACTTAAGCAGTTTGCAGAGATAGTTCTAAGATAGTTCCAGAGTGCCTGATAACATGAATACCCCAATTAGGCTAGTTTCTCATAAGTCCCAGATGACATTTTTAGGCGAGATTTCAACTAGGCACTTGAAAAGGATGACAAAGACTAAGCACTCATTGGATATCATAGCCATGAAATGGGTTTTGGGGCGTGATTTCCTTGAATATGAGGATAGGTACCGAGTTAACATTGATGTTTTCTCACACTTCGTTGCCTCTATGATTGATATTGGAATTCCCAAGCCATTAATTTTGTGTTTGGTAAATGATTTTTTTTGAAAGAAGTACCTAAACAACCTTAGAGAGGTAGTGGTGAACGCTGCATTCAGTGGAGACATTCCAACCACAAGTGACCTTCGGAAGTTCATTGAAGAGGATGCAGTTGTACCATGGTTGTCATTCCTGAGTGGCTTTCACCTCCAGTCATAGAATGAGCACCGCTAAAGGGTCACTCATGCCTGTCATTTCCTCTTCCGCATATACAACATGGTGCCATTCTATGATATTGACTGGTACACGAATTTTAGGAACCTAGTGTTCCCTCCACCGCTAGCCATTGCCCCTGTGAATGATGCTGCTACTGATGGTGCTGCCCCCATGGATGAAGACATTGTGGATGTTGTTGTTGATGCGTCCATTGCTGCCGCTCATGCCATGGATTGAAGACCTTCTTGTTTTCTCTTTTTTATTTTTTAAAAACTTATAACAGTTAGTCCACTTTTTGTATATATGCCTAAAAAGAGGCTTTACCATAGACTATATGAAAAGGAAGCAAAACATAACTATATATTTTTGAAGCATGGCCCTTGAGTCATTTTGGTAGTGTAAATACCAAAGCACATATATATATATTGAAAATATAGCTTTATATAATCATATTGTTTCATTTGCTTCTAGATTCTATAATGTGAATTATCTTTTATTTTTCAACATATATGTGTTCAATTCAATTCTGCATGTGGGTGTTGTTGATATTATGGATGCACAGCCCCTAAAGCTCCAAAATCTTCAATAAAGGACCTTAGCCATGAAAGATAATCAACCACAAAGGAAAGTGTTGCAACTATGGAATGTTGAATAAAGACTCTATATTGATATGATGTAATGATATGATATGTTACAAATGAACAAAATTCCTGATTATATAGGCAAGAAGAGAAAACCTAAGATGCATGAGATGTTTCCAAGTGTTATAATCTAACATGTGACAACATGTGAACCCTATCTAGATGATTATTAAATGTTGAGATAAGTTCTAGAAGGACAACTCATCTTCTAGAAGGAATCTTATCCCACAAACAAGGAAGGGAATATTATCCCATTTATTAAATGATTTATTAAAAATGTAACCTAGGACTAAATGAAATATGACCTAAGTTAACTTATGCTAGTGTAATAATTAATTAATTAATTACACTAACACCCACCCATAAGTTCAACTTAGGGAGGAAAATGCAATGATTATGCAAGAAGATGATGGGTCCCGGCTACGAGGCCATGTTAGGTACCCATGTACATGAAGATGCAGAAAATTTCCCACAACTGGAGAAAAGGGGAAAACCCAACGGGAACAAAACCCCTCCCCAAAAAGGAGATATAAAAGCAAAAAAGATGGAAGAGTAATGTTTGGAGGACTCAACATTATCCCCCCAAGGACTATAACCATCACATATATACAAAGAGATAAAAAAGATGTGGACTAGATAGCCCCCCCATAAAGGAGAGTAGTCCCCTCTAGAATGTCTACAAGACTAGTGTGAAACTGAGCAGCCAAGTTAGATAGACCCGAAGAGAACTCATCCATGTACCACAAGTCTAAAGAAGTGAATGTATCCATCTCTGCTGAAGCAAATCTCAATTGAGAGGTGTCGAAAGAAGAAGATGGTTCCATGCAAAGAGACAAGTCAATCCAACCGCCACAACCCTGGCAAGGAGGGGTTGATGATGTGCTTCCTACCCTTGAATTTGGAGAGTCAGGAGCATGTTGATCTCGATCCCAAAATTTGGTAAAATTGTATACCTTGGAATGATGATCTGCTTGACCATAGGCAACAAGGACATCAAACCTATCCTTGATGATGGCAAGGTCTGAAGTGAACTCAATTTTTGATCCCTCCTGAGCAAGTTGATAGACAAACAACAAATTATGAGCAATCTGAGGAATGTAGACAACATCTTCCAACCTTTGTCCATCAAGAGTAACATCATAGATACCAACATAGACAATATCTACATTTTCTATAAACATTCTATCAAAGTTGGCAGGCCTCAGAGTATCCCACAAAATATTTTGTTGAGAAGAAGTGACATGCCGGGAAGCACCAGCGTCAAGTACCCATCCTTCTTTGTTATCAACCAAATTAGTTATCAAAGCATTCCCCTTACCAAGATTTTCAACAGTGGCAATTCCATCAATACCTGATGATGACTCTTCATGAGAGGGGGAGTGAGGAGATTTGACTGTAGTAGGTGGGAGAGAGATGTTGTGATCTCTAAGTATCTGTCGTAGCTCATGTATCTCTCTCTTGAAACATGTATCCTCAATGTGACCAAGCCCATTGCAGAAGTTGCACTTGGGCCTCTCCCTCTTTGGATTTTCTTCCTTAGGCTGAGATGGTGATTCAGAAGAAGCTCCTGCCTTTGATTTTCCCTTGTGCTTGCCCTTTCCTTTTGATGGTCCTACCACCAATGCATGGGATTTTGTGGATGTATCAACCTGATTGAGCTTGGATTGTTCTCGAGTTAGTCATTCACAAAATGTCTCAAATGATGGCATAACAAAGATATCACCAAGACCATCCATGATGGAATAGAAAGAGGTAGAAAAATAGGAGAAGGAACCTCTTAACTTAGATAATATCATGAATATACACTCTTTGTCAGATTTATCTTTGCCACACCCAGAAAGGTGAGTCCTTAAAGACTTGAATCTTACCAGGTAGTCTTCAATGTTAGGAAAATGATCAACAGTGAGTGAAGCAAGTTCAACTTCTAATTGCAAAGCTCGTACATCACTAACAGAACCAAAGAGATCCTTGAGTTTGTCCCAAACCTCCTTGGGAGTCTTGCACCCATCAATATGGAAGAATAAAGAGTTAGAGACATGAAGAGCAATGAGCCCCATAGCCTCTTCAAACTTAATCTGATGCTGGAATTTTTCATATTCTCTGGTGAGATGAGGCTAATTCTCATTCAAGGTGGACCAAAGTCCCTTAGACCAGAGAAGTCTCTGCATACTGACCTTCCATGTGTGATAGTTATGAGGAGTAAGAATCTAGAATCTTGTGTCAATCATTAGAGGAGAACAAAAATCCAAGACAAAATATTTCTAACAAAAAATGTTGAAAGCTGATAACTGATGAATAATCAATTGAAGTGAAGCCTTTGAAACAAACTGAAAAAGCCAGAAATCACCTCTAAACCCAAAAATTAGGGTTTCCACTTCAACTAAGAATAAATTTTGATAGAAGCAGAATCTAGAAAAATATAGCACACCTCTAGAAAGTAGACTGAAAGAGCTTTCCAACGATATATCATTTGCAGATTTTTGATACTATATGTGGAAGTTATTCCTCCTGGAAGAATTCTGCCTAAATGGAATTGAGTTGGCTAACAATGTGCAAAAAATAAGCACCCGGGGCTAAAAAAACTTGGCCCTTGGTCATTGATATGACCGCAAGTGATAATCATAGTTTTAAAAAAAATCACCACCAGGTCGGTGGCATTAGAGCGGCGGTCCAGTGGTAGGAGCTGGTGGTGCGGTCGGAGAGAGTAAGCATCGCTCGGGATTGGTGGAGCCCTCGATTGGCAATGGGACCAGGGTTGGAGCACATCATTCGTGGGGACTTTGGTCGCTGGGGTTAGGATGTTGGCCAGAAACAAACTCCATGGAAACGGACACTGACGGTGAACAATGTCGGTAGTGTGACACAAAGAGGAGGTCAGGGACGGGCCAACAAAGATGATGCTGGATGACGGCATTGAAGTGACAGGGCTGATCACCCGGTCGGTGTCTACAGACTGATGACTAACAATTTTTTTTTTTGAATATTGTAAATTACAATTCAAAAATTAAAATGCCGATAATGTATGGATGCCAATGGTAAAAAAAATGAAACCCCAAAACTATAGCCGCCAAATAAATATTTCTGCCGACTGTGAATTAAAATACTAGTCACCCACTGCAAAGAAATATATGCCCGAACTATAGAAAATTTTTCCCAAAATATCCAATTTTTTTTTATTTTTCTAAAAAATTTTTGCCTTTGAAGAGGACTGAGAGGGGAGATTTTTTTTTCTGCAGATGTGTATGGATAGTACAAAAAATGCAAACCCTAGATTGTACCTCAAAGGCTCTCGATCGATATAACTTTGATTTTTGAAAATGAACAAGCGATCTATGGGTTTTGAGGCATTTTGGACGCAATGGAGAGGTCAGAGAGAGCCTGATGTGTACCAGAAATCAGCTTGGCTCCCGGGTAGAACCAACTAGCCTGCAACATAAAACTCCAAGCCTGCAAGAATCTTGCACTCCAACTTCCTGGGTCAAGGGTTAATGTTTCAATGGACAAGCTTTGATACCATGTTGAGATTATGGATGCACAGTCCATGAAGCTCCAAAATATTCAATAAAGGACCTTAGCCATGAAAGATAATCAACCACAAAGGAAAGTGTTGCAACTATGGAATGCTAAATAAAGACTCTATATTGATATGATGTAATGATATGATATGTTACAAATGAAAAAAATGCCTGATTATATAGGAAAGAAGAGAAAACATAAGATGGATGAGATGTTTCCAAGTGTTATAATCTAACAACATGTGACAACATGTGAACCCTATCTAGATGATTATTAAATATTGAGATAAGTTCTAGAAGGACAACTCATTTTCTAGAAGGAATCTTATCTCACAAACAAGGAAGGGAATATTATCCCATTTATTAAATGATTTATTAAAAATGCAACCTAGGACTAAATGAAATATGACCTAAGTTAACTTATGCTAGTGTAATAATTAATTAATTAATTACACTAAGAGGTGTTTGATTATTTATGTCTTTTGAGCTGTGAATTTATTTCCCTACTCTCTCCAATAATGGGTTACTTGTTTTCCTCCACCTCGAACCATCGAATAAGTAAGAAAGACCAGCCAACAAAACAAAAAAAAAGAAAGAAATAAAAGCACTATAAATTATGCTCCTTGCATTGAATTATTTTGAATGGGGCCTTCCCAAATGCTTTCAAACTTTCCATGTTGACTCGACTTCACAACCCTTTCATTAAAGTTTAGCACTAAGTCTCCACACTTTAGACCTTGGTCAGACACTTTCTTGTCAAACCATCGTTTAACCACCTGTTGGCGGTTAGTCATGGCTATTAGGGACTTTTTCCTTTTCTCTTGCACTTCCAGCAACTTGGCCAGCCAGACTTTTAAAGCGCCATTTTGTTCCACCTCGAGAGATTTTAGCAATTGTAGTGTTGGAATCTCCATGGAGATATGCAATAGTGCCTCTTTTCCATATACTAGCTCATATGGCAACGTCTTGAGGACTTGCTTAGGCGTTATGCAGTTTAACTAGAGTGCTGTTCGGAGGTTTTTATGCCATTCCCTTTGGTGTTTTGAACCAATCCTTTTGAGAAGTCAGACTAGATTCTTGTTCGTTGAATTGGCCAAGCCATTCCCCTGTGGGTAGTAGTTTGATGGAGTTTTAAGGAATATGCCATGTGTAAGTACGAATTGACATACCTTAGAGCCTAAGAAAGATTTGGCATTGTTGGAGATGATGGTTTTAGGTGGACCAAATCTCGTCACCAGTTGCTCAAGGAAGTCCACTATCTCTACCTTTGTCACATTCTTCAGCGGTACGACTTTGGTCCATCTAGTGAAGTAGTTAGTGGTCGTCAAGATCCACTTGTTTCCTGCGCTAGAGGTTGGGTTGATCATTCCAATGAAGTCTAAGCCCCATTGCATGAATGGCTCATCAACCACTATCGGATTGAGAGGCATTGTAAAATTATTTCTTCTTCCTGTGAAGAACTGGCATTCCTTGCAAGTTTTTACCAAGGAGTAGGAGTCATTGAATAGTGTTGGCTAGAAGTACCTTGCACACATGATTTTTATGGCGGTGGTGTTTGTGGAGAAGTGCTCACCTACGGCGTTGCTGTGGAAAGTGTCGAGGATACTTTTTTCTTGCTCTGTGGTAACACACCACAATAGAATGTCGTTGAAGTTCCTTTTGAATAGGATCCCTTCGATGAGTGCATATCCTTTTTTCTATAGGCGGTAGAATCTCCTCTTCTGAGAAGGAAGGCCTGGTGAATATTTTCCTATGTGCATAAATCTTACTCTATCTGCGAGCCAACAACCTTCAGATTCTGACTTGTTCATTAGGAATAGCTCTGATTGCTCCTCTTTGGCGACAATTTCTTCATCGTGTGCTAGATATTCACACAGTCCTCTTCCCCATACAACCTTTGTAGGCTTTACCTCAATGTCATATTCGAGGATCTTGGTGATCCAATTGGCCCTTTTTTTGGTGATTTCTCCTTCCATGATGTATTCATGCACACTAGAATGCGTGACATAAACGATCACCTTATTGCAAGAGATTATGTGTCAAAACTTCTTGAGTCCCTTTACTATTGTGAACGCTTGCCTCTCTACGAAGTTGTAGTTTGTCTCATATTCCTTCAGGGTCTGGGAGTGAAATGCTATCGGGTGTTCTCCCTTTCCCTCATCATCTTTCTGAGTTAAGACAGTAGCAATGCTTGACTTGCTACTAAATACATACATTATGAAGTCTTTTGATAAGTCTGGGTTGGCCAGCACAAGAGCGAAGGAAATAACATCCTTAAATTTTTCAAAGGCTTCTCTGGCTTCTCTTGTCCATTTGAATGTTTGATCCTTTTTCAACATCAGGGTGATTGGCCTAATTATTCCTACAAAATCAAAAAAAAAATTCTAACAAAATACACCTTTCCCAAGAATGACTAGATGCCTTTCTTGTTGACTGGAAGGGGAAGCTCTTTGATTTCTTTCACCCACTTGGGATCAATTGAAATTCCTTCTTTGGACACTACATGTCCTAATAACTTGCCTTGCGGTACTCCAAAGACACATTTTTTTGGGGTTCAGGGATATCCCAAACTCTTAGAATTTCTTGAACACCATCTCAAGGTGATTGAAATGATCATCCTTGGACTTGGAGAACACCATCAAATCATGCAAATAGATTAGAATAATCTTGTTGATCAGTTTGTTGAAAGCGATATTCATTTCCCACTGGAAGGTGGCTCCTGCATTTGAGAGGTTGAAAGGAATCTTAGCGTATGTGAACGTTCCCCACTTGCTAGTGAACATTGTTTTATGTTGATCCTCCTCTTTAACCCAGATCTGATTGTAGCTGGAGAAACCACCTAATAGGGAAAAAATATTTGATCCTGCCACTATCTACATGATTGACTCCATTGAAGGTAGCAGGTAATGATCCTTTAGGGATGCTCTATTCAGGTCTCGAAATTCCACACATAGAAGGATATCTCCATTCTTCTTTCAGACAGAGACTAGATTGGATACCCACATGCTATTCTTGATTGAAAAGACAATCCATGACTGGATTAGCTTTGTTAATTCTTGTGCCATTAGCGCTTCAATCTTGGGATTCACTGGCCTTTGTTTTTGGCAAACTAGTTTTGCACCTTCCGACAACTCTATTGTGTGTTGGATGATATCAGGATCATATCCCCTAAGGTCATCATATGACCAAGCCACCACTCCTTCATACTTTTCACAAAATTCGATGGGCCTTTCTTTATCATGGTGTGGGACATCCTTCCTGACTTTAAGCTTTCTCCCATCTCTGACCTGAAGGTTAGCACAGTTACTTTTTTCTGCTACAAACTTCCTCTTGTCATTTCTTGCATCGTCACAATCAAAAATATTTTTGAGAGTGACCAATCCCTTTGGAAGTTTGTTGGATTTCAGCTAAATGATTTGTCCTTCATAAGCTTTGGCGATCTTCGGTTGGAGCTGTTCGACAAATTCTCCTAACTACTGGATGAATGAGGCAATGTGTTCATCATTGTCGAACACTTTCCAACTCTGATCATTGTCTGGAATAGCCGGTTAGACTATCACTCATACAGAGTGTTTGTTGTGAATGAGGTCGGAGGTAGGGTCAAATTGGGATCCAATTTTTGCCATGTGATTTGCATCTGTATTTTTTTCTCGTGGCACCGTCTGGATGTTGAAGGCTTCAAAGCCCTCAATCAAGTCCCAAACTCTATGTTTGTAGGATCACATACAAACATTCTTGGCTGTGGAAATCCCTCGCACTTGATTGAATACTAGTTTAGAATCTCTGAACACCATTAGATGCCTGATGCCCATTTGCTTTGCAAGGCTTAAACGTTGCACCAGTCCTTCATATTCAGCTTCATTGTTCAAGCAAGAGAACTGGAAGTGGAAATACTTTAGTGTCTTTTCATTGTGTGGGGATATTAAACATATCCCAACTCCTGTACCAACCTTGTATCTTGCTCCGTCAAAGTGCAACGTCCATAGATCTGAAGCTTGATCACTTTCCGGTCCTTTGACGACCTTCGGGAGTACTTGGTCTTCATCTTAGATGACATAGGTTCCCAACCTAGTAGCATGGTAGTTTTCGAAAGGATTAGTATCTATATGTTCGCTCAAGAGAACATCTTCTTGATCAGTCCAATCTTTGGTCACTTTTTCATCTTCCAACAGCTTTGCACAATACATTTCTTGCTTGGTGATAGAGGTATGAGTGGCCTCAAAGTTGATCATGGCTTCGTCAGCCACATGTTCTGAATGTAGAGCTTTAGATTCTATCTTCATTTTTGCACCGCACTTGGTCCTGAGGATCATGTGAGACCAATCTAGGGACATGTATCCACCTACCTTTGAAGTGAATTCTTGAGATAGATAGAGGCCAAACATGGGGGAACATCTATGATCACAATATCTTGTGGGACTGTGATGCTAGGGCAAGCGAATAGAGTTAAGGGAAGGTCCTTGATGAGACTGACAATTTTGAATTTGTTTCCATCGAGCTACATCACTCCTCTCTTTAAAGGTTCATAAAGCCTCGGCTATCTATTTTAGCATAATTGTGGTGCTAGCACCAAATTAAATTATGGCATTGTGTTATAAATTCTTTCCCACAATAAGAGTTAGGAAGAATGGTTTGAGCTTTGGCTTATCCTTAACTTTAGAAGAGGCTGCCTCCATGCCATTTTTGAGAACTTTGGTAGGTGATGATTGATCAACGACCTTTCCCTTGAGCAATTGGTCTGTTGGATTTATGATCGCATCTTCCTGAAGAGCCTTCTACAATAATGTCTTTTGCTCCAGAATAGTTAATATATCCCAAAGAGACACATTGGTGGATGATTTTTTCAATTGTTCCACCACATTGAAGGGTGGGAGATTTGGAGACTTTTGCTCCCTGGCTTTAGTTATAACAATTTCCTTCAGCAGTAGACCTTGTGACACTACCATAGAGGTACTGGGTGTTCGGTCAGAAGCACCTTTGGGTTGCGGATTGACTGGTTGCGGGATGACTAGTTCACCCGTGAATCTCCTTTTTGAGCAGGTGTTGTAATCAGATTGCACTTGCAATGTTTGTGATGTGGATGCATCATTTGCAAACACCGCCTCCTCTCCTTCCATCCATGAGAAGAGTGCATTATCAGGAGTGATTTCCACTTCTTGCTCCAGTGAAATCCCTGCATTTGTGTGGTGAGCACTACATTGTCCATTTGTGAAGAGGTATACACATAGCTTTCAGGATCTGATGTTGCGCCTTGGCTGAACTTTTTTGCCACCTTTTGTTGTAGATTTTCATGCGGGAAATTTTGAGGCATATATGAGTCGCCGCAAGGGAAACACCAAGGGTTGGTGCCATCAATTACATTGTTTTTCCACGTAGTCAGTTCTCAGTTCGAGCTTAGGTTAGCACTCTGCAGTGGGGAAGGCACCGACACTATTTGATTTGTTGTTTTCACTTGTGGATTCGTGCAAGCGCCCCCTTGAAACTAGTTTTGTCAGTAAGAAGATTTCCCACCTTGGTAATTCTGGTAGCTAGGCCTTGGAGGGGTAGCTGAATTTCTTTTGATGATAGTTATTTCATTAACAATAGTCCGCAACATTTCTTTGAACTTGCTCATCTCTTCCTTTGAAGAGCCAGATGTAGAATCCAAATTATAGGGCACATTCAGATATGTGTACATAGATTAAGGAGTCAGCGCGCTAATAGATAGAATCTCTTGAGCAAGAACTGATATTTTGGGAAATATAGGCATGATGGGCCAGGGTGGAAAATTCCTGACATCTATCAAATTGTTCTTCGCCTTGACAATGACATTGTAAGCGGTTAGTAGAGTGGTCCTTCCCAAAGACTAAATCATCATGGAGATGTCGGGGTTGATAGATTTTAAGTAGAACATGAACGCTAGCTCAAGCGGCGAGTGGATATAAACTTGGATTCTTTACCAGCTTGTATGGAACTGGGCATTGAAGTCAGTCATGGATTCATGTGGGGCTCGCTTTATGGAAATCAATTGATAATATAGTGAGGACTAGTCTCTGTCATTCAAAAATATTTGATAGAAAGGATCTT
The DNA here is from genome assembly GCA_007258455.2 of Sequoia sempervirens. Lineage (NCBI taxonomy): Eukaryota > Viridiplantae > Streptophyta > Pinopsida > Cupressales > Cupressaceae > Sequoia > Sequoia sempervirens. The sequence goes on from VDFB02137365.1 coordinate 39,954,779, forward strand.
CGAGCTCATCCCAAGTATGGATAGAATTTTCTAGCAGTGTGCGGTACCAATCCAGCGCCCTACCTCTGAAAGAGGCTGCAAGCAGCCTTAACGCTACATCTTGGGTTGTAACTTCGTGCACCATACATATGTCCACAACATCTTTTAGATGTTCGGACGATGTTCTTGAGCCATCTCCGGTGAATTTAGGTATGGATTTTAGAGCAGGCATCAGGATAGTGTCCCAAATGGAAGGTGCTACTAGCATCCTATGCCACGTAATTTCTATTAGCAGCGGGCAACATGGCTAGCAAAAAGGGCAGAGGAAGCGGAATGTTCACTAATTAGGTCATGATCTATACTGTTGCTAGTGGCGGCACTAGTAAACTAGGGTTATATGCTATTTGGGATCTAGTTACAGGTTGATGGCTCATACACCCTCTTTAAAATTATGTTCATTTAAGCTCAGTCCCATCGAGTATGCCAGGAAAAAGAAAAACTATTGATGCCATAAATTGGCAAGGTAACAACCCTTTGTGGGAAACTTAGTTTATGGGGGACCTATTGTGCTAAACTGAGTGACCTCCAAATTTTTAAAGAATTCAACTTCTTATGTAATTGGGGTTTTGAAATGGGAAAATGAAGCATATATAAAAATAAAGGATCTAAGGCGATGAGCCAAAATTTAGATAAAAGGCATGATAAATCTATCTTTTGGATACAATTTAAGGGCTCGTTCAACAATCTTCTATGTCCTAGAACGACAAAAATTAAAGATTGAAGTATGAACAGTACATTCCATGACATAAAATAATTTTCACACCCATTCACTGAAAAAGAGGAGTCGAAAGACATGATCTAAACCAACAAACTTGCATTAAAATTATAAAAGTTTTGCAAATGAACCATTCAAACAATAATGGCATAGTATAAATTTTATCAGATAGCATAAGAAAACATAAAGGACAAACAATGGCACAGTCTGTGAGTTCTTGCAATGATCTAAACAATAGAAAGGCCTGGTGTCTCTCTAAAATCCTATATTTTTTACAATTCTCGAACTCGTGGAACTTGGAACATGTAACATGTAACCTCTGAACCCATCTTCAGAAGCAAAGAGCAACATATATAGTGAGCATTCCCACCGCCTAGCGAGCAGTAACTGAAAAGATTCGTATCTTGAGAAATGATGCAATAGCAATGATTCCCTTGGCCGTTGCAACAAAAAAATATTCGGGCCATAGCATTTGGTCGCTCCCCATCTAGGTGCATCCCCTACGAATGATGGCAGTAGTCCCAAAAAATTGTCAAGCAAACAAGTTTCGCCTCCCCGTGGAGGCAGTTACAACACATGATAGCATATCAAAGTTTGGCATTCACTCCACTCTTTCCTTTTGATGAAGTCCTCGCAAGGAGACAGGTGGCGGCATGGCATAGTTCGTGGTTCATTCTCCCCTCCCTTCATTGGAAGCTTGTGTTGGGATGACGCGTAGCAACAATGTTTACCATAGACGCCGCTTGTGGGGTCCGCCAAATCTTTACGTGAAAGGAAGCTATGTGGCACATGGGTGGGGCCTGATGAGAAAGTGAAGGGAAGTAGTTAAAAATAGCCTGCGGTGAAGACACATGGGAGCATAGTGAAAGCTGGTTGAAAAGAGAAGGGAAGAATCCCTTCGGGAAGCACTAAGTGGACACTTGGCAGAGGCCGACAATCATTCATCAAAAAGGGCCAATGATGTTTATTTGAGGCATGGGCCCGTACTTAGCGAAAAAAAAAACTTGAAAGGGAGCTTGATGAATTTTACATTCACAGTTGGATTAAGCATGATGTTCATTTATTGGAACCTTGTACAGTTAGGAAAGCTATGCACCAAACATTACATATTAAGCAAATGAACTCCTCCACAAAAAAATCCACACAAGATCAAACCATAGGATGGAAAGATAGAAATCTGACTAATCTTACAGTAGAAATGGGGTCAACTTCTTTAACCCAAGATAAATTACTAAGATATCTCCTCAACATGAGGTAGAGAAGAGAAATTCCATGTTGGCATTGTGATAGCAAATTGTCTAAAGGTCATAAGCATGCTAATAGTGAGAAAATAATGATTATTAAGAATGGGGTTGAATAAGAGGGAGAAGTAGGAACTTGAGCATGAGAATTTGGAGGAGAAAGAAGCACTACTATCCGTACTTGCATTGAATGGCACAAAAACACCACAAACTCTCAAAGTGATTGGTTATATCTGTAATGTCGTAAAATTGCACCCCTTGCAATTTCACATACATTCTTGCATCTAATTTAGTGTCCACTACCCTAGCATTTTTGTAGGCTCATTTTAGCCCCTGCATCAACCTTTTCCCCTCTCAGGATGCTCAGGGCCCCTTTTCAGCAGCTACCTTCGTGCGTCAGCTTTGCGTCAAACCTTGTGCTTTTCCCGTTCTCATCGTTTTGTAGTGTGATAAGTCTGGACACTAGCATGCCACGTAGACATCCGTGCATCGCGCTAGAATCCCGTGACATTTAAACATTCAAACAACTAATTCTGAGCTTGTTTTCCACTTTTCAACAAGTTTTGTTAGTGGTAACGACACAGGACACCTTGTAACCACTTGGGAAGCTTCTTTTCCCTCTTTAAAAGTTGTATTTTCAATCTATTTGGCCTTCTTGGCTTATCTCTTGAATTCTCCTCTCCTCTCTGCAACATTATCTTGCTATCTTGCTTGTATAGCCCCCTACAACTTGGAACACTCTTAAGCTCTTACATCGCTCTTTGAAACTCTCTTGTCTCTTGCAACCCTCTTTTTCGTCCTTGCTCTCTTTGGCTTCCTTAAGCCTTGCAACTATATCTCCCCTATCTTGTGCTTGTGAGAATCCTCAGATTTCATACATCCCCCATCTACTGCATCTCAATTTTTTGATACGGGTTCTCCTTCTCGAGTGGGGATTGCTTTTATCACTCCTTTGTTCATTTCTCTCTATTTGGTTGTCCGTGGAGGTGTGAACACCAAAACAGGGGTTTGACTGAGGCAAACCCCTATATAGCCCCAACATTTTCTCCAGATCTTATGCATGCACGTATTGAGGATATTCATGTGTTGGAGGCTTCATTACTTGTGTTGTTGTGAGAAGTTTCTATCTCTTATCCTCTTTAGTCTTATCATCTACTTCACTTCATTTCAGTTATGTTACATTCTGTTACTTTCTTAGGTTCCAAGATTTCTTAGCAATTAGAGTAGAAGTAGACACTTCGCTATTTTTTTTGTGACATTCTTGATTTTTTGTCTATACAATACACCAATGCACCTTTGGGACTCCAACATGTTGCGTTGTCATCCATTTTCCACAGTGGAATCCTTTGGCTGAAAGCTTGCTAGTTTGTCCAAAAAACCATTGTGACCTACTCACTCTGATTATGAAACTCTTGCTTTGTTCCTTGAGGTAGTTTAGGGCAGTTCGCCCCTTGGAAATCTCTTGAAAATAAAGAGACTCATGAGTAGCGAATCCCCCTTTAAATTTTGGTGAAGCCATGTGAATCACAGTATTTTTCAAAAAACTAGGAATTTATTTACCCCAACTTGGTGGGGTCATTAACTTTTGAATCGGTGCTTGGAATTTAGAACCATTTACACCGTTGGAAAGGTCTCTAAGAGGAATAATTCAATACCTAAATATTGTGCCTTTGGAAATCAAATTTTAGGGATTGACGCAAGTTTCAACCCCAAATTCTACTTCGAAGACCTTCGAAAATGCAAATTACTAGAACCTAGAAAATATCGAAAAAATATGAAAATTAGGATTTTTGGTTTGTCTCAATTCTGTCACCCCTAGATTGCTTTGGATCAGCTGGCATGCCTATATCTCTATTTCAAAAATTATTTTCTTTCTTCCTTTTATATCTTTCTAGCTTTGTTAAGAAGCTTCAAGAAGTTCTCTTACAAGCATGTGAAAGTGAGTTCTTGTCTCCTTTCTTATTATTCTTTGTTGATCCCTCTCCTGAGATTCCTTCTAAGGATATTTTGGCACAAGAGGATGAAATCATTGATACCTTTCTTAGTTTCACTCTTCCTTCTCTTCATTCCAATGCACTCTCCTCCAGAGATTATGCATTAGCGAATGATGAATCTCCTTCCATATTTGATTCTCCTTGGATCGATGTTGAGAATATTTCTTTGAATAATTAGTTGACTAGTTGTGATGATTCTGTAAATTTAATCTGTCTCTGCTGCCCCTTAAAGGCCTAAGAGACTAGTCATTTATCTGACTCCAGCTTGTCCTCCTAAAAGGATTTGTTCTATTGATGGTGTTCCATTTGATAACGATTCTCTTGATCTTTCTATGGCTCCCTCTTACAAAGCGGTAGCCCATACTTATAAGAATAGAATAAATAAACAACCAAGCCTTCTTCAAGCTCCTAAACCTATGACTGAAGCACTAAGCGATTACGATCTTTTCAAGCAACTCCAAGTTACTCTGGCTAAGATCTCACTATGGGACTTGCTTCAGTCTACTCCGATTCATCAAGGTATGCTTCAGGAAGCCTTGCAAAATATCCTCTTACCTTCTTCTGCTAGGCCAACAGATGTTAATGCATTGATAGCTCATATTCATGCATATTTTTTGAATATTACATTCTATTCACAGGAATTCCCACCTTTGGAAGTGTAGAAGCAGGAGGATCCTCTGATGATTATAATTAACATTAATAATATCGGCATTAGACGTACTCTCGTTGATGCTAGTTCGACGCTCAATGTATGTAGCATTGAGCTATTGCCTAAGATTAAAATTGATTCATCTTCTCTTAATGCTTATTTTGTTGACATTCATGGGTTAGATAATGTTGGTCGACAAGCCCTAGGCACGATAGTTTTTTCCTTTGAGGTTGGGACCCGTTACCATACCCACCCTTGTATATGTTATGTCAGAAAAGTTGCCATATAACCTTCTTCTCGATAGATCATGGATTCATGCTACGGGTGCAATCTCATCTACCTTACATAAATCTATTAAATTTATTTGAAATAATCGAGTAGCCATAGTCAAGGCTGACCCTGAGGGTATGCACTTATGTGAGATGGTAGTTGTTGGTCAAGTTTCGGTTGTGCCTACTTGTTGATGGTGTTTTCTGCACAACAACTCAGAGAGAATATAATATTCTATCTCTCTTGAAAGGTAAATCTCTATAAATAAGCCTCAAGAGATAACCCCAAGGTCTCTAATGTCAGGTCTTGACAAATGTAGTGAAACAACTAAGAGATAATGTGAAATTACTAGTTTTCTACAAAGGGCCTTACATACAAGTGTTAGAGCTTCTTGAATTCATCAGATATGTCAATAAGTAGATGCTTGTGAATCCTAAACTAACTCAGATTCAAAATAAATGACAAAATATATAAGGGTTTCAAAGAGATTTAAATTTAATTGCTAGAATCAGCTTTGAAAACAACATAATGCCCAAAGTGGACCAAACCCTTCAAACTAGTTTATGCTAAACCCAGATTATCCTGCAATATTATATAAATAGTGCTATCTCCTAAGGTTTTTAAGATTTTCGGATTGCAAAGTATTCACACATTAATCCAGATATAACATTAAAATGAACAACCACTTCACAATTAAACTAAGAACATAAGATATGGGCCCAGGCTAACTTTGCACAACTACCCACATGCAACAAGTAGCTAAAAGTATGGACCAAGGGTTTGCTCAAACACTTCAGATTTTCCACCATAAACACAACTGAAACGTGAATGTAACTAAAATTATCTAGAAAGTAATTTACTCCAAGCAAACTTCTAAATCTGAAATACAAGAATCACAAGAACCATACACAGATGAATAACAAAATGAAGAATCACCAAACAACAATTCCTTCTTTGTATTAACTTCATCAAAAATTTGTAACAATTCGAGTTTTTCTAGTATTTCTAGCATAACAGAGCTCTCTAATGTCTTAGCTAAACTTCTAACTCTTTTCCAGAAATGTCTCACCTTAACAAATGAGGGAGTAACCCCTATTTATAAAAAATTACACCAAGGGTACCCAAATTAGGGTTTCATAAATTAGGTCAGCCAAGTAGGTCGGCTAGCCATTCCCTCCCAAATTTTAAGTTCAAAATATACATTAAGATAATGGAGGTCGGCCTCCAAAGTCAACTTTTAGCATTTAATACATGTCAGACACGAAATCCAAGGCACCGCCAACCTGTCCCTCAAGCAAAACTGGCATTTAATGACACATTATCCTAGGCCATCAAGCTAGGTCGCCCATCTCTCCTTCACCTACCCCATTTTTGCCATTAATTTCCTTTAATTTTGAAAGGATTGGATCTAGGTTGGCCTAGGTTGGGGTAGAAATGACATTAATTTTGGTCCTAGTTGTTCTTAACTCTGCCTCATACTTGGCTAAGGTCTTCTCCCAATCAACATATAAATCTTGAAATTTATCCAGACAGGATATATAGATAGCAACATCCTCCAACTAATCCTTAATAGCAGGGCCCTTAGAATTTGGAGAATATATCTCATGCCACCATTGTTGTAATTGTTCCACATTTAGGTCCCTTTGTATGAATTTCTTCCGTCCTGTAATCGTTTCTAGAAAAGTGTTGCATGTGTCAAGTGCCTTGGACAACTTCTTAGGGGCCTTCATTCTGAGTTCATTTTTGAAATTAATTGCCTCTATCCATTCCATGGCATTGTGAGTATCCTGCATAGTAAAGACACCCTCCTAAACCAGAGTCTTGACTAGAATTGCAAGAATCCTCTCCAATTCCTTGACAACTGTATCATTCGGTGGTTGCTTACAGTCCTGCAAGAAGTATGTTATGTCATTGGAAAAGAAATATGACTTCTCATAATAGGGCAATACATTTTCAATCATTTCTGTATATGCATAAAAATGGTCATGTCTAATTAATCCTGACATTTAATTAAATATTTATTATTTAATTAATTTCTTTCTTAATTCCTCTACATATAAATAAATTTAATTTATTTATTTATACCGTTCACCTACTTTATTCTTCAACTTTAATTAAATAAATTCATTTTTATTTAATTACCATTTTCTTAAGTCCACTTAATTAATTAAATAAATATTATTGTTTACTTAAATTAATTATCACATTTAAGTTTAATTAAATCTTTGATTTAATTGAATTTAATTCCCTTTCTTCTAAAATTAATTAAATATGCTTATTTAATTAATTCCACATGTCACTTTCCAAATCTTAATTAAATATTTAATTTAATTAAGAATCTTCCATTTTCTCCAAATCTTAATTAAATATTTTATTTAATTAAGAAAATCTTCCATGTCATAAATAAATGAACAAAATATTTTCTCAATCTCACAAAAAGATGATTTTTACAATTCATCTTTATCATCTCTCATGAAAGAGCAAACAAATCCTGCTTTCTATTTTTCTTCTATTTTTATCTCTAGTCTTCTCCATCTTCGACCGTTCGATCTGCCATAATTATCACAGTCGTTGATCACATCAACCCATCAAAAGCTTTTGAAAACTCTATAAATACCCCTACGAATCCAAGCATTGGTTATAGACAGATGAATATACACACATACATGCATTAGAGACAGGTGATTAGCATTTTAGCATTATCAACTTTAGCATTCATAATTTCGTAATTTTATATTCTAGCAATCATGTTTAGCTTAAGAATTTTAATCATATCTTAGCATAGCATGCATTCATCTTTAATCTCATTCTCTATGTAGACTATTTGTTGAGCCTAACATACAATCTGAGAGCAAGCTGGAATCAACAAAAACACTAGAGATAGAGGACGATAGGACGACATCAAGGAAAAAAGACTGAGTTTGCATTCCTTTTATTTGATTTTCTATTTTTATATAATGTCTTATTGGTGTGTTTGATTTATTTTTAATCTACATATTGCTATAGTTAAAATTTATCACATTTTTGGCATCCACCGTGGGGCCTTCACCCCATTTTTGACATCTACTTGTAGGTTTTTTTTACAGGATGTCACATTCTGGAGTTCGGATTTTTGGAAAAATTTTCATTTTAGTGCATCCGTGGGTTTCCTTAGCACAGACAAGGTTTCTTTCAGCACTTCTATAGGTCTTTCAGCGCATCTGGGAACTATTTCAGTGCATCCAACAATTTCTTTAGCACATCTAGGGAACATAATAGTGCATCCCTTTAGCTTACTTCAATTTAAAATTGTCTAATTTTTTTTTTTTGCATTCTTAGATTAGCACATTTAGGATTTCTTTTAGCACATTTAAGGTTTTTTGTAGCACTTATGGGGTTTGTTTTAGCGCATATGTGTGACATTTTAGTGTATGCAGGTTGTAACTAAAACAGGGTTATGAGTCTGACGCCTTCCGCATACATGATTTTTTTGGCTTAAAAAGAAGCAACCCTAGGGTAGACATATCAATTTAAAATGAACCAATACTAGGATACGCATGCAATTTAAAATGAAGCAATCCTAGGGTAGTCACCACACATTGATTTTGTGGTTAAAATGAATCCAATGCTTGTTGTGAAGCAACATCTTCACATAGATTAAATCATTGTCATTTGGGCTCTAAAAAGAACACTGTCTGCTTTGTCTGTGGCAATAGGTCTATGCTCTCCCCTTAACTGGGTGATCAAAATACCAGACTTTCCTTTTCAATTTCTATAATTTTAATGCTTTATTACATCATGTAGAGGGCCTGCTCTTGTGGGAAAAAGTACTCACCCAAGAGGAACAACCCAAGTGGGTTCAAACCAAAGCCAGGTTATTCCACCCCACTATAAAATTTAAAGCAAATCTAGGGAAACCCACTTTTTCCGGTAGTGTACAAGATAACCATCCCAAAGCCTTTGTTCTAAAGGTTGTGAGGTCACTTGAGGGAGTTTATTATTGCCACACCAAACAGAAACCCTTACTACAAACCTAGTGTAGTAGCCAACCGTGTTAGTTTCTGAACATCCTAATAATCACAGTGCAAGGGGAGGGAAGAATCTGACCCAACACACTCACCATATAACTGCCAAGGACCGTTTTCTCAAGGGATCCGGTATCCACTTTCGTCACTCTGAGTACGTGCTTGAAAAGACAAAAACATGGGCGCCCCTTTGGGGGTGACACAACTGTGTGAGTTGACTCAATTCTAAGATGTGGGTTGTGGTTATTATGATGACCTACCTGAGTACTAAGAGTGAGTCTGCATGAATTGTCTGTTATGTGCAAAACCTATGAAAACACTTTTTGAAATTTTTTTGTACACTCGATGTTTAGTATAGGGCTTAAAAACAACTATTTTTAGAGTGTTTGATGTGTTTTCAATCACATTAATTCAGATAAAAGATCATCCAAAATGAACATGCAAAATTTCAGCTGAAACTACTCAAAACTATTCAGAAAATTGCTTTGGAAAACTGTTTTAGCGCATCTAGGGTATATCTTAGCGCATCCACTAGATAGTTCAGCACATTTAAAGCTTGTTTTTGTGTATTGAGTGTTTTAGCGCATAGGCTGAATATTTTGTAAATAGTTTTTGGTCACTGTCAATTTATTTTTTTGTAGTGCATTTGAGACATATTGTAGTGCATTTGAGGTCTGTTGTAGTGCATTTGATTGTTTCTCTAGCGCATATGCCTATTTCTGTAGCACATATAGGGTACATAGTAGTGCATCTGTCACTTTTCCAGAATTTTTACTTTTGAGAGATCTGAGTTTGTAACATCCTTGGTCCAGTAACATTTTGACATTTCTCTCATGCTTATAGAGTGGAAATCAACCAAATTTTTTAGGAAATCGATTTCCAATAGGATCAAGAAACCTAAGAAACATTTAGGTTACAAGAAAACCTTGCAACGTAGAAAGTTTTTGTATAAAAGTCAAAACGTCTTGCTCCATTACCATGAGTTTCTCCATAGGTACCAAGATTTTGCTAGGGGGTTTACTGATGAGTACGTTGTAGAGCCTTTATATTCACGAGCCTATTTCCAGAGAAGAGCTCTATCACAACGACACAATCACAATCAACCTCTTAGCTTCGATTATCTACCACAACCTTCTATTGAATATCCAACACATCTCAATAAAATCCTTCAGTGAGTTTAATTAGGCTATTTGATATACTTATCATTCTTCAAAAACAAGGATTAAATCTTAAAAGTGCACTTTTCAAACAAATTCCTGATTTTTTCTTTAATTCAACTTCCCCAATAGGATTTTGATATCCTTTATCATTGGAAGCCACAATCAAAAACTAGGAATGTCTTTGATCATATCATAATATTTTCATCTTATTGGATCAAAACATCATCATTTTTGCACTTATCAAATTGTGATCTAAGTCTAGAAGAACATTTCGAAATCATATGCCTATTTTTACAATATCTCAATACAATAAGTTGAAAGAGTATATTCAACAAGATCATACCCAAAGAACTCAAGAAGAAGGTGAGAGTAGCAATCCCCTTTATAGTGTGATTTGTAATCCCCTTTTTAACATGGGTGAAAAAGAAGAAAATCCATTTTCTTACAACAAATATAGGGACATGAGAAAAACTCATGTAGATAGTGTTGTTGAACGAGATGAAGAACATCACCTTAGAGAGGCTGAGCAAGATCCAAAATTTCACAAGGCCTTAGAAAACATTTTAGAGTGCAACAAAGAAAAATATTTCCCGTATTTGGCTAACAAAGGAGCTAAATTGCCTCATGATTTTGATACTGAGAACTTAAAGAGAAGTCTTGATGAAACACCCTTGTCTGATCTTAGTGCCTTGTCTCAATAGATTAAGGAACTTCAAGGAAAAATTAAATACATGCAAGGGGGAACCACAATGAAGAAATATGCTCTTTATGACATTTGTCCTTATCCTTTTGATCGACGTCTCAACATGATCCCATTTCCCAAACATTTTGAAATCCCAAAGTTTGATCATTACAATGGGAAATCGGATCTAATTGATCATACTAGGGACTTCCGAAATATGACTTTAGAGTTTTCCCATGAGAATACATACTGATGCATTTGTTTCCTAGAAGTCTTGGAGGCCAATCTATGGAATGGCTATCGAAAATCACACTGCCTATCAAGACATTTGAGGAATTGATTAACGAGTTCATATCACAATATTCCTACAACATAAAACATCAAATAACCATGATTGATCTCTACAAGGCTAAACAAAAACCTGGTGAGCCATTCATTATATTTCTTCAGAGATGGAGAAGATTGTTTGCTAGATACCCACGTCATGTTCCTAAAAAGGAAAAGATCACCACTTTCATAAACAAATTAGATCAAGAGATGAGCTATCATCTTAATCTTCATTTTCCTCCCTCTTTTCAAAAATTGATTGAAAATGCCATCACCATTGAAAGTGCTTTAATCCAGAGAGGGATAATAAAACTTGACAAGGACAATCCTAGCTCTTCAAATCACCACAATGACAAATCTAAGTTTAGGACTTGCACAAAAATGTGGTGAATGATGGTGTTGTAGATGCAAATCATGTCTCGACTAAGCCATTTGTTCTTAGTACTCCAAGTGCTCCTCGCAAAAATAACTATAACAATGTCAACTCATTCAAAAATCAAGGAAACAATCCTCCTCTGAGGAATAACGTGAATCAAAATTTTACTCCCAATCAAGGGAATGCCAACAATCAAGGTTACCGTGGAAACAATAACAACAAAAATTCCTTAGGAAATACCTCAAGCACGAATCCACAACGATCTTCATTCTTCTCTAGCAGAAGAAATTTTACTCCACTGGGTCAATCTTTAGAATCTGTATTCAAAGAGTTGATGGCTAAAAATGTTCTTACTTTTCTACCTCAACGCAACTTTGAACCCAGTGTGAAGCCTCCATCATGGAATGATGCATACTATTGTGATTATCATCAGTGCAAAGGCCATTGCACAAATAATTGTCAAGCCTTGAAAAATTTCGTCCAATACTTAATCAAAAATGGCACCATCACAATAGAAGGACACCAAAAATCAAACGAAGGCCACCAAGAATTTCACAACCCTTTTCCCAACTATCAAAAGGGAGAGTCTTCAGGAAAAAAGTATGAATCATATCAACGATCATATCTACACTAATGACGAACGAGTCAATGTTATAAAAGTTAAGGAGAAGATGCAATATAGACAAGTCAACACAACAACAAGGGCACAAGCTAAAGTTGTCTTAAAGGGTGCTTCTTCAAAATCCATTGTGCCCCTACCTCAACATCAATATGACTTAGTCAATCAACTTGGAAAAACTCCTGCTCAGATTTCTATCTTAGAACTCCTGAAGATTTCCCCAGCACACAAATAAATTCTAGAAAAGGCCCTTGTTGAAACAACTGTATCCACTGATCTGGATGTGGACTAATTTCAAGCCATGGTGGGACACTTGTCCTCACCCACATGTCTCTCATTCTTTGAGAAAGATGACATTTCCATGACACATCCCCATAACTCATCGCTATATTTAGAAGTCATGATCCACAAGTTTCGTGTTAGACGCGTACTAATAGATGGAGGCACTGGTTTGAACATATGTACCATGAAGTTAGTTCAGGATTTAGGATTTTCTAAGGACTCCATTGATCCCAGAAGAAAGATTACTATTAAAGCCTACGATGATGAGGAAAGAGCATCCAAGGGTTTAATCATGCTGCCAATTAGAGTGGGATCGGTTATCAAGAATAATTTTTGTCAAGTATTAGTCCGTGATCTTGCATACAAGATCTTATTGGGTCGTCCATGGATCTACGAAATGCAAGTTGTTCCGTCCACATATCATCAATGTCTTAAGTTTCCTTATGATGGACAGGAGATCACAATACTAGCTGATAATTCAAATAGTCAGACTTGTGCCAACATCAAAGCTAGTCAAGATACTTTGGTTCCCATTAATCGAGAAGCTCTTGTTAGTATTTCTCCCAAAGTTGATACACAAATTAGTCAGTTAACCAACAAATTTGACAAGCAACTACAATTCAAGGAAAATGGAGTTGGGGAGTACTCTATTTTTCTTGCTAATATTCCTATGTCGCCTTGGTCACATGGGAAAACTTCTATCACACAACATTAGATATCTATAGCATCAACATCAACACAATCACCAACAGAGCCAAGTACAAAATTTAATGGATGATTTATCAAAGGAAAATTCCCCATGGAAGATCTTGAGGATAGAGAAGTTCTAAAGTGGCTCTATAAAGATGAAGATGAAACAATTCTCAATGTCAAGATACCAACTAACCAATATGGAAAAGGGTATTCAATCATGCAAAAGATGGGCTATGATGGAAATGGTCCTATTGGGAAAAGAAAAGGAGTAGTTGAGCCTATTCACCTCCAGGACTTGCTGCCAAAGATAAAAAAGGAATAGGATATGGCACTAACTCAAAAGAAAGAGCATCCAAGTAGTTGCATGATACTTTCCTCACATTACAAAAAGGTTATGATACAAGAGAAGCATGTTTGACAATAATTCAAAATTTTGTGGATAATAACTCTGACACAGACTCTGGTGAATATGAATGGGACACCATCTACAATGATGAGTTATGGAGGGAAAAAAAGGTTGATGTGATACACAAGTACACCCCAACTCTAATCGAAGGTGAAGGGTCAGGGTCCCAACTACAAGGATCTGAACTACAAGGTAACTATGATTCTAGTGATACTGAGTCAGATTTAATCGAGCAAGACTATCATGAGAACATTATCATCATTGATCTACCCCATACCTCGGATCCTACAAACAACTCCATTATGACCATAACCATAGCCGATTTCACACTTCCTAATGACCCACTACCACTGATCCATCCCGATCTCATTGACTGGGATCTATCCAAACCTATCGATATACCTATGTTTCCAAGCGATGAATCTATCGTGAACTTCCTTTCCATAGATGACACAAATGATTGTTCCACTAGCGATTTTTGGCATAGAGTCTTTAATAAAGAGAGTGTCAAGTCTCCTAGTTGTAAAAAAAAAGAAAAAAAAGAAAGATCTAGTGGTGAAAACTAGAATCTGGCAGTGTTAGATCAAACAAAAGATAAAACAAAGAGCGTATCAGATGGTGAAAACCTTTTTAAGGCACCAGATGATGAGATGCTTGACACTCTCCCAGAGCACTATCATGAGCGATCACCTATCTTGATTGAGCCTACAAAAGAAGTTAATATTGAAACTAGAGAAAAACCAAGGATTCTACAGTTAATTGCATCAATGACATATAAAGAAGTACCTGAGTTATGGTCTTATGTAGACATGCCAGATCTTGATCCTGATCTTATAATACATCACTTTTCCATCAAACCAGGAGTTAAACTTGTGAAACAAAAAATCATAAAGATGCATCCTCATGTTACACTACTGGTTAAAGAAGGATTCAAAAAACTCATTGATGTGGGATTTATAAGATCAATCGACTATGCAGAATGGATCTCCAACATTGTTCTTGTGTCCAAGCCAGACAAAAGTATTAGAGTGTGCACAAATTTCAGAGATCTTAATAAATCATGTCCTAAGGATGTCTTCCCACTTCCAAAAATTGATACTATAGTTGATCTGACAACTGGCCATGCCATGTATTCACTAATGGATGGTTTTTCTGGTTACAACCAAATCAAGATTGCACCTGAAGACTAGGACAAAACAACTTTCACATGTCCATGGGGGACTTATTGTTGGAATGCCATGCCTTTCGGTCTAAAGAACGTTGGGGCTACATATCAAAGGGCTATGACTACAATTTTTCATGACATGATGCACACATTCATGGAAGATTATGTAGACGATATATTGGAAAATTCATACACAAGAGAAGGACATCTTGAAGTATTATCCAAAATCTTTGCAAGATTGGAAAAATTCAAAGTTTGCCTCAACCCTAAGAAATGAGTTTTTGGGGTTACATCTGGAAAACTCTTGGGATACATAATGTTAGAAAAGGGAATTGAATTAGATCTTGCCAAGGTACAAGCAATCATGGAAATTCCTCCACCAAGGAATATCAGTCAGTTGAGGTCATTACAGGGACGACTTCATTTATACGAAGGTTCATCGCACAACTGGCAGATAAAATTCTACCTTTCACACATCTATTGCATAAGAATGTTCCTTTCAAATGAGATGACAAGTTCAACAAATCAAGCAGTACCTAATGAACCCACGAGTTCCTGTACCACCAAATCCGGATAAACCACTAATCTTATATATTGCTGCAACAAAGACATCTTTGGGGGAATTATTAGCACGAGGACTCTACAAGAAAGGAACGTGCAATTTATTACATCAGTCGAATGCTAACAGGTCATGAACTTAACTACACTTTCATCGAGAAGGCTTGTCTAGCAGTAGTCTTTGCCTCACATAATTTTTGACACTACATGTTAACTCATACAATCAATATTGTTGCAAAGATTGATCCACTTAAGTATCTATTGAGCAAGGCTACATTAACAGGAAGCTTAGTAAAATGGGTTATGATCTTGAGTGAGTTTGAAATCCATTATGTTGATCACAAAGCAATCAGAGGACAGGTTATCACCGATCAACTAGCTAACGCACCACTACAAGCAGAGCATCCCATGCATATCGAATTTCCAAATGTTGACGTCTTCACCGCAGAATCAAAACAATCATGGTCTTTATATTTTGATGGTTCTTTCACTCAACATGGATCGGGGGTAGGCATACTCTTTGTTACCCCTCAAGGAAATACCATTCCTCGGTCGTATAGGCTAATGTTTACATGCACTAACAACATAGCCGAGTATGAAGCTTTAATCACTAGACTCAAGATCGCATTGGAATGGAGGATCATAGAACTACAAGTTTATGGTGACTCACAATTAGTCATAAATCAGATCAATGATGATTATCAGACCAAAGATGACAAACTGTTGCCATATAAGAAGATGGTTGACGATTTCAAGAATTACTTCATGGATATCAAGTTCATATAGATTCCAAGACTTGATAACAAAGCAGCTGGCACCATGGCCACGATCACATCATTGCTACAACTCCCAGAAAATCAAGCTCGCTATGAATTTCTGGTGGAACAATCATTTGCACCTGCCTATGACACACTTGAAAGCCAAATCATTTTCCACTTAGTAGGATTTAATGCACCTTGGTATGGAAAGATTTATTCCTACCTAAAAGATGACATCTTACCACCTGACTTATCCCGTAACCAAAAGCACAAATTTATCCGCCAATCCTCTCCTATACTCTTATCGCTGACACCCTCTATCACCGCGGTCTTGATGGTACTTTACTTCAATGTCTTGAACGTGATGAATTTGACAAGGCTTTACAAGAAGTTCATGGTGGCATTTGTGGTACTCATTCAAGTGGACTGACCTTATCTAAGAAATTGATTAGAATGGGGTACTACTGGCCTACAATGGAAAGAGAATCATTCACTTTTGTGAAGAAGTGCTCAAAATGTCAGATTCATGGGAATCTCATTCATGCTCCTGCACAAGAACTACAACCATTCACGCCGACCTGGCCATTCTCTCAATGGGGGTTAGATCTAGTTGGAAAGATTCATCCTTCATCATCGAACAGACACAAGTTCATCATCACAGTGACATAGCACTTTACCAAGTGGATTGAGGCAGTGCCTCTTACTAAGGTTACCGACAAACAAATCTCATCGTTCATACTCAACTATATTATTTGTCAGTATGGCATTCCCAACTCCATTATCATAGATAATGGACGTCCGTTCAAGAATTAGGATGTTGAACTTTGTGAGAGATTCCATATTCAACATAGATATTCAACAACATACTATCCACAAGGGAATGGCCAAGCAAAGGCCTCAAATAAGACTATATTGAAAATTTTGAAGAAGACTGTGAATGATGTGGGGAAAGATTGGCACGTTCAACTAAATCCCGCATTATGGGCCTACAAAACTAGCATCAGAACGCCAACAGGAGCAACACCATATGCTCTTGTCTATGGAGTAAAATCCTTATTACCTCTAGAGGTTGGAATTCCATCACTTAGGGTATCATTGAAGGGTCTCACAATAGATGATGAATACAGAGTTTCCCGACTATAAGAGTTGGAACTCCTTGATGAGAAGAGACAACGAGCAACTGACCATTTGAAAGCATATCAACATATGATGTCTCGTGGCTATAATCACATAGTCAAGCCACATACCTTTTAGGTCGGTGATCTTGTTTTGAAGGAAAACCCACAAAATCAGCGAGACAGAGAGAAGAAAGGAAAGTTTGAACCAAATTGGCTAGGTCTGTACGTGGTCATAATAGTATACGGTTCAAGGGCATACAAACTGTCAATGTCAGAAGGGGACCTATTTGACGAACCCATCAACAACATGCACCTGAAGAAGTATTATGTCTAAATCAATTATCATCATCTAGAAAAAGTCCTGAAAAACTAACAAAACAATAGAAAAAGTCCTAAAAAAATAAGAAAAACAACAGAAAAATTCTTGAAAAAATAACAAAAACAGTAGAAAAAGTCCTAAAAAAATAACAAAAATAGCATAATAAGTCTTGAAGAAAAAAAAATAAATAAAAAAAATTAAAAAAAGGGGAAATCAAAAAATGCAATAAACACAAATAGGGAAAATATGGCAAACATACACTATTTGTAGCTCTCCATCTATTGGCTCATGTTCTGCACTTAGCTTCTCAACCTTCATTTTATGAATCATCCTAGGGTCATATCAACATCATAATTCCATCATTTTCCTAGAGCGATAATGTCTTACCATGGCTTGATCGTTGTACATGTTCATTTTAGCAAGTTGTGCCAATACTGGGGGAAAAAGTTGACATACTGGGACCAATCAACTTTCAGAGTTTACCGAAATAGCTAGACAATGACATACAATCTAATCAAATGAGCAAACAATCAAATCATATGAACAACTATACAATCATTGATCCATATCACAGTTTTCAGCAAATTTCATATCATGACTCATATCTGGATGATCTAAAATCTAAATAATGTTTGGAATAACAATATTATATTTTGAACAATGGTTGTTTGATTTTTTGCTATCATTCCTTTGGAGCACACTTGATGATGTACTGAACTAGAGTGGCGAGGAAAAAGAATGATTTTTCTTTGTTTATTGTCTTGAGATTGACTATCAATCTGGTGCACATATGTCGCGAGACATGATTTTCAAAGCGTATCAATGATGATAGTTCCTAATTTGCATAAGAATGTGGTTAATCTTTGTCTGTTTATGCAAGAAATGCTCAGGTCATTTAGGTTCAATTATACCTCGATGCTTGTGTTCACTTGCTATATCAAAAATCATGAAAGTTCTACTCAAGTCATCATTGGTGCTAATTTCCCCTTTGACACTTGTACATACTTCCAACATTTTAAAATGCTCTATGATGATTCAAGAAATCTAACAAAGGGCTCAACAAATGGTTGTTGCATTTCATTTAGATCATTATATATATCTTCATACTATATTTGCATTAGAAGTTTTGAAAGGCTAAACAAAAAATCAACGGTTGTCATATCTCTTTGGACTATTTGTGGAGGACATTAGGACATTTGTTTCATTATCATCTTTCATCTCTTTATCATTTATCATTATCATTTCATCTAAGTCTTGTGCATATCATATAGTTTATCATTTATTCTCATATCATTTCAATCCTTTATCATTTACTCATCCATCATTATGCATTATCATGTCATTTATCATTTTTTTTCATACCGTATAATTTCATTGCATATCATTGATCATTCTCATTTTATATCATCTTTGTTTTATTGCATATCATTTAGATCTTTATCATTTCATATCATTCTTTTATCCATTAGGTATTTCATATCACTTTCATTTTCATATTATCTATCATCTTCATCTCATTAACATCTTATCATTTTTGTATCCATCTCATTTTCATTCTACACCGTTACATACCATTTATCATCTTCATTACCATTTCATTTACTTGTTTTATCTTTATATCATCATTTCATAATCTATTTTATTTCACTTATCATTTCATATCATTATCATTTATCATTATCATTTCATTATCATTTCATCATCATTTCATTACATTTCATTACATTTCATTACATTTCATTATAATCTTCTCATTCCATTACATTATCATTTATCATTTATCATTTCATCATCATTCCATTACATTTCATTACATGTCATTATAATCTTCTCATTCCATTACATTATCATTTATCATTATCATTTCATCATCATTTCATTACATGTCATTTATCATCTTATCATACATCTCATTATTATTAATCATGTCCATTTCATCCCATTATGTATCGTTTGTCACATTACATTCATATCATATCTTTCAATCATCTATCATTTTCATATCATTTATATATCATGTCATTTTTCCCATAACATTTGACCCATTTCACATATCATTTCATATATTTTCCTAAATCATAGACATACTACAAATTCATGATGCATCTCATAAACATAAACATCCATTTTCCATCACATCATCATTATTTCTTTCATTTGAAAAATCCAAAAACAAACATTCCATGCCTACATTACACATCATAAACATATAATATATCCCATTGCACACTTTCGTAGTCAAACATCCTAGGTCATCCACCTGCATGACATCATTAATACACATCACAAATCACCATCATATCATGAATCATCCTGCATATCATGTTAGTCATCAAATCAATAAAATGCATATCAAAATCCATACTACATCATGCAGAAATACATGCATATCACATCATCACATCAAAAATGCACATCACCAAAAATCATTGTTGCTGCATATCACCGCTCATAAAAAATACATACAACTATCTAATGTCCAATGAAGCTGAAAAGTCTAGAGAGATACATGAGATATGATAAAAAAAAGTGTACATGCTTCAAAAATGATATACATGTGTGAAGTACATCAATAATACTACATCAATATAAATCACATCTCACGGCTGACTAGTGGAACCCTCTGATGGAGCTGGTATTGAAGATGGTGGCCTGCCACTACCCTTGCGTCAAGATCCTATTGAGGCCCTATGACCCCTCTGTTGTGTGTCGTAGTTCATGATATGCTCCTAGTTCTGTTGTGGGACTGAGGGTAAGGCTCTCTACGGTCGGGAGGGCACAACTCCTCATATCTAATCCAATCATTTTTAGCCTCCCTGGCAATCTCGAATCCCTCTGCAATGGCCTCTCACAAAGATGCACTCTCAATAGTGCTCATGAGTCTCTGAGCAACACCCTCTGCCTCTACTGCCCTTCGTTTGAAGGAATCTCTCTTTGCTATCAACTAGGCCACCTGTGGGTTTGGGGCAAGAGGAGGTGCCTGTGCCTATGCCTATGTAAACTGTGCTTGTAACTGCACTGCCAAACTTTGAGCCTGAGCCAACTGGCTCTGCAACAACAACTGCTACCCCTAAAGCGTCTGTACTTGGTCTTGCAGAGTAGCTATCTGCGCCTGTTGCATTGTAGAAGAGACCCTGATCACTGTCCATCGTCCAATACCACTCCTCGACCTCCCCATAATCTGAGCACTGCCCAAGATATCTGTCCTCTACCTCATTGGCCTCTACTCATCCCCTCTGCTATCTCTGTCGTCATCCCCACCACCATCATCTGAGCTCTCCCCATTTCCACTCTCCTCCTCATCTCCACTATCCTCCTCCTCATCCCCTCCACCCACCGCCTGCTCTCCCCCTAGATGATGTGCCATCAAAATGGGTGCCGACTCATCTGGACATGTAAAACGAGGGAATGGATGTGTGTGGAAATAAGCAGAGTACTCATCCGACATCCCTGCATCAGTAATATCCGTCTTATAAGCCCATGCCTCGAGCAGTAAACTGGTATACTCTATATATGCCACCTGATATGAAATGCATGGCCCCCATCTAGGATCATCCTTGCATCTCCCATAGTGCGCAACGCCTTTAGACATCCCCTGTGTATAGCCATACTGTCTCTGCACTCACAATGCCAAAAATATCTCTATAAGAAACGGGGTCTGCCCTATCAGATACTGGGGCATACATACAAATGGCATCTTTAGATGATCAATATCCCACACCTCACAATATGTGTATGGCCTCCATATCACTGAATCAACATCATCAAGAGTTCATTGCTAGTACTCCAACTTGCCCAGCTTGGGCTAGACAAGTGCAATAGAATATGCATAGACATATGGCCTACTTGGTGGCCTAACTCTAGGACAAAGTGGTCTCGTAATAGCAATATGTTCCCATGCCCAGATCTAGAGCAGGGTAACACCACAAGAAAAATTGGACGATCTGCTATATACTACCTGATGCAAGTCATGGTATAAATGAGCTAACATGCAGCTCCCCCAGGCATATCTCTACTGTTGACCTATCATCAGCTCAATGATCTTCCCCCCATCCAATTGATAATCCCTTTGACCAGTGATCCAAACAAAGGAAACCTCCAATGAATGCACCCAAAATGGCAAGTAAGGTCTGATATTCCCTAAAATCTGCCCATGGCACCTAATACCCTGCTATTTGAGCATTCCCAAACACCCTCCTGAGTGCATTTGTACCACTTAGCTCCTCGTGGTCATAAACCACAAGAGCACCTACCACTGGAATCCCCAAAATCTTGTATATGTCCTCGAGGGTCATGGTATTCATGACTGAAGTACAAATAGGAAGATGATTTGTACTTCAATCAAATCATCTTCCTATTTGTACTTCAGTCATGAATACAAATATGTTTAAATCACATCATCTACTATTTGTTTTCTATCGCAAAAAGAAAATTTATTAGAAGTCATATCAAGCATCCACTCTTTGTTTTCTAATGCAAAGTTATCAGACAATCCATCAATTATTCTACTCTTTGTTTTTCGTTCAAGGGAAACAAAGTTATCAACTATCTATTCTTTGTTTTCTATTTTGGGAAACAAAGTTATCAATTCATCATCAAATTTTCTATCATTTGTTTACATATCAACATGATGACAAGACAATTTTTTCTATCTATTGACCAAAGAAGCAATAGTCATCATCATTTTCATCAACCAAAGCATTCTGCCTAAATTTCCGAAATGCGCTAATCTGCAACCTCTATGCGTTAAAACCCAAATGCGCTAAAGTTCCCCCCCAACGCACTAAATCACCCTATGCGCCATTATGTGCCCCAAATGTGCTGAAGTTTTCCCCCTATGTGCTACTTCCTGTATGCGCTAAAACCCTACACGTATGTGCCATTTCATTCCCCCAATGCGCTGAAACCCTATACATTATATTCTATTTCCTATATGCGCTATAGTCCTAATTTTCTACAGGCATCCTATATGCGCTATTTTACCTATCAAATGCGCTAAACTATCTATTCCCTAAAAGCACTACATTATGCCCTATATGCGCTAAAAGAAACTTTGAAAGCTCTAAAACTCCTACTCAATGTGCTAAAATAAGATGTTCAACCCTAAATCCGTGCTAAAATGCATAAAAATTTAGTTAAAATTACACATTTTCAAATCAAAGCGGGTTGAATCGACTCACCGGTGGTCCATACACGACTGGTCTTTGATATTGGTGAGCCCGCTCAAATCTATGCCTGTGATAAAGAATCTCCATCTCGCCAAGTCAGCGTCAGAGCACAAAATTACTAAAGTCAAAAGGTGAAAATGACTTGCCCTTTTTACCCCTTTTACCTTTTAAAGGCCAACCAAGGTGGGTTTTTGTGGCATTTTATTTTTATTTTTATCTTTTTCTCAAATTCTAACCTTATTTTTCAAACTAGGGCATCTTTTAATTAATTATCGAGAGCTAAATCACTGCAATCCCTCTCATCATCTGAATTTCATCATCAACTCAACATTTTTTTTCATCATCAGTGATTTACCTCCTGAGGGGGCATCATTAATATCAGCAGCATCTTTCAATCAGAAAACATATCAAAGTCAAATCAAAAGGCATATCAGGCACATTTTTTTTTATTAGGGGCATATCAGTTAAAATTTTCCGACCAAGGCAAAATCAAATGAAACAAATTTCAAAAGCAGGAATATTTTCTTTGAAGCAATGCGTTTAACACATCACTTCAAAGAGGGGAAAAATGTATATGCATAAAAATGGTCATGTCTAATTAATCTTGGCATTTAATTAAATATTTATTATTTTTAATTAATTTCTTTCTTAATTCCTCTACATATAAATAAATTTAATTAATTAATTTATATCGTTCACCTACTTTATTCTTCCACTTTAATTAAATAAATTCATTTTATTTAATTACCACTTTCTTAAGTCCACTTAATTAATTAAATAAATATTGTTTATTTAAATTAATTATCACATTTAAGTTTAATTAAATCTTTGATTTAATTGAATTTAATTCCCTTTCTTCTAAAATTAATTAAATATGCTTATTTAATTAATTCCACATGTCACTTTCCAAATCTTAATTAAATATTTTATTTAATTGAGAAAATCTTCCATGCCACCAATAAATGAATAATGAATTTAATAAATTCATTATTTATTTTCAAAATCTTTTCTTAGTCTCACAAAAAGATGATTTTTTACAATTCATCTTTATCATCTCTCATGAAAGAGGAAACAAATCCTGCTTTTTTGTTTTTCTTCTATTTTTCTCTCCAGTCTTCTCCATCTTCGACCGTTCGATCTGCCAGAATTATCACAGTCGTTGATCACATTAGCCAATCAGAAGCTTTTGAAAACTCTATAAATACCCTTGTGAATCCAAGCATTGGTTACAGACAGACAAATATACACCTATACATGCATTAGAGACAAGCGATTAGCATTTTAGCACTATCAGCTTTAGCATTCATAATTTCATAATTTTATATTCTAGCAATCATGTTTAGCTTAAGTATTTTAATCATATCTTAGCATAGCATGCATTCATCTTTAATCTTGTTCTCTAGGAAGACTATTTTTTGAGCCTTGCATACAATCTGACAGCAAGCTGGAATCAACAAAAACACTGGAGATAGAGGACGATAGGACGACATCAAGGACAAAAGACTGAGTTTGCATTCCTTTTATTTGATTTTCTATTTTGATATAATGTCTTATTGGTGTGTTTGATTTATTTTTAATCTACATATTGGTACACTTAAAATTGATCACACAATTTCATCTCCCTTGTTGCTAACATTTTGCAACCACTCCTGGCTATCCTTTGCAAAAGACTTCAATCTTTCTATCTCTGAGACAACCTCCTTCGAAAAAAAGCCTTTCGGAAATGAGGAGCTATCACTGCTTGGAGACTGTAGAGGCTTAATTAAATGTTGAGTATATCGGTGCACCTCTCTCAATTGCCTTTGCAACTCTTCTTTTTCTTCAGTCTCTTTTTCTAATCTTCTCCAAATTTTTTGAGAGGATTCTTGGAAGTCTTCCTTTTCTTGTTCCTTCATGGTTGGGCCTAAATTCATAGTCTGCACTTTGTAATCTGTGGGCCTTAATTCATCCTTGTATTTATTCTCGGGAGGAACAACCACGTGGACAATCTTGTTGTTGAACTCATCCCTTACAAATTTAGAGATAGTTTGGGCTCTCTTCCTTTCCTTTGGTTGTCCCCACTTTTCCAACAACTTGTCCCAACTCGGAGTCTCATCTTCCACAATAATGGATTTCTATTTTAATCTCTTCTCCAACCAGCCTGGGGCAGCAGGCTTCTCTATCTCTGTATTCCCTAGAGGAGTGCCATGTTCAGATTGATCATGAGGAGGGCTTTCATCAACAACTTCTATATTCTCCTCATCCTTTTCTTAGTTCTATTGCTCCCTTTCCTCACCATCTTTTCCTTCATGATCTTCCTCTGCATGTGGCACATCAATATGTTTACTGAGTTGAGGTTAGTAAGGAATTTCTACCGTGTCCTTGGAAGTAATCTCCCTAGTGATTTCTATCTTCTCCCCTAATTCTTTAGCCAAATCACTTAATTGTCCAGCCTTGGGCATAGACACTTCTCCACTCTATGTTTCTACATCGGGGTTGTCAAATGGACCTTCTTCTCCACTGAGTTGCTCATGTCCCTTCAGAGTCTCACCCTCTTGTATATTTTGCATTGGGGATGGAGAAAGTGAATTATCCCTTGTGACTGCCTTTTCAACATCCTTTACGGGGTTATCAACAGGAGCCTCCTCGGTATGTTCCTTTTCAATTCCAATTCTTGATTCTCCTATATAGGGGACACCCTCCACCTTGGTGAATTTCTCCTCACATACACCTAGGGCTTTCCCCCTAAGCTATCAATCTCCATGACCTTAGGAGGGGTAACTGAGACTTCAGAAGTTTTTTCTTTCTTGGCTAGCTTTTTCCCTTCAGTCACCAACTTCCTCTTCTTAGTAGGTTGAGGAGTCGTCTCTCCCTCAAAATCTTTCCAAGAAGTCTCTTTTGTCTTTGGTGGAGGATGCTTCTCAATTTTCCTAGTTTTCCCCTGACTTCTCATTCTTCTCTTCAATGTGAGGAGATTTTTTCCTTCTTTCTCATCTCCGTGCGAAGGCTCTATAGTATCATCTTTTGCAGCCTCAGTGTCATCCTCATAATGTGATTCAATATTTCCCATTATGTCATAGGTGAATTGGGCACCATCTGCCTGCAACTCTACAACTTTGTGCCTAACCCACATTCTAGAGTATCTTTTCACAGGCTCAGTTATTTGATCAAGGTAAACCACCTCCTCTTTTGACCAATTTACTGATGGCAGGGGTTGATTTCTATATGGCTCATAATCATGATACTGTATGAGATCCCCTTCATCTTCATCAACTTGATCCGCCACTTGGTCTACCTTATAGAGCCTGATAAGTTTTAAGGGAAATTTAGAATACTTCCTCTTTATTACCTCAAATTCATCTCAGCAATTTTCGCAGTAATCCTCCATGTGGTCCCGATGCCTGTACTCTCTGCTGGCCTGCCTTTGTGCCTTTCCATAGGGATCAAAATTGTCTCGGTTGGTGTGTGAATACAATTTGTATTGTGTCATCTCATTTTCTAAATATTGTGCACTTTGGAGATTGGGGCATGATTCAAGAGTGCCGATCTTTAATGGGAATTCATCTGTGAGCCATTTCCTGTGCATATCCTATAGCATTGTCTCGAATGTAACCATTTTTTTCATCAA
This sequence comes from Sequoia sempervirens, assembly GCA_007258455.2. Lineage (NCBI taxonomy): Eukaryota > Viridiplantae > Streptophyta > Pinopsida > Cupressales > Cupressaceae > Sequoia > Sequoia sempervirens. The sequence continues at coordinate 39,980,929 of VDFB02137365.1, forward strand.
CTCCAACAAGATGAGTTTATTTGTGGGATACCTTGGAAATATGAGTGGAACCGTAGGAGACCCTTGTATTCAGATGTAAGAAAATATCTTAAATTGTATGAATCACTGTCCATACTTCCTGATTAACTCCATTGCTTATGTAGAAATTCTCATATGGAGGGCACCATGTAGTAACCTGGGGATGTACATGAAGAAGGCATCATTGGCTCTCCTATAATTTGATGTATTGTATCGGAGTTGAGGGTAAACATCCCAGATCCTGTCTTTTCCAAGAGTCCCTTTGCAGCTTAGGCCCCTGTATTTGAACTTACTTTCCAACATGTAGACAAGGTAAGATGTCATCATGAATACACGAGTATCTTGTACATTTCTGATTTGCCTATCTAGATTGTCACTTAGGATGCTTGCCCAATGGTAATTTTTTCCTCCCACAATCTGAGTGATCACATAAAACATCCAAGTCCTGAAAGTGAAAGCCTCCTCCAATCCCATTACTTTGCCTACGAGTGTGATGATATCATTGTACTCCATCTTGAAGTCACTCCTATGTAATTATTTCGAGAGCTTGGAATAGTGGGGTTTTGGTTTAGCTACCCATGAGCTTTTCATCATATCCAAAGCCCTGGAAACATCTTTGACATAAAATTCCCCTGCTTCTTGGAGATTGATTTCTTTGATAAGCTTGTGGTGGGAAGTAATGTTGAATGTCTTAGCAATGGAATCTTCAGTCAAGTTAGCCATAACACTTCCCTATGGGCCCACTATTATTGTTTTGTCAGCATCACAGTGCTTTACACACTCTAGCACCAATTTTGGGCATAATAATGTAGGTGGGAACCCTGCTGCCTAAGCTAAGCTCGAGTGTGTAATGACCTGTGCTAGTTGAGTAGCTTTGTTACCAAACATCCTCTGCTGAAAGTCATCATAATCAACATGCCCCATGTTCATGTCAACTATCCTTGACCATTCATAGGAGATTCATGACTCCAGCCATATTCCTTTGAAGTCATACTTCATTATGTCTATTCTTCTTTTTCCTTCCTCCTGCGTGTGTGTAGCCTTTGACTTAGAAGCCTTTCCAGGCTCACCTCTGCTTGCATCTATTAGAAAAAAAGATAATTACTAATCATGAATAAATTCATCATCAAAGCAGACAGATAAAAGCCTCCAATCAATCATCAAATGCTTTAATTCATTTAAAAAAATCCAAGACAAGTCATTTACAAATAGAGGCACCTCAAAATTTCAGGGGCCTGAATGATTTTTGGAAAATTCAGCATAGGGCGGAATTTTCGACAGAATAAGGTTCAGGGATTCCCTGGCTAGGTGGATTCTCCACAAGAAGCCAAGTTCGAGGATTTCTCGACTGGATGGACTTTTTGAAGGTCACCCGCATGAGGACTCCAAGTTGTAAATTTACTCACATTATCACCCGATGGCATTTCATCCAAGGTTTGAACTTAATCTCTCAAGTTCTGGTGATTTGAAGCCCAAGGGAAGTTCGCAAAAAATTCAGAGGGACTCAGATTCTCCACAGGATTGGGGTTCAGAGATTTCCAGTCAAGGAAGATTTCCGGAAGAGTTATTTTAGGAACGCTTTCAAGTCTTTGACATTTACTCATCTCAATGTATGGTGACTTCATGACACTTTGCTAAGCTCTTCATCATTCTTCGATTTTCCTTTCAGAGTTTCCCCACTAACAGATTCAGAGAATCTGGGACTGGGTGAATTCTCCGAAGGAAATACCTTCAGAGATTTCATAGTGGGTGGAAATTTCTGAATGTTAAGTTGCCTTTCGAATTCCTCTAATTTAAGACGTTTTAGCTCTTTCTTGGAATCGTCTTGGATATGATGGGTGGAAAACTTGTTTCGGGTTTCGGCTTGATGGAAGGATTCAGAGAATCCAAGGCACTTCAGAATCTCTAAAGGATTAACTTTTGGAAATTCCGAGGGGCCTCGGATTTTCCAAAGTGATTATGCCTTAGAAACTTACTCCATGATTTCGATTAACTTCTCTCTCTAGTACAAACTCCTCACGATCTCTCCCCTCACAACTCATACTCAATCGTGGAAGGGTAAAGTTAGCTGGCTTGGGCGTCGCAATGATAGGTGACTTCGGGGAATCTAATGGAGGGCAGACTCAAAGATTTCAAGAGGCACTAGAATCCCCGAGGGATTAACCCTCAGAAATTCTGAGGTGCCTCAGATTTCCCGAGGTAATGAAACCTTTAAATTTTCATTTAACTTCCTCCTTTGTGCAACCCTCGAGTGGCCCCTCTTCAGTTAACGACCTGGGAACTATATCCCTGCACTCCTATCCAAAACTTGACACTCATTTCTATGTCCCACCCCTGGGGCTAATGTATTGCTGCTTGATACCTCCTTCCCTTTGTCGATTTTGACCATTGAAATAAGCTAGGGCATGGGACAATGACACAGGGTTGACATGAGTCCACTTAGTAACGAATCACCATGTGAGCACGTTGGACCATTAGTCAAGATCACAGTTCGAATGGGGTTTCAATGATCATTGTTTCCCGAGCTAAACTACATAGAGAGAAAACCCTAGTGAACGATAAAGGGTGATGGAGACGAAGACTAACCCTAATGCATAAGACAGTCACTAGATCGCACAGGGTTTGACAAACAGGAAAAATCCTTCCCACAAGAAACATCAAACAATCACAATCAAAACAAAGCATATTCATCAACGTCTACACTATTAAAACCAAATGAAGTTGGAATGACAATCAAACTGTAGTGCAGAGTCAAGCTAGGGCATTAAAATCATGAAATAAAGGGTAAAAACCCTACCTTTAATGCACACAATCCAAGAATGTGAATGCACTCCAGATGGAAACCAACAGCCACAAGAAAATTAGCTATCTCCAGATGAACCAGGCGATCAATGAAGAAGAAATGAGTTTGAATGCACTAAGCTCCAAATGAAAAATGGGAAAATGACACTTGAACGTCGCCTAAATAGCCGACCAAAATCGTATTAAATGTAGCCACCTACCTTTCACGCCAAAAGACGTTGCTCTAGGGTTTGGGGATATGACCATGGGATGAATTCAGGGAATCCGAGCAAGGCCAGATTCTTCATAGAACCTGACTTCGGGATTTCCAGGCCACCTTGGATTTCCCTCGATGACCCATCGCTTGGGGAATCTGGATCAAGGTGGAATCCCCGAAGACCTTCTAGACTTGGTCGATTTTTCCCGATGGTTGGATCCTAGGTTAGAAAAGAGACCCTAAGGATGCCCTGGGATCAAAGAGCTGCAAATAACACACCCTAGGTGCAGATAAATCATTGATCTCTCCAAGTGAAGCCAAAAGCCAAAATTCAAGGAACCCATCCCTTAATGGGAAAAGGTGAGACCTACAACAAAGCAGGGACGAAAGCAAGCAAAGAGGAGGGTCCCTACCTCAGGTGGGGCATGTGTGAAAATTGCACAACACTACTCTTATCCCTTCAGTTTCTTCCAATGTGTTGATGTCTACTCCAACAATACCCGTTGCAAAGGATACTCTTGAGACAAATATCCCTGAAGAAGATCCTTTTTAAAGCAAGAAATCCTAAGTCTTCTCCTTCTACCTCTTCTCAAAAGAATGCATGTCTTGGTGATGATTGGGGTTCTCCAAACTTTACAGAATCCTTTAGTGGAGAATATAAAGTTGACCCGATCCACTTAATCCTTCTGATAACATCATTCAAACCCATTATCAAAGATGGTTTTTCTTCTATATCGCGGGATAATGTGAACATAAATTGTAATGTTCTTAATGTTGATCATCCTTTCAAGGAAGACGATCACACTTCTATTAAAGAGGCTAATGTTGGTAATCCTATCAAGAAGGATGATGGCGATCCCATAGAAGAGTGTGATCCCCACTGCTCGAACAATGCTCTCTATGAAAATCCTCCTCCTTCTCAAGATTTGCAAGAACATTATGGTCCTTGCTTTAAGCTTGTCTCTACATATGGTTATGGGCATAAAGGTTGTGGGTGTAACGAACAAGGCATTCAGGTCCCTATAGAATGCACACCTCATAAGCATAATTTGGGGCTTGGTTGCTTGAATGAATAATCTAAACGGAAGCCATGGTTGAATGGCGACACTGTTTTTGCTCAACCTCATTCCCTTGAAAGGTTCATCCTCCATTGTCTACTATCTTTGTGTCTTCTTCTTGTGAGCATTCAAAATTTTCTCCACAAGAGAAAGGGGTTCTTCCTAATCCTCATCCTCTATTTGAGCAAGGGCGTATTTTTTTTAGGCTTCTTAAAGCCCACTTGATTACTCTTCCTTCTCCTACACGTAAGAAATTCCATAAGAATGATAAAGAAAAACATTCTTTATGTGCATACCATCGAGTGCCTGGCCATTCTACTAGTGAATCTAAGGCCTTGAAGGATAAAATACAACAACTTCTTGATTCAAGTGCCATCACTCATTTATTTGTTGATGCACCTTCCTATTCTTCAAATGACAAGTGATATCGAGGTCTACCTCTATCTTGTATGTTTTAAGTATCTTGCATGGTTCTCCTCTCTTGTGTGTTGGGGGAAATGATAACTTGTTTTGGAGATGTGTGTCCTTCTTAAGGACCCCCTCTCTTCTCTTTGTCTTTCAAATGAAGCGTCCCTTGAGTGGACACTTTTTCTCTTGAAGGGTTCCTAAGGGACCCCCTTTGAAATCTTTTCTCTCAAATGAATTCTTTGGTGTCTAGCTTGGGGGCAGCCCGACTAGACCTATTTCATATCTTTGCGTCTAGCTTGGGGGCAGCCTGACTAGACCCTTCTTTTCTATGACTGTCTTGTAACACAACTTGTAGTAACCATAGGTTCTTCTGATTAGTCTTGCTCTACAGGACCAAGAACTTGTAGAGCTCCTTTACATCAAGCTTTCCTAACATGTTTAGTCTACGGATTAACATGTTGCTTTGTAGGTGCGCTTGTGAAGCTTCTTTTACAATCAAGATTACCTTGCAAGACCGAGCACCTGTGAGGATCCAATTTGACTTTGTAGAGTCCCCTACATTAGGCTTCCCTCAGGAGAGAGTACCTAGGGTACCTTCTTTGCAATTATGAGGACCTATAAAGCACTTTCATCCTATGGGATCTGTTCACTGTTGGTCTACGGACCTTCGGTGCAATTTGTTCAACTATGTAGGAGGGAGTACCTACAGAGCCTTTTGTTCACCTTCCGTAGTTCTGCAGATTTGTGGAGCATTTATTGAACTCTCCTTGGGTTTGAGGACTTGTGGAGCTATCTCTCTTGGAATTTTCATTCCTTTCTAGCTTCTCCATCTCTTTCTTCTCAATTGTGTATACCGGATTGAAGATCTACATCTTCTTCATCCTGAATATATGCTCTTTCTCTCTTCGATATTGGTTGCTTCCCTAAATCTTGGGTGCATTCTTCTCTTGAAGCAATCAATCCTTACCTTCTCTTCATTTAAGAATTCTTTTGTGTTATTGTTTTTAATTTGGGGACGACGCATAGTACTGAGACGACCTTTTACATCGAGGTCTCTTTCACTTTGTTGACTCAAATCCTTCAATTTTTTGTGTGTGCTTGTGTGTATGTGTTTTTAAATGTTCTAACTCTGTGATGTAGTGGATTTTTATGTTCTAACACTATTGTCTTGTGCAGGTCTTTCTTGTCTAATGTGTTAGTTTTGTAGGTCTTCAGCCCGGGGACATGCTTCTTTGGTTTGAAGAGTTATTTGCTTCCTCTACAGTATCCTTTTGGCATCATGATGTTATTTATGTTTAGTAGATTTCTTTTAGCATGCATATTAGTGTAGATTCATATGCAAGCTAAAGTGGGGGAAAAATGTAATGTCGTAAAATTGCACCCCTTGTAATTTCACATACATTCTTGCATCTGCTTTAGTGTCCACTCCCCTAGCATTTGTGTAGGCTCATTTTAGTTCCTACATCAGCCTTTTCCCCTCTCAGGATGCTCAAGACCCCTTTTCAGTAGCTACCTTCACATGTCAGCTTTGCATCAAACCTTGTGCTTTTCCCGTTCTCCTCATTTTGGAGTGTGATGTGTCTGGACACTAGTGCACCACATAGATGTCTGTGTCCTGTGCTAGTGTCCCATGAAATTTCAACATTGAAATAGTCATTTCCGAGCATGTTTTCCACTTGTCAACAAGTTTTGTCGGCGGTAACGACCTGAGACACCTTGTAATTGCTTGGGAAGCTTCTTTTCCCTCTTTAAAAGTTGTATTTTCAATCTCTTTGGCATTCTTGGCTTATCTCTAGAATTCTCCTCTCCTCTCTACAACATTATCTTGCTATGTTGCTTGTACAACCCCCTACAACTTGCAACACTGTCAAGATCTTATAGCACTTTTTGCAGCTCTCTTGGCTCTCGCATCCCTCTTTTTCATCCTTGCTCTCTTTGGCTTCCTTAATCCTTACAACTATATCTCCCCTATCTTGTGCTTGCGAGCATTCTGGGATTTCACACATCCCCCATCTACTGCATCTCCATTTTGTGATATGGGTTCTCCTCCTCGAGTGGGGATTGCTTTTAGCACTCCTTTGTTTATTTCTCTCTATCTATTTGGTTTTCTGTGGAGGTGGGAACACCAAAACGGGGGTTTGATTGAGGAAAACCCCTATACAGCCCCAACATTTTCTCCAGATCTTACGCATGCAGGTATTGAAGATATTCACGTGTTGGAGGCTTCATTACTTGTGTTGTGAGAAGTTTCTATCTCTTATCCTCTTTAACTTCTTATCATCTACTTCACTCCATTTCAGTTTTGTTACATTCTGTTACTTTCTCACGCTCCAAGATTTCTTAGTAGTTAGAGTAGTAGATACTTTGCTATTTTTTTTGCAACATTCTTGGTTTTCTGTCCGTACAAGACACCAGTGCATCTTTGGGACTCCAGTGTGTTGTGTTGTCATCCATGTGTCGTACTGGCATCCTTGGCCGAAAGCTTGCTAGTTTGTCCAAAAAATCGCTGACCTACTCACTCTAATTCTAAACTCTCTTTGTTCCTTGGAGTAGTTAGGGCAGTTCACCCCTTCAGAATCTCTTGAGAATAAAGAGACTCATGAGTAGTGAATCCCCCTTCTCTACAATATCAAAAAATAAAAGGCGATAATTTTGGTTGATATATGTAGTTGTAGACACTTAATATCATCCTGATCAATATTGCACATCTGAATTTGATTATTAACTTGTCCTAATTCACCTCTTTTCAACTATTTAATTAAATAATCTTAATCATTTAATTAAATTCATCATTTTCGTCTATTAATCGAATAATCAATTTTATTAGGTTAATTCATCCCCTTTCATGCTAATTTTCATCCTATTTAATTAGATAATGTGAATTATTTAATTAAATTCCCTAAGTCCCCTCATTTGATTAAATAATCTTAATTATTTAATTAAATGCCATTATTTCCTTTTTAATTAAATGAGTTAATTGTATAATTAAATATTCAAATTCATCCATCATGCACAATTAAATAATGTTTTAATTATTTAATTAACTAATTTCTTTCATCCTCCCACTTGCAAAGGAATATTCCCTTGGAATATTCCTCCACTCCAGTTCCCTCCTAAATAGACATGCTTTGCACATTCCTCCTAAATTTTAGGATTTGTGTTTCTTCAAATCAATTTGAGCCATTGATTAAATTGGTAAATCGATGTCAACTTTCAATCTCATCCATAGATTGAATTCTTGATCCATGCCAACTCCTCTTATTAATTTTCATCCATTGATTAATCAATTCAATCTTGGCCACTAATTCAGCTATTTTTCCTATAAATAGTCCTCCTTTCTATAAAAAAAAAGGATCCACATTCATTTAGAGCATCTACACTATAGTGAATTTTAGAGCATTCTTCATAAGTATTTAATCATTTAGCATCCATTTTAGCTAATCTTTCATCTATTTTCTATCAATGGCATCCATTTTCAACCTTGTTTCAACCAAGGGATTGGGAAAGGGCTGAAATTCCACATCAATTCAGCACCAATCCCTCATTGGGATGAGGTTTGATGTATTTAGCTAGGTTTCCTTTAAGCATTTCAGTTTTATTTCATGTTTTAATAGCTTCTTAGTTTAATGTTTTCAAGAATTTCATTGAGAGCATGGCTTGCTTAGTTAGATCTTGGTTTATTTCTTGCGATTTAATCAGGTTTAGCTTAGGTTATGATCATGCTCACAATAGTACACACAACTTTATTGATAGTAGATTAGCTAATGAGCTCAACTATTTTTTGTATCCAATCTCTTGTGGTAGTAAATGCTATCATATAAAAATATCAATAAGTTATTATAAACTAGATTTAAAAATGTTTGCTATCCTAGTTGGTAGAGTAGATGTAATTTTGAGCATGCAGTGGCTCAAGTAGTTGGGAGCATGGGAAGAACATTATTTTCATAATTGATAGAGTAAATTATAAAATAATTGGCAAAGTAGATCATCTTCTCAAGTGATCATGAAGAATGTAGTAAAACATGGGAATAACATTCATAACAAGTTTTGGAAGATAATAAACTCTATGCAAAATAATTTAAATGTGTCCCTTGGGTGAAAGAAGTGGAATACTTAGGATATGTGATGTCACGTGAAGGTGTTAAGGTGGGCCCTATGAATTTTATGATAGTAAGAGTGATCAAAACATAAAAAATATCAAAGGTATGAGAGGATTATTGGATCTAACAAGGTACTACAAAAGATTCATTCATAACTATGATCATATAACAACAACCTTAGCAACATTATTAAAGAAGGATTACTTTTCATGGTTAGAGCTAGCCACCTAAGCATTTCAATGACTAAAAGAAGCTCTTACTTCCACTCCTATATTAGCTGCCCCAAACTTGTCTAAGATATTTGAGGTGGAATGTGATGCTTATTGGCATGACATTAGGGGGTATTGATGTAAGAAGAGTGTCTCATGATAGTTGAGAGTTGACAATTCAAAGGAAAGAACTTGGTAAATCTCACCTACGAGAAAGAAATGTTAGCTATCATTCACACAATCAAACAATAGCATCAAAATCTAACAGGAAGGGATTTCAAAGTCAAGATAGATCACAAGTGTCTAAAATAATTTTTTGGAGCAATGAGTATATTCAACAGAGCAACAAAAATGGGTCACCAAGATGCTAGGTTATGAATTTGAAATTATTTACAAAAAGGCAAGGAGAATGTTGTAATTGATGTCCTTTCTTGATAGAAAGTAAAACAAAATTTGTGTCATTTCTTTATTACAATTATAATGGGTAGAAGGTGCATGGGAAGAGTGATGACATGATCTTCCAACACAAAGAATCTCGTTCAACAAATTTAATAATAGATAAGTGTATTTTGAAAGGAGACTCCTTATGGTACAAATATATGCTCTTTTTGTACATAAAATCTTAGTTTAAAGTTAACATATTATCTCAAATGCATGACTCACCAACAGGGGGACTTTCAAAGTTTTTAAAGACCTATCACCATATAAAGAAATATTTATTTTGGGAAGGTCTTAAGGAGGATGTAAAGAAATTTATGGTTGAATTTTTTATATGCCAACAAAATAAAGGTGAAACAATAAAGACCTTAGGCCTCTTACAAACATTAGGCATTCCTGAATAATGTTGGGAGGAAATATTGATGGACATCATTACTGAGTTTCCAAAGTTAGATAATATTAGTGATTTTGGTTGTTGAGGATATAATCACTAAGTATGGACACTTTTGTGGACTATCTCATCCATTTCAAGCTAGAATTATGGTGGAAAGTATTCATAAAAACATATAGAAACTTCATGGAATTCCTAAACTAATTGTAAGTAATTGTGACCCTATCTTCACTAGCATCTTTTGGAAAAACTTATTTGTAGTAGGGGGTACAAAAATTACACTTAGTTCATCTTATCATCCACAATCAAATGACCAAACAAAAAATGTGAATAAATGTTTGGAAGGATATTTATATTGTTTTATCTTCGACAAGAATGCACAATGGTTCAAATGATTTTCACTAGCATAATGATAAAATAACACATCATTTCACGAATCAAAAAAGATGACTCCATTTGAGGCTCTTTATGACTAGCCCTTACCATCTACTATTAATTTATAGGATTGTCCTAAAGCTTGTGTAGTAGAGGACCATTTCAACAGGTCAACGTCAAATGCTATAAATCTTTAAGAGCTTAATTGTGGCTTATAATAGGATCAAACAACAAGTGAATCAACATTGTAGTGAGAGGCATTTTTGAGGAGGGAGATTTGGTATTTCTTCGATTGCAACCTTGTAAACAAGTCACTTAAGCAACATAAGAACATCAAGCTTGCACCCAAATTTTATGGTCCCTATAAAGTACTCAATTATATAGGTAGTGTATCTTATAAGTTGGAACTTCCACCTTCCAAAATTCATCATATCTTCCATTTCTCTTGCTTGAAGAAAGTAATAAATAACAAGCTTCCTTTCTAGTCAAAATTGCCTAATTTAGATGAAGAAGGGAACTTATTTTGTAACTTGAGGCAATCATCAAGAAAAGAGTGTAGCAATTACAAAAACAAAGCCATTCTTGAATTCCTAATCAAGTGGAGGAATTTGTTAGATGAAGATGCAGCATGGGAAGATGGACATTTCATACAAAAACATACAAAGTTGCTAAGCATTGAGGGCAACACTTTTTTGAAGGGATGGCCATGTGTCCCTAATATTCTATCTTCGTAAGTGTAATAAGGTTAAACACCTATGACATGCTTAAGGTTAGTATTTTTATTTATTTGAGTTAGTTATTTCCTCAAGTTGGCTTAATTAGGATGAAGGGGTGTGTCCCTACCTAGTTACGCATGTAACTAAGATGGAGAAAGGCTCTCCCAAATGATCATAAGTTATAATATGAAAATTATATATCATATTTTGATTTTTGAAGGTCACCCCCTTGAAGTGGTATGATATCTTATTGATTTTTACATTGATTCCCAAGAAATATCCTAACACATGATTCTATTAGACCACTTAAGGCTATCTATTCAATTATTATATTATGAACATGTAATTCCACTAGTACATTCTTCAAGACACATAAGGGAGCAAAGTGCCATTCCCACTTTACATTTGGATTATTAGTGCCACTATTTTTTTATATGGGGGCATCTACATTCCTCCCTCTTTACATCAATAATATTATTGACATAACTTTTGACATGGGGGGCATTGACCTCCCCTTTTATAGAGTGTTGCACCTTATTGCATTATATTACCCAAGTGCAACCTTTTGTTCAATAAGAGCTTTCATAATTACATCTTACATTATTGTGCTACTTTTAGACATTTCAATTACATTTGGAAGTATTGTGCTAAGTGTTGTCCTTCCTTCTAGCGGGTCATTGCCCCTTATAATGGCTTTATGCCTTCTATCTTGACCATGTGTTTTATTTTAGGCCCTTGCCCATAGTTTCAATTCTATACCACAAGGGACTAAATGTCTTAGTGACCTTTGTGCGCTTATGCTTTTGGATGCCACATTGGGGGGCATACCCCTATCCTAGTCCTTGATATACATGAGTGTCACCGAGCCATAGAGGATTGCACCACCATCTTATTGCCCACATTGGGGGTAACATTCTTAGTCATTGATACTAGCTACAATCCATATGCTTACATGATGCATTCTTTATAGTCATTATTTTATTTCAATGCTTACATGGTTACATGATTAGGTGCTTATACATTTACATGATTATATGATTATATGCTTGAATCACATTTACTTTTCATGTATTTTTCCCTCTTCTGTTAAATTTATTTTATCCTATGGATGCAACTAATTATCAAGAGAAGGGGTGGAGAAGCATATATTGTCACTAATATTCCTATGTTTAGATATTTAGATAATTACAAGTGCTTGTAGAGACTCATTTTAAATGGAAAAGAAACACATAAAAGGCAAACAAACAGACATGTTCACATCCTTAGAGAGTCCATTACTTTATATGGGCCCCATGGTGATATCCTTTGAGTGTGTGAAAAATTACTTTACATGCATGTTTGTGAGTGCCACATCTTTTAAGATACACAATCATTTTAGGAATCACATTCATCTCAAATTAAGGGAAAAATGTAGTGTTGAAATTTGCATATCCAAGAAATTTCCCATTCACTTCTCATGCATATTTTAAGGGGATTGCTTTGGAAAATATACATATTCACAAATGGTGTAATCTTGTGCAAAGTTGGGCCCTTGCCCTATGTTATCCATCTACCATTTACACATCTTTCTAAGAACCTACCACTTATCCTCTTTCCCATGTTTATACACCTTTATACATTTGCCCTTTCCACTTATTTATTACTCACATTCTCACACATGTTTGTATGCATTCATAGACATTCTACCCAAATTTATAATAAATTCAAACTTGATTGACTTCCCACCTTCACCCTTCCCGCCTAAGGTTTAACTTAACACAAGTTTGTGGAATATGTTGCAATGCCCTTGTATTTTAAGACATATGCATTCATTCTAGCCATACGAGAATCAAACAAGTAATTCAAATATCCTTCGCATCCACATATTTCAATGGTGCTCTTAAAATAATCTAGTTTTGCTAGACATTCATATTATTGAAGTGTGTTGTTTCCAATGTAATTCAATTTCAATGGTTTGATCAAGGCACACAAAATTTCATTGTATGACAAACTAACAAAAGTTTTTGTCAATACAACCAATCCCTCTAAATACAAGATACCAAGAAACACACAAAGAATCAAGATGCCTCAAGTGAAGTGAAGAAAAATAAATAGCAAATAACGTGGATCAAGTTCGTGGGTATAAAACAAGATCATGGTTATAGACTCATCCTTGACAATCAGATTCAACCATATTCATAGTCAACAAAAGTTTCTAATTGCCAAATTTTTTTTTATCACTATGATATTTTATTGTTCCAAATCTCAAGACTTACCAGATCCAATTCTCTCTATTCTTTATACACTCACTAACTATTAAACTAAACACACATTTATGAAACATATTTTTTTATTTACATTTACCTAGCATATCTTAATTTCGTAGACTCAGTATCTCAACTACTACTTTTCCATTTAAACTTCCAATAGTCCAGAGAGATCCCTACCATTTAATTTAACCCTAGACACCTTAACCTCAAAAATTCCACATTTACATCTGATTCAAAACTTGGAGCTTAAGTGAAGCAGAGGATTCAAAAACCAACAATCAACTGCTACAGTGACTAATCTGAAATGAAACAGAAACAAAACGGAAAAATTCAGAGTGAAGAGTGAAACCCGATTTATTTTTCCTTTCCCGTTGCCTTCAGAGTGGCAAATGGAAGCAGATGGAAGGGAAGGAACCTCCCATTACATTCCAGATTCACCACACGCGCTCATCACAAGGCATTGAGAAGAAAAGACGAAAGGTTGGGGCGAGCAACATGCATTATTCAGATTGAAAACTACTGAAAGTCATCATCCATGTTCCAGGGTGGAATAACATGTTCAGATCAATTGCATCTTCAGGCTGCCGCTTCCAGCCCCACCTCTCCCCCTTTCACTTCTCATATTCCTTCCCCGCCTGCATAACCTTTAATACCATGCCAAACGAGGGTTTTCAGCGCTTGTAACTTACATTTAACGCGCGGTGTTATGAGAGTTCTTCATTTTAATTATCGGGTAAGTATAAATTAATCTAAATTAAATAATTGAGAGCTTTTAAGTGTGTAACATTTATAGTTTTTTTTGGCTACACGAGGGTGAATTTTTTTTTGCATCAATGTTTTGGATCACTCAAGATAATAGATGATGGATCACATAGTGTGATATGAAATGTTGATGCAAAATAAATTTTGCACTAATAAATCTAGAAACTACAAGTATTAAATACTATGGACTGTGGAAATTTGAGGTCTTTAAGTTCTAATTGTATACAATTTCAAATTAAATATTAATTTAGGAAAAAGTAAGTGCAAAGTGGATAAGGGGTGTTTAGCTCAAGTTTGGGAATAGGGTCTTTTTGTCAATGCATCACTTTTGAATTCAATACAATACTTGTGCTAGGTGGATACGATCTTATTGGTTTTGGGCTCTTGCTATTTGATTCATTGAATTTACCTTTATCTAGTATGTTATTTGGATTAGTGGTATTTATGAACACCTTTAGAGGATTGTCAAAATTGCTATGCGACACATTCTCCTAGGTTAACCATTGAAAAAAATGGCTTTACAATTAGGCAAAGGATTGACAAACAACAAACACTGCCCTAGAGTGAATATCCAAACCTTGATTCATTTTAGTGCACCAAATAACATGTTCTTCTAATGATTACTCCTTAAATTCTCTAGGATGAGAGAGGATTAGATGCAAAGCTTGGATGTGAAATGAATGTAATTGAATACCTTTAAATACATATACATAACAATTAATTATTGATGATAAATATACAAGTTCTAATACCAATTATTGAGAAATTCAATCTCTATCCAAATTTGACTTTGAAATGGATCAGATATAAGGCTTGGACTACTACAACATGAAAATATGAAATTTATATGCAAATATGAAATTAAGTTGCCTTAATATGGAATTCCCATGATTAGATCCATCTTCTTTATGATTCTAATTAAAAATCAGCCAACATATCATGCTTAATAACACTGTCTTATGTGAATTTATAACAACAATGAGTCACAAATCAACAACATAAGAGCATTACATAACACATGATTTACATGAAGAAACCCTTTTGAGAAAAAACCTCCACCAATAAAAGAGGCCAAGTATGCATTATCTTCAAATACATGAGATTATAATACATTCACTTACATTCTCCTCTTTTCCTCCAACATGACAACACCTATTCACCTTTGAACAACCTCTTTATGTCTCAACTTGTCCTTGCTTGTGCAAAGCAACACTACATTCAATTGTTCCTCATAATTTCTACATCTAAGGAGCTGATTTTATAGACATGTGAAGAGGTCTTAAGCCCCAAACATGGTGCCCAAAGATAACCTTTAATTCCAAGCGTCCCTAACCCTTGGATTGTCTCCTCGAAATACAAAAGGACACTAATTTTGGCTCCAATAATTTCCCTCCAACTTGGGTGCCCAAACTTAGAAATTAAACATTAAACTACATGTAATAAATGATGAAATGCCAAGATACACTTGTCACCTCTTTCCAAGCACTCACTTGGAGAATACCAATAGTCACACATTTGTCCTTTTCTTTATCATTTATCGTCCTATTTTAGGCATCCACATGTGGAGATAATAATATTAAATATTATGTACACAAGTCACCTTTACCACTGCTAGTGGAACCTATCACCCCTTATGAATCTATTACAAACAATGGTGAGAATAAATATTACAAAATATTTTGCCAATAAACCCTAAGTTCCTAGAGACTCTTTCCAAGGATGTTGGAACCATGCAATATGACATATGATTTACAAGGTAGATGGCACCTTAATCCTAAAAATTATGTAAACATGTGTTTAGTCAATTCATCGCAAGAGTCAACCAAAGTTGAAATTTAAATTTTGGAAAATCAAGGGTAAGATACACAGATGCGAGAGCTACCCGACACCCATAGAAATAATCCAAGGTTATGAAATAATATTTTTTTTGTGAGGAATGAATGTTTATGTATGGATGATGCAATACATGTGGTCTATATAGGGAGATGTGCAAAAACACATAAGATGCAAATAAATGTACAAGAATGTATGTGTGGAGATAGTTGAAGACTAGAGAAGGGAGTCTAACCTCACACACGATTGCACCATTTTTCAATATGTAAATATATCAAGCCACTCTCAAAATGGGTACAAAACTAAATGGAAAATATATAATTCAACCATACATTTTTCCTTCACTTTGAGGTGAATGTGAATCTTATAACAATCATGTAAAATAAACATTCAAACATTAAAAATAAAGGTTCATATAAAGTAATGGACACGTTATTCTATAAGTCCCTCCTTTGGTTAGCACTCTCCACACGAGCCTATGTTGGAAACCATGGGATGATAGGGCACATGGGTTACTAACATCTCATGTGGTAATGACATGTTTGATCACATTGATAAGTCTTTGTGTAGCACCTTTCACTACTTGAAATCTCAATCAATTATCTATAAAGGAAAATACATGGGGATTGTGAATACTACTACATAGGCCATTTGGATTCATCGCATCTTGACAGAGTTTGAATTCACCTATTGACTACCATCCATCATCTATTATGACAACCAAAGTGCTATTACAATATCAAGTAATATATTTCACCATTAAAAAACACAACATATTGAGGTTCATATACACTAAATCAAAGATCTTATACAAGAGTAGATCATATATATTTAGTATTTTCCTATATCAAAGCATATTGTGGGTATTTTTAACAAACCCTTCAAGAGAGAATATACGTTCATCTTCAAGCTCCTCTAAGGGTGTGGGACACTATATTTTGGAGGGTGCTATCTAGTCCTTCCACTTTTATCCTTGGGATAGAGTTTTTCTTATGGGTTTTTTTTCTCTTATTTTACGGGGCACACTCTCTATTCTTTGTACCTTGAGATTCTATTAGATTATATATGATTCCTTAACATGGCTTATCTTGTTTGGACTCATTTTTTCTATCGTACATTGCAATTAAAAGGGGGCATTAGTGTAATTATTTATTGATTACACCTTATATTAAGTTTACTTAGGTAATTAGGTAGTTATTATTTATTTACTTATGTAGTTTATGAAATACTTGAGCACAAATGTCATCTCCTTGGATGGGAGCACATGCCACCTCTACCTCACTCAACTCCTTGACTGATGGTAGTTGGGTGCCACCTCCCCCTCATCAATTTGAATCTACTTAACACCATAAATCTTGCACGTAGAGTCAGTCCTCTAGACCAATGAGGCTTTTTTGGACACTTTTCATCCTGGCTCATGCATCCCAAATCATATATATGTAGTCATTTCCTTTATTTTATCATCTAGAAATACAAATATTAAATTTTATCATTTTTTTCTTTTAAATGTTGTTGCATTTATACTACATAATTCTATTTTGATTTTAGGGAGAATTTTTTTCAATCATTCTTCATTATTTAATCTAATTTTTTTTAATTGATTAGAATAATTTATTGAGTAGAGCAAAAGAAATATTTAATTTTTTCCTTACATTGCTATAGATCTAATTTTTTTGCTATAGTTTCTTAGATTTAGCATTTATAGTAGATTATATTTTATTGTTTCATTAGATTAATATAGAATTCTTTGCAAGTTAATTGATTTATTACAATATGGTATTCCTATCAAAATTAACCATTCAAAAAAGAAAAATAGTGGTTACCTTAAACAAGGAAATCATGGAGTCAAAATAGAAACCTAATTGAATAAGAGAAAACACAAAAATTAGTTGATATGTAGGAAGTCAATGAGTTTGACTCATAAAACTACACGATTGAATCTTCGTAGCAATATCATAACAAACATTAGTTGTTAATTTTGTATTTGTTTAATTAGTTTTGACCATTATAGTTTCATGCAATATCAAATATATTGAAAATAAATAAAAAAATAATAGTTGTGCTTTCATTAGTTAATCATTAATTATTCATTTATTCTTTGTTAAAAGCACACAAACATAGGATTGTAATGTTAAAAATTACATTCCGTTGAAATTTCACTCTATTTTGTGCCCATTCCCTTAGTGTTTTTGTAGGTTCATTTTAGCCCTTGCATTAGCATTTTTCCTACTTAAGGTGCTCAAGGCTCCTTTCTTGTGGCCTCTTTTTGATGTTACCTCTATGTTAGATCTATTTTTTTTGGCATCTCATCATTTTTAAGCATAACTTATCTAGACACTAGAGCATCATGTAGATGTTCAAGCGTTGCACTAGCATCCTACAATAATTTTTCATTTGGTATAAATTTCTAAGTATTTTTCCACTTGTCACCTTCCCATGTAAGTAAAACTAGCTCCAAATGTCTCCAACTGACTCGTCAACAACCTTCTCTTTCCTCCTCTTCTCATATCAAATCTAAATTTTATTTTGGGTTCTCTTTCTTAGCTCTCTTGCACTCTCAAGATCATACACAACTCTCAAGCCCTACATCTTTCTATAACACTCTAACAATAGTTTCCTCTAGCTCTCTTCTTCTTGGCTTCCTCAAGCCTTTGCAGGTGATATTATTCTTGTTTCTTATTGTTAGTACAAGCATTTCCTTTGTTGTCCACTCAATCACCTTGGGATTATCACATCTTATCAATCTCCCATTTTAGTCTTTGTTCTTATTTCTAGATGCACTTAGATCAAGAACACCCACTATATTTATTTTGTCTATATCCATTTATTAGTTGTTGTCAAGGTAGAAATACCAAAGCAATGGTTTGATTGAGGAAAATCCCCAAACAACCCCAAACATTTTCCCTTTTATTTGTGTTTATAGGTATTATGAGGACACTCAACTACATAGAGGTTTACAAGTGTTTTCTTGTTTGTAAATTTATTTCTATTATTCATTCAAGTCATATTATTTATTTATTTATTTATTTTCATCAAGTATGGTATTTTTTGGTATATTTTCCATTTTTTTAGTTTTGCAGATTAGGTGAACAATAATATTGTATATTTTTTTGATTTCTAGACATTTTTTCTACATTTTGTTTGTACATATGACAATGCAATGCACGAATGTCCACACAACGCATTGACATCTTGGGTAGAAAACTTCCTCCTTTCGGTTCTAGGGTCTTCTTTTCAATCTATTTTAAACTTTGTAATTCACTTTTGTAAATTATTATTTTATATTTGAGAAAATATTATTTTATCAACTTCATTCTATCGTTCTAGTTATATAAAACTCTTTCATTTAAACTAGTTTTAAGATTATAGTTTAGTATAGTTAAATATTAACAAACTTGTCTCAATACTAATTTAAAAGTAAGGAAAACCGTTTGGCTAATACATTTTTGCTAAATCATCCTTGTTCCTCTTCTACAAGGATAATATTTAATTCATAGTATTTAATAGTTCATTTTACCATTTAGTATTACAAAAATTTAATTTATTATTTTTTAACTAGCTCAAAACACAAAAAATAAAATAAATCCTAACTCCTAGGTCCTTATAATCTTAAGCTAAGAGCTAATTCCAATGAAAGGTTGGTGTCCTGAGGCTATAATTTAATAGTCATAACACAAAAGGTAATAATGGAAACAATATCAATATAATAGTGGCAATAACCCTTCTATGCTCAAAATATTGGAAAAATAACCTATGTGCTACAAAAATGGTGTCATAGATGCGCCATGAGCTTGGAATGATAATAATAATTATAACTACAATACCATTAATTATAGTGGAGGTAATCACTATGTAAACATGTGAAGTAAAAATATCATCACCATGGATTAAGCCCAAGAAATAGTTACATCAAAGGGACAATAAGCAACATAATAGTCATGTTTTTTTATGATAATAAATATGATACATATTGAAGGCCTCAATATTTGGATCTTGATATTTTTTCTCCTTCCATAAGATAAGGGGGCATGACATAGGAAAATGCTAGGAGTACAATCATTCCATGTAGTAACTCCTCAAAGGACAATGATGTCTTTTTATGGATAGGTTTCTTCATCCATAAGACAACCAAAAACATAGTCATTAGGAGCCATTGCCACATAAAATTTTAGTATGTGAATTTATCAAAATCTATTCCCATCACAACATCACTCTAAATCAACCTAAATCCTCTAACCTTTTTGCGTAAGGATTGATGGTAGACTCCTACTTAGAGTTGTCAACACTCCTTCGCTAGGCATAATGGGGAGACCAAGATGTTAGGGTTGGTTTAAATAGTCCAAAATGATTAATCCCAAGAAACTCACACAAATTTGGGGGTAGAGAACTATAGGCACATGGTCTCAATGGTCGGTTCCACTCCCAAGCTTATTGTTCCTTATGACTTAGTGGATGATCTCAAGAAATTAAAAAAAGAATTTATTAACATTTTTTATATTAGATATAATTCACCAAAATAATCAAAAGAAACATGTACAATATATGGTTCACCACACAAAGTCCACCCATCAAATCCAAACTAATATCTCACCAAAATAACAATTGACAAAACAATAATCAACAGACCTACTAACCAACATCACATTATCAAAAGAATTACATATAAACAAGAGAAAGATACTATCGAACTTTATACATCAAAACTACCAAAAAAAACCAAATAGTACCCAACTTAATATATTACAAACTATTCTCACAGTATCTTTGATTATTGTCATTTTCATAATAATTAGTCCCAAAAGTACCAATTGCTAGATCAACTTCATCTTTTGGGTCTAAAATTTCAACAATAGGCTCAAATATTACAATGTTCTTAGATTTCCTTCTCATATCTATTTCTTTATCTCTTTCAGTTCTACTAATGTTATGCTTCTCCATGTAATCCTTAAGCAACTATATTTCATTCTCATCCAAATTGTCTTTATCTTGATGCCATAAATGAGCATTGAGCACTTCCTTCATGTACACTAGAGTGAGATAGGATCATAAAACTTCTCTTTGGAATTTTCTAGAATATAATGTTAAAGAAAGTGAGCTCATAACATGAGTCCAAAAGATACCTTATTTTACCTTGGAAAAGTTTATCATTTCTTGCTTTCTAGATGTGTCATAAATCTTCATTAGTTAGGAAAAAATAGACCATATTAAGTTCAATGGAAAATGATTTAACATAACAAAACATGATTCCAAACTAGTAAAAATATTCCCTATTAACCCAACTCAAACAATTTCCTGAAAAATAGACCATAACTTAAAAGCTAAAGGGAATTTTAGGAACAAATGCTCAAAAGAATCATAATTATTACAAAGACTACAATAATTGATAGGAAAAATAACACAACAATATTTTTAAAGATGAGCATCCACCTAAAATAAATATTTTTAGGCTCACAAACAAAATACCATATAAATTTGAGAGAAAATGACAACTCTTTGTCATACAATATAAGGTTTCAGTTCTCATTGATCATGCATAATATTTCTCTCGAGCTAGCTGAAAAGTTATACATCTTCTTGGAGGCCATTTTATCAAAACTAACGCCTTCAATTCATTGAATATTATCAATGATTTAAGTATTAAATTTCAAAACAATAGGAAAATTAACATTATAGATGGGTTTCTTCAAAAAAAAAATTTTTTTTTGAGTAAATACCAAAATCCCTTTGCAATTTGAACCAATATTTAATACTGTCACTATCCATGACAATATCGAAGTTAAAGTTCCTTTGAAGCTCAATATTTAGTTGAACAACCTTGAGTCAAAGCCAAAGGTTTATTATTTCAATGTAAGTTCCACCAAATTGATTTGTATGCAAAGAAAACATTCTCAAGTTTGGATAAAGAATAATTAAGCATTTGTTTCACACTTTCCCACACCCTCCATATACTGCTAAAGAAATTGAAGCCAAAGGGAAAAAAAAAAATTACCAAAAAGAAAATCATGGGGGTGCAAAGCAACTCAACTCTTCCCCTTCTTAGTCTTGGATAGTGTAATTTTATCTCTAACCAAAACTTTCAAGGGATCTTCCCCAACAAAATCTTTTGAGATCCATTTCACTACCAAAGCAATACCTTGCAACTTAAGGTCTTTGAGAAATAAACCCCCCATCTGCTTATGTATACAACAACAAGACCAATTGATAACATGCCTCTTTTTGATACATTTCTGATCAGACCATAAAAATTATCTTAGCAACTCTTGAATTAATTTGATAGCTACCAAATAACCAAGCAAACGCATAATAGATGTACTATAAGAGGCTAATAGTTTTCGAAAAACTTGAATCTTGCTAACCAAAGAGAGCATATGTGTCTGCCATTTGATAATCTTATTCTCAATTTTCTTAAACATCCACTCCCACATCTCTTTCAAATGTGGATCAATTGAAAATATAATTCCTAGACATCTAACTATCTTATTGGGGTTTCCCCATTTCTAGTTAGACATAGACAACCAATTAGGAGATTTGTCATCCTATGTCAAGATGATAGACTTGTGATCAATAATTTTAGCACCAGAGGCCTCATAAAAAATTAAGTCTAAACAAAATATTCTTGAAGTTATCTCAATTAATCTCAACAAACAAAGTAATGCCATCTACAAATTGGGTACTCAATAGCTCAATTTTATTGGGTAGCATGATACCCTTAATAGGAGGAAAGATTAAATCATTTTTCAAAATATATTGCAAAGAATCAACAACTATTAGAAATTAGGATCTTAGGATACTAATCATTATAAACAAAATATAAAATAAATAAAAACGAGAAATATACAAGTATAGATTTTACACATTAGATAAAATATATATGGGGAAAACCTTTTTAGGTAAAAATCCCCGTAAAGCATAATTTTATTAAAACACTTACAAACATGGTCTATTATAATATAGACCAAACCTGGAAACACTCCTCTACATACTTCCACATGTGTAAGGAACATCAACCTTACTAAACATGAAAACTCAGAATATTCACATTTCCAATTAAGGATATTGATACGAGATTCATTTCCACATAAGAATAATAAAACAATATATATTAATAAGATTGCTCCAAGGCAATTACAATGTCGAATACAAAAATTTACATCAATGAGATATTACAAAACATCTATTTCAATGTTACAAAAAATAAATTTACATCATTAATTACATTCATGATAGAAAGTTACATTTACAAGTGGCCATGCTAGCCATACAAAGAAGTATACGAAAAATGTATCCATGAGAAGAAGAAATCTTGATCCTCAACCGCTACGACCCCACCGGTCTTTTGCAAGATGAGGCCAAGAGTGAGGTTAAGGCGCCTTTTCTGCCCAACCACGAAGCACTAACACTTCCTCGGATTTCTTCCTAACTCGAAGAAAACTCCGACCTTGTGCGAGGAGCCTAGCAACCCGGAACGGTGTAAGCATGAGGGAACTCTCGATGCAAGCCTGTAGCCTATATGCAATTCCTAACATTAGAATGGCATATTACTCGCTATATATATATATATTCTAGCCTTTTTAATCCATCTGTTTCAATGGTGCATCTAGCTTGGCCAAGCAAATAAATGAATAAAATGATATTTTTGAAAACTCAAGCATTTACTACTCATTGATTCCTATGGAAACACAATCCAACTTAAGTTCGTAATATAAAATCACATATGCAATTATAATTACGTTCCATCATTAGTAAAATAATCTAAGAAATACATATTGTTTATATTTAATTCAACAACTTAATTCTAATCAGTTTATTTATGTTCCAAATTAGATTATGTGCTAGCCTTTTTAATCCATCTGTTTCATGGTGCATCTAGCTTGGCCAAGCAAATAAATGAATAAAATGATATTTTTGAAAACTCAAGCATTTACTACTCATTGATTCTATGGAAACACAATCCAACTTAAGTTCGTAATATAAAATCACATATGCAATTATAATTACGTTCCATCATTAGTAAAATAATCTAAGAAATACATATTGTTTATATTTAATTCAACAACTTAATTCTAATCAGTTTATTTATGTTCCAAATTAGAAAAAACAAACAATTACATGTGCTTATATTCCATTCTTTTGTATAATGGATTCTATTTACTTCCAATTTCTAATTGAAATAAAAATACAGATTTATAATTTTTCTAGCAAGTTAAATATACACAAATATATATTCTCATACATATATATATATATATATATATATTCCGGAAAATAACTATTATAAACAGAAAATAAAAACCCAAAATATTTACATACCATTTATAATCAAAATTATAAGCAGCCAATGCAGATTTATTATATCCAAAATTTACACATACATTTATAATTACAAACACATATATACATTTACAATTATATATAAATATATAGACAGACATATATATATACAGAGTCTTTCAGGAAATTTAATGTGCAGATACAGCGTAATTGGGAAATCGAATTTTCCAGAGAATCTTATGAGGTTTCAACTTAAAATAAGGTGAGGAAGTGTTTGGGGAAGAGAGAGGGGGGGGTACCGCTGCCTGTATATGCAAATCACTTCATAATTGTATTTTCAGAATTATCAGTGAATTGAAGCTGTTTACAGATAATATATTTTCATAGTAAGAAAAGCAAGTAGAATTCACAAATCGAATTCATAAAAGGCAAGATTCAAATTTAACCAGGTTCTAAATTCAGCACCAAACATTGTGCATGCCCGTGGCAGTTGGGAGGAAGGCGTTTGCCTCCTCATAGGGCGCGGCCTCTGTGGGAGGGCAGCGCCCTCTCCACAGGCCGCCGCTGTCCTCTCCACAGCGCACCTTTCCTTGCAGCTTAGGCTGCATACCAAATCTTATAAATATATTTAATTTGTAATCTCTGTAAAAACTTCCAGGCAGTGAATAGAAACGTCGATTCAAGCATTTTGAAAAGGTTTCGATTCCAATACACACTATCGCTATCCTATCAAAAACGTATTTATATTCAAAGGGGTATCCAATAAACTACAGTAATATATATGATAATATTATTGCAATACCCGAAAAGTCGGCGATTCAATATCAATTACGAATAGATTTTGTATTTCTGTACAGCATGCTAAGTTGTGCAGGTATAAACATATATAATATTTTATATATATATATACTTATATCTGATTATATGAGTATATATATATATATATCTGAGAAAAGAAAACACAGAGGCTCAGGGGTAATAAAGAATTTACACACAGATTTATTTAACATTTTAACATTGAATGCACAATTACAAAGAAAAACAGAATCTTCAATCTTCCACACACTAAAATTTATCATTACACAATCTGAAATTAAATTCATTGGAAAAGAATTTTAAAAGAAACCTGGAAAGAACGCTATCTCAGATGATTTGCTACTTGATCTTCTGTCAACCTCCGTTCTGTTTCTTCTTTTCCAAAAATTCTTTAATTTCCTTGTTCTTGTTCAACTATTGTTTTGCAGCAAGAAAGATACAGAAAAAAAAAATATGAATTTCCAATTCAGAATGAATTTTCTTGTTGAGAAAAAGTTTTTATAAACTTTTTATTTCTTTCTTCCTCTCTTTTACAGCTTTATTTTGCTTTATTTTTTTGTTTTGCTTCCTAATTTTAATCATCTTTTCTCATATTTTTCCTACTTTTTATTGTTTTTTATTTATTGGTTTGTTTTCAAAAATATTCTCATTTTCCATTTTATTCTGAATTTTCCAATAAATCTAATTTTAAAATAAAGCAAGATTTATTGCTATGCTCACAATTATCTTCAAATAACTAAATAAATAATATTTAATTTTCAAAGAGATAATTTTATTTCCTTGCACTTTTAATTTATCATTAATTAATTTAATTAACAATTATAAAATAAAGACAAAACCAAACAATTAACTAAATATTAATTCCTAAATGCAACTACATGTTACTAAGTTCGTGTGTTCGAGAGTATTCGTTCCATCTTAACCCTGCAAGATGGCTAACCTCCTCTACCTTAACCACCCTCTTGGTCTTCGACAACCTGCATCTCATGTAAACTCAGACACCCATTAATAGATTAGTGTCCAAAAAATATAAATAAAAAAAATACAATTCATCATTCTAATATATCATTTTCTATGTTATATCATTTGAATTTAAATAATAATCATCACATTTCATTTTTCTAAAATAAAATAACATTCATTTATTCTTTTATTCAAATATCGCACACTTATTCTACCACACATTCATATTTCAATTCTATATAAAGTAAAATCAAACAGTATCAAAGTTTGAGATGTGACAACATGGCTAATAATACCTCATGTGCATAATGATATATCTCACTATAAAATCTTCAATTTCTACACCTCTCAAATAAGAGGAAACCTCTTTAAATATAGGAGAAATGGTGACATAATAGCTTAAGGGGTATTAGTCACACCTATTCAAAATAACCATTTATAAATAATTAGAATCTAATAGTATTAGACTATAATTATTTCAAATGGGATATGCTTAATAAAACATATAATATATAAGGTTTAATAATCTTAGACTATAATTATTTCAAATAGGATATGCTTAATAAAACATACAATATATAAGGTTTAATAATCTTATAATAGAACATTATATAAATATTATAAGGATATTGACCCCTAATAACATTATGTTCTAACAACAACACTAACAAATAATTATGGAGCTAACAAACATCCTTTTCTAATAGATATCTGAAGCAAAAAAAAAATTAGTGAGAAAACCATTGATATCAATTTGTGTGGAGCCATCACAAAAAACAACCTTGACCCATTTATAAAAATCTCTAGGAAAATCAAAGGCTTCCAACATTGTAAGCGTAAAACCCCATTCAATTGTACCATTAGCCTTCTCAAAATTAAGCAACACCATGTAAGAATTTTGACCATAATGTTTTTCCCAGTTAAGACTCTCCCAATGAATGTTTAGGTAACTTTCTAGAATGTACTTGCCTTTGATGAAGCGTTTATTGATTGATTTTTTTTTTTGATATGTTCATCAATCTTAGAGTCAATAACCCAACAATAATCTTATAAGAAGAGTTTAGTAGAGTAATTTATCTCCAATTATTGATCAAAGTTTCATCACCCTCTTTTGGTAACAACTGGATTACCCCTTTGTTAATATTGGTACCTAAGGATCCTTTCTCAAAAGCCTTTTCATAGACCTCAAAAAAATATTTTGTAATCTAATCACTATTAGTCATATAGAATTTAATGGGAATGCCATTTGGACTTGGAAATTTTCTAGAATTAAAAGAGTTGATAGTTATAACAATTTCCTCTTAGAAATAGTACCCCTTTGTTAATAATGGTACATAAGGATCCATATGTTCAAACATGTTATAATCCTCTGCCAAAATCCAATAAATTTTATGAATAAATTGAGCCATCCAATTCCACATCTTGCACTTTTCTTTGTAGTCATTTGAGGCATTAATAAAACAAATTCCAAATTTAAACCCCTATTTTTCTAGAATGATCTACACAATTCTATTACAAAAAGAATTATCATTCCCAACCACTAAAGAAGCCAAGAATCCTTCAATATGATGACCACCCCACCCTTTCCTTTATCATGCTTAGTAGAGAAGAAAACAAAATTCCTCTAGGCAAACTTTAAAATATACTAAAGTTGGAAGCCTACAACCTTAGTCTCTTGCAAACATAGAAAGTCTAATTTATTGTTTCCATTTCATAATGATATAAGAATGTATTTTCTATCTAGGGATTCTAGCCCCCTAACATTCTAGCTTACAAAATTCAAAATCATTTAGAGGGGGAAGGAGAAGACTCTGGCTTTTGGTTTTTGTAGAGCTTGTCAAAGCATTTAGGCATCTTTTCTTCTTTACCTTTCTTGCTATTTTTTTTCACCTCCAACCTTTTGATTATAAGGTTTCATCTTCTTCTTTTCCTCTCCTAGAGATTTATCGACATCAATCTCCATTCCTTCCCCCGAGAAGAGGGGTTTAACATGCTCCATATTAACTTTTTTCCTTTTTGGGTTCTTATTATGGACCTTCCCATTTTGATCATTCTCCATAATTCTAGCTATCTTTAGCACTATATGGGGGGCTCAAGAATTTTATTGACACCGTTAGCTCTAATGTTTTCATGAATATCAGGGAGAACACTTTTCAAATCCTCAAATTCCTATCTAGCAAGAGTAGTTTCATATTCCTTCTCTCCAATAAGAGAGAATTTTTGACCATTATTAGCCAACCATGGAATTTCCTAAACTTCAACGGTTATATTAAAAAAAATTATCTTCTTTAAGACCTTCATTCTCTATCTCATTATTTTGAGAGATCTTATCAGCTTCATTTTTAAAAATATCCTCAACTTTGTTACCTCGTTCAACATAAATCTTGTTGGTATTTTTATTATTAACATTTGGGTATTTCTTCTAAATCTTCGGATAGTCTTTTCTTTGGTGTCTATTCTTATTAAAAATAAAATTAGCATTAAGACCCCCCAAGATCTTAATATTTTAAGTAAAACTAGAATTCTCCAATTGAATCTTAAGGGTTTCAAGAAACTCTATGCTATGAGAACCCTAGCATTAAGGTGAGGTAATGTCACCCCAGTCTCTTGAGTCTAAAATAATTTTTCAAAGGGTTTAACAAAATGTGGAATAAACTTACACAATCAAGGAGCAATTTTTTTTATTTCTATCCATCTTGGAACAAAATATTCCAAGATTTTATCCGGTTTAGAATCCACTGACCAAGATACAACTTTGAAAATAGACTGACCTAAGTTCTAGAACTCTTTTTTGAGGATTATATCTTGCATGTTGTGGTTTTTCATAAAAATGACAAATAATCCCTTTTGAATCATTCTACAAAAATTCACATACAACCCACGTTTCTTACCCCACACATTCTAAGCTCATCAAATAATTTTCTTGAAGGAAGCAAGTTATTATCCAAGCAAAAAAAATCAATATTACTTAGTTTTTTTTCTTCTTCTTTCATAGCTTGCAACATATCTAAACTAGGATAAATGGTGAGAGCATTTGGAAAACAAGGTATCTTACTATGCTCTCCTTCAAATAGTGTCTCTTCTTCAACATCATAGACATTTCCCAACCCTCTCTTGTAATCACCGTTGTTGACCACTGTGATCATTGAAGACTCAAGAATACTATTGATTTCCTCATATAATGCCTCATTATATGACAACTTACCCAAATCTTCATCTACGATAGGTTGTCTCTCCCCATGATTTTCAACACACAAATATGAGACTGAAACATCAACCCCAAGACCTCCATTTGAGTTCTTACATTAGCAAGCATGAGAGAAATTAATGATCGATTTCTAATATATAAAAATATCCTTGCAGGTTGGGCACAAATCTCGACCATCAATTCATGACACAATGCAAACCCCCTAGGTAAAACACAAATCTTGAATAATAGAGAAATAAAATTAAAACACAATTTGGAGGGAATAAAGTTCAATTTTAAAAAACCTAAGAACAACCTAAAACTATCAAACCATAAGCACTTTAGAAAGCAAGAATAAACAATGACACCAAGAGTAATGAATGGCACAAAGATGAACTAGTATAAGAGCATCTAAGAGAAAAATAGGAGGATGACTATTCACCTTCTCCACTCCTCTTAGAGCTCCCTCCCAAATCATTCCAATTTACATTCATTTATTAAATTTTGAGAAAATCCTCATCATATTGTGCAACTCTCCTTGAGGCCATTGGGTTGAGATACTCAAACCATAGAACCCCACCTTTTGAAGAACATATCAACCAAGTTGATCTAGACCTAAATACGCTCAATACTAAAATGACACAACCTTTTCTTATTTTTTGACCTTAAGAAAATTCCTACCAAGGCTAAGGTAGGAAAGGAGACCTTACCCTATATTGACAAGTGTGAATCTATGGAACTTACACATCAAAATGACTCTTATTGATGATGGGGTTGTATTCAATATCATCCCCTTTTCTTTTTTGGAGAGTGGGATATGGTCACAACAATATCATAACATTTAGAGATACCTTCTTTAAATCCACAAGATGAAGACAATCCCTTCGACCTTATTCCAATAAATTATTTCCTTCATTTTAGGAAGGTCTATGTGGCAAAGGGAGATCTCGAGTAATTTAGTTAGGCCAAACATGATCCCCACAAAATTTTATGTTATGTACAAGGATACAAGTTATAGCTTGTTATTGGGAAGACCTTCAATTCACAAGATGAAGGCAATCCTTTCTACCTTATGCCAAGAAATTGTTTCTTTCATTTTAGGAAGGTCTGTATGGCAAAGAGGGATCCAAAGTTATTTAGCATGCTCAAACTAGACATAGATACCAATTGAATATGGGATTTCTACAAACAAAGTCATAATAATAAAATCTACACCACAAACTATACAACTAAGAAAAAAAGATGAAGCCTCAAAATAAAACAAGAAGTGACCAAAAAAATTTGAAAAATAAGAGAGTTATAAATAGGTCATGGCCATTTCTACAAAGTTAATTGCTAGAAAATTGAACCCTATGAGATTGGGTCATGCAAACTTTTATTTTATGCTCATTCAACTTAACCTTATGTTTCTTTTAATCTAGTTATTATCCCATTGAAAGAAGATACAAACATCTACAATGTTGAATTTGTTGAAAATAATAAGGGGACACCCATTTCTACATGGTCAAACTCACCTCCAAAAGTGAAGAAGAATCCTAACCCATCCTAGGACCATAAATACCATTAAGAATCATTCCAATATTGAATGACCTTTGGATCTTCATTTTGATGGGGCTAGACGTGGGATGGGAACCAAAGCATTGGTGTTCCTAACTTCACAAGAAGGGATAATTTTCCCCTTCACCTTTTTACTTAGATTTATCTTTTTCCAACAATTCCAATAAGTACAAAAATCCTTTCTCTAAGAGTCATGTTAGGCTTAAAATTAGGATCTCATAATATCTCCATTTTTAGAGACTCACAATTGGTGCTAAACCAAGTTTTAGAAAATAGTGAGAAAAATTATAACAATTATGGTTGTAAAATATGTGATCCAAAATTTGATCCAATATTTTGACTACATATCCATATATGCTATCTTTAGGGAGGAAAACTAGATGGATGATTCCATGGCCACTTTATCTATGATGTTCTCACCTTACACACAACTACAAAATTTAGAGCTTGTAATCAAAATTTGAGGTGGGCCATTGATAGAGAGTGGAAACCTACCATTCATACTTGATTATGCCAAAAATAGAGTGGAACTCTTTAGATGAGATTATGTTATAAATGATAAGGCTCTATTATAATATCTTCATCCTTACAATGACCTACCATGAGCATACCACAAAAAAGGGTATATGATATTACCTCATTCAAATGATTAATTTAAATCGGAATTAGATATTTTGTAGGTGGAAAAAAATCCACATATATTGATTACTCCTTTTAAGTTCAATGAAGACCATCCTTCTCTAGTAGGAAAAATAGTAGATCTAAACATATGAACTCTAGAAAATTGAAAAATGGTAAAGGTTCGGGTTGAGCTATTAGATGAAGAGTTATATTAATATATGAAGCTCCTATTTTGAGTTTATAGATGTTTTCACATGGAAATAATTGGGCATGCCTTGATTAAATATAAGTATTGTTATCCATAACCTAATCACCAAATTAGATGTAAAGCCAGGCAAACAAAAATTGAGGCCCATCAAGCCTAATGTCATTGCTATGGTAAAAGATGAATTGATGAAACTTCTTATTATAAGATTTATCAAATTAGTGGACTACTTAGCATGGGCACAAAAAATAGTTCCTCAAAAAGAGTGGGAAGGTATGAATATGTATTGATTCCAGAGATATCAATAATGTTTTCTTAAGGATGATTTCCTTCTACCATCCATAGACTAAATTGTTGACTTTAGTTCTAGTTACGAGATACTATCTCTCATGGATGGATTCTCTAGCTATAATCAAATTTTCATTGTAAAAGATGATCAAATACAAATGACTTTCAATCTCCCACTATCTTGTGATTCCCTTTAGATTAAAAAATTTGGGGGTCACCTATCGAAGGGCCATGACCTATATCTTTCATGATCTTATCCACCACATAGTTGAATCAAATATGGATGATATACTTACTAAGGCTAAGAAAATGATGGATCATGCCTAGGATTTGTGTCTTTTATACTAGATTATGCAAGTATAAATTCAAGTTAAATCTAGACAAATGTGTATTTAGAGCCACAACTAAGAAGTTGTTGGGATTGATTCTCTTGTTGTGGGATAGATGCTGACCCAAATAAAGTAAAGGTGATTTCGTATGCAACTCTACCAAGCACAACATTAATGGTAAGGACCTTCCTAGGCCAATTAGGGGCCATACAACACTTCATACTAAATCTCACTTTTAAAATAAAATTAATCAATAACTTATTAAATAAAGATGCTATGATAACATAGATGATGGAATACTTAGTCACTTTTGACTAGTTGAAGAAGTTCATCCTCACTAACATTTATGGCTCCCATATAAGACCATCCTTTTATTTTTATATTTGAGGGAAATCAAAGTATTTATCACATCCATCCTAGCACATGAATGTGTTGATATAAAAGAAAGATCCATATATTTTATTAGTTGAACTCTACTCAAATATGAAAAGAACTATATTCAAGCAAAAAAAGAATGCCTAGCTATAATCTTCACAACATGCCACCTTTGTCATTATAATAGGAAACATGAATTATCATTAGATCAAATCCATTACAAACATTCCTCATGCAACCAATGCGATCAAGGAAGGCATGATGTTTCCTAACCTTTCTTTTTCAATTTGAATTAATATACACCAATAAAAAACCATCAAAGAATAGGTAATCATTGATTGTATTTCACATAATCCCAACCCCCAAGGGGAGTCAATAAGTAAGGATTTTGATGAAGGGGTGTGCATATTGTTGAATATACTTCCTTTGCATGGTATGTAGACATTGTTAGATATCTGACAAGTGATGCTTATCTCATTGACCAAACTCCCCTCAAAATGAGGTGAATGTGTATCTCGTCATCAAAATATGTGATGATTGATTAAACCTCGTATTAGTGGACCCTTGAGGCTTGATGAGATTATTCTTATATGTGTCAATAAAAAAGAGGAATGCAAAATATTAGGGGGATGCCACAATGACGCATATGGATGAATTTTCGGTACATATACTATTGCAAGCAAGATTCGTCATCTAGGTTACTTTTGGCCCAATCTTGAAGGAGATGTGATTAAGTTCAAAAAGAAATATATGAAGTGTTAAATGTATGCACAAATTCACCACATACTCGAGACCTCCAACCCATTGTTACACCATGACCATCTCTACATGGGGATTGGATCCGAAGATCCCACCTCCTTCAATCTATGGCCATTAATTCATAATAATAGCCACAAAATATTTCAAAAATGGGTGGAACCTGTAGCGAATTAAGGTTTCTCAACCTTGGAAATTCCTAAGTTATTTATTTTATATTTTTCATGATAATTTTACATTTATATTATTACATATTTATGCTCCATCAAAAGGAGTATGATTTTTTGAGTTGGCACTTTTACCACATGTCAATACCTTGAAAAATAAGTTATTAGTTGTTAAGAGATGCCCATTTAGTGGTCTAACATGGAAAGACTATTTTTAAGGATGTTATGATGGATTCTATGACAATTGTTAAGGGCTAAAAGTAGGGGATATCATTTTGGGTGAGAGAATCAATTATGACACAAGAGAATCTTTGCATAAGTTATTGATGCTCTATGACACATGTAAGAGCTTCTCCTATTTTTTAGGGATTCTTATTAGCCGATAGGCTATATATGGTGTGAGATTTGGCCTGAAACCTGTCTCACGCCGTGAAACTAGGAAAGTTTCCCAGAAAACAGCTAATAGTTTCAGTCTACTGACTTCAATCTCCGATAACCTGCGTAAAGTCTGTCACCGCCAAAGACTTTATGTCACCGCCACATTTTGTTCGTATTTATGTATCCTTTGTCATAGATTTTAATTTGTTTAATTCGGAGGTTCAAACTCTGCGATTCTTTGCTCTTTCGGAGGTTATCATGGGGATTGTTTTCAGAAGCCTCTGCAAATCCTTATGATTATCTGAGGTCTGGACAATATGAAGTGGGCAGTAAGTGGGTACTACACAGTTTAGCAGTACTGATAATAGTAATTTGGGTGATCCGCCATATTTGGAGGCAGAATAAATGTTATCTGGAGGAATATTGCTGCTTGAAGCCGCCTGAAGACAGAAAAATACATACCGAGCTCTATGAGTATTTCATTCGACGGCATGATAATCTCAAGGAGAATGTTAAATTTCGGCTAAAAGTCCCGCTAAAATCTGGTTTGGGAGAAGAAACATATGGCCCGGGATTCATGTTCAAAGAAGATTATTAGCCGATAGGCTATATATTGTAAGAACTTCAAGCCGAAACCTGTCTAACGCCGTGAAACAGCTAGCTATAAAACAATTCTCCGTCGCTGTTTTCCGTTCATTTTCTTTGCATTTAATTTTTGGAGACACGCAGGGTTGTCGTTGGCTACTCCACAAAGAAAAAGGGCTAATTGTCTGGCCTGCTTTTAAGGCGTGGCGAATTGTCTTGCCTGCTTTTAAGGCATGTAGCATACACCGCACACCAAAATAGGCCCTCCCGTTTCTAACCACGGGTCTGTCAAAGAAAATGAGGATGCTCAAAATCATTCACTGTGCCCTTCAGTGGGCCCTAAAGTACAGGTCCGATTGCCTTAGCGAAGTTGAAATGGAGCCTGCGTTTCTGGTTCTCTCTGATACATAAACGAGCATTTCTTGTTCCTTCTCTTCATGGTGTGGATTGGATTCTGGAGATGAAAGGACCGCTCCTTGAAGGAGAAGCTGTAACTCACCACCCTGGCCATATGAAAACCCATGCCACTTTCATAATAGTTGCAGTCAGCTGAAGGAGCTCTTCAATGAAGGCTCTGGAAAGAGGAATTCATTACATGGGTTCAAACGTCGGAGACTTCAAGGTATGGTTTTTCTGTTCTGCACTGTGAATTGCAATAATACCAGTCTTGTTAAAACATGGAAAAAACCAAAACATGACAACAATGGCATACTAACACCCGATAAGAAGAGCACTGTCGTATACAAAACCTTATGCAAAGAATGTAAGGAAAACCCATCGAAAGAAGCAGAAGGCATTTCACAGGTTGCAGAGCATAGTGGCATCGGGATAGATTCGTCTAGCTATTATTCTCTCTTGCAAGAGATAATCAACAAGAGAGCCCTTGCAGAGGGAAAACAGGACCATGCACATATTCTCAAGAGTGGACATACGGGTAATGGCTGGGTAGGAAATAAGCTTGTTATGTACATTAAATGTGGAAGCTTGACAGATGCAAGACGAGTGTTTAACAAAATGTCTCAACGAAATGCTTTCTTGTGGTCTATTTTGATTGGAGCATATGCTCGCTGTAGGCTCTGGGAGGATGCCTTTAAGCTTTTGAATTGGATGCAAGGTTTATGCATCAGGGCGGACAATATAATTGTTCCCAGTGTTCTCAAGGCGTGTGCTGGTTTAACGGCTCTGGAAAAGGGCAAGGAGGTCCATGGCTATATCGTTAGAAATGAGTTTGAGCTGGATATTGTTGTTGAGAATGCTTTAGTAGACATGTATGCAAAATGTGGGTGTGTGGAATATGCCCGCAGGTGTTTGATAAGATGTCTGAGAAAGATGTGGTTTCGTGGACTGCAATTATTGGGGTATATGCCCAGATTGGGGTTAGTGAGGAGGTCTTGAGACTCCATAGTGAAATGGAATTGTCAGGGGTGGATTCGGATGCAATTACTTGGAATGCTATGATGGCTGGATTTGCACAAAATGGGCAGTGCGATAAAGCCTTGAAACTTTTAAATCGAATGCAGTTATCCGGTTTGAAACCGGACGTGAACTCATGGAATGCAATTGTTACAGGCTGCGCCCAAAATGGGTATGCCGAGGAAGCATTGGAAGCTCTTTATCAAATGCGTTTGCCAAGTTTCTCCTCCCTGTGGGTCCCATTAATAACTATGATGTGGAATAGAAAATTTAAAGATATTACATATTTGCCTGTGCCAATAGGTCTATTCAATCAACCACTTTGTTGATGGTATTACTTTTTTCTTTGATAAGCAATGGCAATTCTTACCTGAAGCTCTTCAACACTCCTAGGCAAAGAAGTTAGGGGTCTTCTTTCTCACATTTTGATTTCTGAAAAATGTTGTCTTCAATCACAATAGTTTGCTGCTGTTCTTAGTCATGTAGGTGTCCAATAAACTGATAATGGCCATCTCTCCCCATTGTCTATATTGTAACTGTGACGTGGTTAGTAAAATCAGTGTATTTTGGATTTCATGAATTTGCAATCATAACTCGTGAGGCTGCATGAATCGCAAGAGCACCTCTAAACTTTCTTTAGGTCCATGGTTTGGGTTCAGAAAAGATACAGCTTAGAGCTGTTCAAGACCTAATTTTCTTCTTCTACTCTTGTATTGGTGTGCATGTATGTTGTAGTCTGTGGTCAATCACAGTTATGGCTAATGTCAAATCTGTTAAACATAGCATGTTTTGATATCATGAAATTTTATTATTTCTGACCTTGTTTTAGGCATCTGAGTTCTAGTGATATTTTGCTTCATTATATTCTTACCGCTTCCACTTTTGGGATTTTAAAGGTATTCATTCTGAGGTGGGAGTTTAAGTCTAAAACAAGTGTTATTCAGTCCTAAACATCTCTTCGCTTCTGGTAGACAGGGAGAGGTTGGAAAGAGCAAATATTTTGCCAAAGTGGAATGACTTGGAAATAATAATGGTTGATAGACAAGAAATCCCATTCACTGGTTAGTGCAAGCATCCTTTTTTAATATTCAGGCCGGGTGAGCCCTACTCTATATTGGGATCATGAAACTAGAGTTTTCTTTGGGGGTGGGGTAGATGAAGAAAAAATATACAGGTCTACTTGTGCTTCTAGAGCCAAGGCGGACCTGGTGGTATTGACGTATGTAGTTGCTGACCTGTAAAGTGGAATTAAAAGACCAATTTTGCAGGTCGAGAAGAGCTGATCAAGGAAGGAGCATGAGAAGATCAATGTGTCACTAGGCATGTTGGGTGTCTTTTTATATCATAAATAAGACTGCCTCTGAAGGAATGGTGTGACGAGGGCATTGTAGCACTCGATCCATTGATAGGTTAAGGATTTTGGAGATGAAAGGATTGTATATGATTTTTATTGGATTTTGTTTTCAGATTTGCTGTTATTGGTGGTTATCAAGTTATGATTTTTTAGCCATTTGAAGAATGATATGGTGATAGAGATTTTTATGATTCACTGAATAATTTTAGTAGCTTTCAATTTGAATTTTCCAAGCAAGTATCGAATTCTGTATTCCCACCCCTGTTTCTCTCATTTCTCTAAAAAGTCCAAAGGCTGCCTTGCAATCTTGTTCTGTGTGAAATATAATCCAATATAAATATAGTGGTTAAAGTAATCCAGCATCAAGTTTCAGACCTGCCATGTTAACGCCTGAAACTAATTGAGTAGCCTCAGTTGTTCGTTGGTCTTTCCAATAGGCCTTCATAAGTGAAGAAAACACACCATTTCCAACTCTGGCTCCGTGAGCAATCATTTCGTCCAGTATGTTGTATGCCTTTTCTAGCCAACCTAGATTCGCACATGCATGAATTATATCTGCACAAGCAATTTGATCCACAGCCACCAATTGCCCTTAAACGTCTTGCACCCTAATAAGAAATCTTGCCAGATCTTTAACAGTTCCTAGCTCCAGAAAACCCTTTACAAGTGTGCAGTAAATCTGTTAATTAGGAAAGACATCTGGATTGAGTTCTGAGCATTCATCACCTGATTGACACCTCACTCTATCCACAGAATTGGAGCGAGACCTTTTCAAACGGTTGACTCGCTAGGGGGCACTCAACTTTCCAGGTTGTCGAGGGATAGATCTTTCAACCCATCAATCAACCGAATATATTTATACGTGTCAACAAGTCAAGTCTATTGGATATAGATATGGTCAAGTGATCTGGCAACAACCCAGACGTGGCTGGATTGAATTGCCCTGCATGCTCTTTTCAACATAAGAAATACACTTTCTGGAGTAGACTCCAAATCACTTACACCTAAATATGGAGACATTGGGTATTTTTGCCCTTTTTCCCCTGAATTATATATTCTTCTTTTTATTAAAGTCACAGTGATCAAAATATTGTTTCTAATGTCTTTTGTTCTCTCCTACAGATTGAGATTCATCACAGTTTGAGATGGTGGCCTCTAAGATGAGGGAAACATGATATTCTTATATTTTTCTATCGGCGTAACCCTTGCACCCCTTCTGGTGCAAGTGCTAGTGATAACTTGTAAGAGGGTGTAAAGTCATGTAAGAGACAATGTTTAGCATGTAAGGTTTGTATGGATTTTACCATGGTATCTTGGAACCTTATTTTGACCCATGGTAATGTTTAATGCTGGTATTTTGAACCCTCGTGAGTCTATACATTGAGGCGTTGATATGGAGACATTATAAAATGTTCTACAAATACACAGATGTTGCTAGATTGGATGCAAGATTGAAGAAGTTCTATTGTAATCTTTTTGAAGAATAATATAGACTTGCCCTTTTTTCTTGGTGGAGCTTTTTACTCGTAAGGGTTTTCTCCACATAAATCCTTGTGTTATGTGTATAACTCTTGAGTTGTGTCAATTTCTTTGTTAAAATCATTTCTCCATTGATATTCTACAATTTAGTTTTCAAATTTACAATTTAAGTCAAATTTTCATATTGTAGTGGTTGTCTTCATTTCTAATAGAACCTATTCCTTTAACTATGATCTTAAGGATAGCCATCATTAATTTTTTCCTAAACCAAATCAATTATAAATTTAAAACCCCTTAGTCATTGTTAAGATAACACATTATCATTCAAAAACTCAAATACAAGAATTATGTGAGTAATTCCATATCATCCACAATTTTGTATTAGTCTTACCCTCAAGGGAATGGAAAAGTCGATGCCACAAACAAAACATTAAAAACTATACTAGTCAAAATCATCAAGTATTCAACATGATATTGTCACCAACAAATATATCATACTCATTCAGCTTATAGGACAAGCATCTAAACACCTACATGGGAAAAACTCTATGCACTTACATTCACATAAAAAATAGTTCTACCCTTGCAAGTAGAAAAACCTAACCTTTGGATGTCCCTCTAAGGACTCCTTGACTGTGAGGAATATCAAGGCATCAAATTGGTGAAACTTGACATGCTAGATGAGAAATAATTAAGAGCTACATTTTTAACATGAAGCGTACATAGCTTGCATGAGAAAACAACACAATTAAAAGGTCATTCCCAAATCCTTCAAGATTAGAGACCTTGTGCTCATAATAGATAACCTTATTGATAAGAAAGTTGGTAAGGCCAAAATTTAAGAATGAATTGGATTAGTCTATATATAGAAGGTGAAGAGTTTGGTGAAACCGTTAATATCTTTCACTTTAATAAATACTATATCTAGAATATAAAAAAAAAACCAAGTTAAAATAAATATTCATTGCATTTTGTCCACCACGCCTCATCTTGTTTCATAGTTGCTCTTTTTAAATTTTATTTTAGTAAGTCTTAAAATTACTAGTATGTAAGTCATTCTTACTAGGTCATGATATTTCCAAATTACAAGATTCATGAATTAAACTAGAGCTTTAAAACTTATCCTAGTATTAATGATAATTAGATAATTTTATGCACAAGTAATCAAACCAATAATATCCTTTAAAATCTAATGGGCAAGTTCTCCTTAGCAAGCGGGGTGTTTTACTTTATACCCACTTGGTTGCATCCAACTCCTTACTCTCCTTACTTAAACATTGGTCATAAGCTCTCACTCTTTCCTAATAGGAAGATATTAGGTTAAAGGGGTCCAATACTCAAATCAACTAAAAAATAATGAGCGATAAATTTAAAAATATTTCATAATCTCCATCCCTCAAGTGTACATCTCAATCAAATCTATGAGAGTGGCATAATTAGAAATGGAGTAAATAAGTAAATCACACACATACACAAGCTAGGTGAAATAACAAGAAGTCCCATTCATCTTTGAAAGGCTGTCCTTGTTGAAGACACCTTCCTCCACCCTAAACTCGAATTGTTGGCCATCGCAGATCTAAATCTAGGAGATACCTATAAAGCCTATTATTTATCAATATTAGTGCCATCAAGCTTTGGATTGATAAAATTTGTTTGCATTTCTATCCGTTTTACCATTCCCACATGATTCCCTAAATCCTATATCTCAAATCCTTGAAAATAGTCATATGCTGGTCAATCTACAATCCCCTAAATTAAAAATCCTATAAAGAGAAACCATAGTGTCCATGGCATGTCCACCTTATACAATAAATAAGATCATGCCATAATAAATCCATGCACGTCAAAGCAAAAAAAAAAATATACAAAACCATCATGGTAGTTTAATTGCATCCATACATGTCCATCATCTATGCATATCTTTGACCTTGTTTGGCTCTTTGGATTCAACTTTGACACGGATTACATCATTCCACATGATTGTGTAAACAACAAAGCCTGCTTCAAGAAGATTTGCAAACAAAAAACAAATCCCTTATCGATTTTTCTTGTTAACCAAGAGATATTTGGTCAATTGATATATGAATTTAATTTTTGGCACGAAATTTGCATATTTTGGCATCTAATTTCACTCCTTTGTGATCAATACTAGGAATCATCAAGCCGTCAGTTCAAGCTCATTTAATGTTGGCTCAAACTTGCCATGTCAACAAATTTTAGTTAAGATTGTTACAATATTTCTATCGTTTTAATCGACATCACCCAACAAAAAATAACATGATTTCTGAGTTACCCATATAGAAGAGGTACCAAACAAACAAACTCATTTAATTAATTAGCTTGAGCTTGATATTTTTATAAATTACATAAATTTTCTTTCTGGGTTGTTATAATCATCAATTGAATGAATTTGTAACAAACTATTAAACTGAAACAGCAAATGTGCTATCTGTGTAAACAACTACCATGAGGAGAAGGTAAAGCTTGACCTCAATTACATAAGGATCAAGATGGGCAATTTAAGTCAAGAAAAAGATAAAGAAATGTCTGATTAATAATTAGCATTTAACATTGCCCCTGAATGCATCTGTTACTGCCTCTTCAAATGGATATCACACGCGACCACTCGTTGAGATGTAATAAGGAGCAAGATGGGCAATTTAAGTCCAAGAAAAATGATAATGAAATGTCTGATTAATAATTCGCATCTACACATTGTCCCTCAATGCATCTATTACTGCCTCTTTCAAATGGGCATTACATGCTGCCACTCGTTGAGATGTAATATTGAAGTCACCTCCGGCTCTACAGAAGTCAGTAAATGTTGGCAAATAGTCAACACTTGTAGATATAACAAATCAAAGTAAATCTGTATGAAATCTGGTCTTCCATTGCTAGATTCCAATAAGTTGCAACAGTGATTTGGATTTTTACGGCAAGCAAAAAAAATACTTACGGGTCAAACACACAACCACCAGCTTCTTGAACTATTAGAACCCCCGCAGCCACATCCCTAACACATTAAAGCAGCTTCAGTTAAATCCAGTTATGACAAACTTCTCATCTGGCTTACTAGAGTTTTAAATTTGTTGCTATGGTATATCTTACATACCATGGTCCTCCATATCCTAACTCATAAAAGGCATCAAGCCTTCCACATGCTATTCCACATAAGTTCAAAGCACATGACCCAGTCATGCGCAGTGAGCGCGCCTGCCAAACATAAGTAAAAGACATTAAATTTGCAACATTAATTTTAGTTGGCTTAACACATGAAGACAGACTTACCTTGTAAAGCAATCCATTAATACGATTTGTAGTAGCATCAACAGTTATTTTATCACGCTTTGTACCAACCTGAACATCAAGCGACGTGGATGAGAATGTTACAATTGTCCATAT
This sequence comes from Sequoia sempervirens, assembly GCA_007258455.2. Taxonomy (NCBI): domain Eukaryota; kingdom Viridiplantae; phylum Streptophyta; class Pinopsida; order Cupressales; family Cupressaceae; genus Sequoia; species Sequoia sempervirens. The sequence continues at coordinate 40,022,630 of VDFB02137365.1, forward strand.
ACATAATATGATTTTTGATTGATTAGGAACAGCTCATAAATGCCTAATTGCCATAAGGACTGATAGATGGACAAAGACACATAATTTAATTCATCCAAGCCTTTATAGTGGTCTATTATTTGTTTCCAAGAAATATTTCGTTGCAAATTCTGACATTCATTAATCAGTAAATTCTTCCGTGTACATTATTAACATTATCTTCATATCCAGAGATAATAAATGTAAAGACGGATAGCCTTGTATAGAAGAGAGAAAAAGCTTTTTATAGAGAAAAAATTCATTTGGAGTTGCAATATTGTTTATCCCATATGCATTGAAACTTGCCAATAGTAAATATTTTGCATATTTAAATGTAATATTGTGCTTTTGGTCAGGTGCAGTCAAGTGCGGTCAAGTAATTGGGCCACTTAGTTCTCATGATGCCATGGTTTAAATCCCCCAAGGACACCCTAGCACTGAATGGCATGCTGAATGAATATCTTAATGCTTGTTTTGCAGGTGGTTTGCAGCCAGGGAGTGCTGGAAGGATACAACAAGACAGCCAGATGGTGCTGGATGTGCAGCAGGAAGTTTGTAGAGCAGTAATTCCACTGGATTCAATGTTAGATTCATGTACAAAAGTTTGGGCCTTTTCAAAAGCACCTCTCCAGTTAATACTCCAGTCAAAAGTGTTTACCCATAATCTAAAAAAATATTGCGCTTTTGGAAGTATCATAATTACATAGAATGTTTTGATAAGCATTTACCATATTCAAGAGCATTCTAGAGTTTTACTTTATGACACATAAACAATTCTATCACAAAGGAACTGAGATCAAGGAAAGCGGACAAAAAATGTGTCATTAGCATGCATTTGGACATTTCATGACATAAACAGTCTAAATGCTAAATTTTAAAATATATATGTGGCTGGTCGTAGTGATTTAGTCAATATATGGATCAGGCATTAGTATATGGCATGTAGAGTATATATTATCATAAACAGTGTAGTTCCACAAAACTCAAGTCTAAGCAAGCTACCAATGTAATTTTACTATAAATGAAAATGCTGATGGAAGGGTCAGTTGCCGTTAATTTTCTTTGTAACATGGTTCAATATATTGTTCCAGATTCTGTTTACTGTCTTTATAATTAAAATACAATGTATTGAGAGCAAATTTAATGTTTTCATCATCTCTTCCAAAACACTCTACAAAAACCAGAACATATGGTTTTAGTTGTGGTTACAGCTCTTTGTTCCCTTATTAATTTCCCTTGGTTTTTTAATTGAATGGAACTTAAAACGATTACAACATTTTCAGCCTCATTCTAATTGTGTCCTAGATATGGTAATAATGTCTTTTGATCCTCCATGTTTAAAAAATAAATAAAAACATCCTCTTCACAATATAAATTGCATCAAGCATGCATTCCTGTGTCAGTTATACAATATTCATTTTCTATTACAATTTTATACAATATTCATTTTCTATTACAATTTTCCATTAGTAGCATTATATAAGCCCAAAGAATTGTCCTCTTAACACAAAAAATCGCATAAAGCTTTTACAAGTCAAAAAGGGCATCCATATGTATTTCTAGTGTATCCAAGAGTAAAATGAATTGGTCATTTTATATTTTTATGAAAAACAAAACCATTTTGGTAACTTAAGTGATAAATGAGTGTCAAATACCCATTTATAACAGCTAGTCTATCTAACACTCATTTGTTTTATTTCGGTGTTAGGGTGTCCCTCAAATCAAATGACTAAAAAACTAAAAAAAAAAAAAAGTAGCATATGTAAGGTTGGAAATTGCCTACTTTACAACCTCCACCTTACATTTTTGCACTTATTTTAGTATTTCTTCCCATAGGTGTGTTCTAAGGTTCATTTGCCACTTTTTTGGACTTTTACCCATTACTGGACTGATTTGTAATCACCCTTAGGCTTATTCTAACTTTTAGAATCTAACCCAAAAGCTTCAAGTCAAAATTTGAAAAAGAAACCTATGCACAAATCACCAGTGTGGAATATTTGCGCACAAAACAATAGAATTCGACACCTATGCACCTAGTAAGGTTGGTGTCTAGAAAAACTTTGGAAACTTCAACTTTTCAATGACCTTAAAGAGCTCATTTTCAAGCTGCCATAAAATGTTTTCAAAGGGTCATTTGGGTCTGGGCACAAAACAAAGCCATGTTGAGTTTCATTTGAAGGGATTCCACACAACTCATTCTTGCTACTAAGTTTTTCATCTACTCTCGTCCCCTTTCTTGAAGATTGAGCATTTGTGTTCATCTTTTGGCCAAAGGACAAAAACCCTCTTGGTTTCCAAATTGGATTTGGGGATGAAAACCCTCTTATCCCACAGAGACAATTCCATCCAAGGATTGCATATACGCAGAAAGTTCATTTCACAAGCATATTGAAGATTTTTGTAGTGTTGAAGTTCAAATCGAGGTTTCCAAAATTGGTCTTTATAGTTTATTTTATTTCAGTTGCTGTTGACATTAGAATATTATTTGTTGGTTAACATTTTATAATATTTGGTTGTACCATATTTGTTAGTCATTAAGGAGCCGATTTTATTGATGTGTTTATTTGTGAAATCTTTGAGAAGGCCATAAATAGTATGGAAGTGATGTATAGAATTCATGAAGGTCGGTATTCCATAAAATAGAGCTGCCATCCCCTTTTCAGCAAATCAAATAAATTTATGCTCAATTTGTGGGGCCTGCAAACCATAAGGGGAGTTGTGTATGAGTCTTTCATATGTAAAGTTTCTTGTGGGATTGCAGTCCCCCTCTTGGGGAACAAATTCTGACAACAGTCAGTCGTAAGGTGTTTTCATGATTTATATTAATGGTGTTATGAAAGAACCGTATCAAACACCCTTGTTTACTGTCGCAAGGAATTGTTAGGCCTATACTTTCATTTGATAGTTTGCAACTTTCAAGAGACATGTTCTGACAAGACAGATTCCTTGGTTTTCTAAGTCGATACTTTGAAGGCAAATTTATTAGATAAATATGTGCTGCTAATTGCAACTAGTGGGCCCGTGGCATTATAAAAAAAGGTCAAGTCACTATTTTAGCCTCATCCCTATCGCATATTTAGTAGGCAATTAGACTTGTGCGTCCAATTGGAGAGGCTTGAAGCTATGTTTTCTACCAACTCAACATATAACTCAATTTTTCTGCAGTTTAATCTGATTTTACATATTCAACACTGCAATTAGGGAAGGGCGATTGATGAAATTGAGTGGCCTATCAGCCAGCTTCTTACTCCTACTGTTACATCCAGTTTTGGCAGATTGATATATTTCAGACCCGCATTTTAATTATCGGTTGCAACACTTTCATTCTTGGCCACACTTTCAATCTTGGTCATACAATTTCTAGATGCGAATGGGCTGCCAATTGGATTGTGGTGCAGGGGCACCTAGTCTTCATGCTGTAAAAGGGGGTTAAATGTTAGGTTTTTGTGTTTGAGTCACTTTTTTGTTTGTAATAAGGTCTATTGAGACCACGTTTCATGTTTTGAGTCATGTGGGGTCGGTTTTAGGTTTAGATGTCAAGTTTTGCAAAAAGTTGCAAAGTTGCTCAAGCAACTTTTGCATTTTTGGTCTTTTGTGGAAGTTGAACGGTTGGGGAGTTGGAAAACAGTTGGGGTCGGTTGGTTTTGTTTTGAAAATGCTTAAATAAGACTCGTGAACGGGGGTTGAAGGTTCAGAAGTTGTAAATTTGAATTTGAATAACAAAAATACTCTGTTTTCTGCGTTTTAAAGGCATAATTTTGCTGCTACAGGAGATAGTACGGCCTTGTACGGCCTATAAGTGATCATCTATGCATTGGGATTGATGAAGCATTGAATCTTCTGTCATTTGCATTTGGTTTCATCGTTTTTCATTGGGATTTGAGCATTTTAGAGAAATTTTGCTAAGACTGGTTTGAAACCCTTGTTTAACTGCTTTGAAGGTAGAAAAAATGCAAAACCCACCATTCCACTGGTGAAAGCTCATGAAACTTGGTGGAATGGGTGGGGTTAGGGTGTTTTAGATGTCTACAAACTTGCAGGAGCAGGGGATGAGGATTTGTGCAAATATGTTGATGCCCTTGGTTGAAAACCTCATATTTTGGGCAAAGAAGTTGTTTAGGACTTAGGGTTTGTAGAAAAGCCCTTGAGAATTGGTTTGTATTGGTTGGAAATGATTGGGAAGACCTTATAAAACATGTCTGAGGCATTGGAGTGAAGTTTTGAAGCTTGGAGATAGAATACCCTATTGTTGCCTTGTTAAATAAGCCTAATTAGGCCTAATTGCAGCATAGCAGTCAAAATTTGAAGGTTGTGTTCCAAAGTGACCCCACCTGCAAATTTGGTATGTTTTCAATTGGCTAAAAGGGTATTTGGAATGGTGATTAGATTTTGGGTTTTGGGTCTGCTTAGGAAATTATGTTGGGAAAAGCTAGTTTGCTATCCTACAAGGCCTAGGGGCAGTTTGTGAAGAAAATCACTTTGTTTGAGGTGTAAAGGCTTTGGTAAATAGTTGTTTGAGTAAGTTTTAATTGTGAGATCCCCTGCTCTGCATCAGATTGGAATATGTAATTTCAGAGGGGTCTGCTGCTATGATAGCTAATGAGCATCTATGGATCAATTCTTTAAGATCAATATCAGCTGCTCCAGCTTGCTTTATATCTAGGTATTTATTTTATGTGTTTCAGTTTACATTCCAACCATTTGACAAAATGTCTACTTTCAAATTGTTGGACAACTAATTGACATAGTTCCTAGGCTTGATTATAGAAGAGTATCAATTGTTTTTCATTCAAAATTGTAATCATTTGTGATGTTCACTGCCAAATTAGTTTGAAATTGTAAGTCTAGATGGTTATGCCACCAAGACAATATTAATTATCTATTTTCCAACACTACATACATTGTATGGCTTGCCACTAGTAAGTTAGTGTCCTGAACATGTGAAGGAAGATGTGGAACATGAGCTGAAGAAGGAAGAACATTCAAAGCAGCATGAAAGTAAGATGGAGCAGACCTTGGAGGAATCGAACATGCAGATGGAAGGTATGGAATTTAATGAAGAAAAACATATTTTATTGACTATAGTTATAGAGATTGCAGATCAGCAAAAAGTTCATTTTCATGAAGTCAAAGAGAAAACATTACTAGTTGAATGCATAAGTGAAAAAGATGTCTATGCAGAATGCATCCGTCAAGAATAATTTGCAAGATAGTTATCAAAATGAAGGTGAGAAAAATCTTTGAAATGATAGAATTGATCTGTCAAAGGCATCAACAGATAATGTTAAGCACTTAAATCAATCCGATGATGTTAGATCAAAATATGAGTGGGAGATTAAGAGGCAAGAAACTTATTAGAGGGACTTTCAGACAAATCCTATTGAAAGGTATGTTCTAGAAGATAATGTTGATTTTCATAGTAGTTTGATATCATTGTATGAATCTGGTTATCATGAGGATGAATGAAAGGAACAATTGTTGGTAATAGAAAAGAAAGAAGTGCAGGTCCTAAAAGAGCTGGATAGTGTAGGAGAAAAGCTCCAAATCACCTAGGAGCAACCTGCAACTCAACCTTCACAGCCGAGAAAAAATAATCACAAAATAATGTGATAAGCTTCATTAAAGCTAAGATGATTGAATAATCATGTACATAGAAGCCTATTAAATAGGCAAGAAATGCGGTGAACAAACTCACCGTCATAAAACAAGATGAGTCACAGGTGAAACTACCCGAGACAAATATTAACAAATATTAAATATATGTGTCCTAAGTTAAGCTTAAGACAATGTGTAAAAGGTAAAAACTTATTTACACCAACACCCCCCCTTAAGTGCAAACTTAGGGAGATTATTATGCAAGATGAAATGCAAATATGAGTCCTGGCTACGAGGCCATATTAGGTACTCGTGTACAAATGCAAATGAAATCTCTCACAACCAGAGAAAAGGAGAAAACCCAGTGGGACAAAACTCCTCCCCAAAAGAGAGATACAATACAATAATGATATCCATCACAATTCCAATCAATCTCTATCCATACAAAGGATGATAAAAGAGATCATAGGACCCCCCCATAAGAGATAACCTGCTGCAAGAAGAAGCACTGGAAGTACACTGTGGAGTAACACTGGAATCCTGAATGCGACAAGCAAGGAAAGATACTTCTATTTGCTACTGAAACCATATTAGAGTCACTGATTGACTCAAGGCGGAATCATGATAAAGCAACAATAGACCCGATGCCAAGGAACATTGGAAAACTCGCAAACTGGCACAACTTTGGAATCTATGAAGCAACAGTCGATTGAGAGATGCTCTGGAACTGAACTGAAGTGCAGAGAAAATCTGAAGAGCACGGGAATGCAACTGGACCTTCAGACTTTCATGAGCAATAAATGCAACCAAATAGAATTTTTTTGAAGAAACATCAGCACCACTAGAAAGTTGAGATTGCCACCTTTCCGACGATATTTCGTTTGCAAAATTTCGCCATCTGGAACAAAAGTTATGCAAAAACAAAAAAAAAAGTCCTATAAAGAGGACCTTTACACTAACTGAGTGCAAAAAAACTACCCCTGGTTGCAGCATATGACCACCCTATTGAAAAAAGCACCGCCACCATTGGTGGTGGGTTGGTAGAGAGAGCGGAGTGGGGGTGAGGCCCCGGTGGTTGCACCACCCAAGGTCCACCCCACCCCATCAGCAATATATGTCGGCCTTTTGTTTTACACAAAGCTTTTTAATAAAAAAAATCAAGGTTTATTAAAACTTATTACAAACCCTGATGCATACCAAGTGTGACAGCAAATGGATGGCCCTGAGGGGATGTCAACCGGTTTGTGTGCCCGCTAAATATGATGTGGTCGTTGTGCTAGCGCTTTGACCACTGCAAGTGATGTACCCGCCTCGGCCAAGCACCCGACCACAGTGAATGCTGCTAATATCAAACCTGATGCATGTGTACCGGCCGCCTATTTACTTAGAAAGACACAGGAGATAATAGCCGGTGACAATGTCGATTTGCAGCTATGTAGAGGATTGTCGGAACAGTGAAATCCGCCAGTTTGATAGTTGTTCAGATCAAACAAAGACGCCGGTGAAGAGTACTCGCAAATCTGATGGGCGAGGATGTGATCGAGAGCCGTTGATGGAGATCTAATGGAAAATATAGTGGATGCCAATGAGAATGGAAGGTACCGTCGATGCCGGAAACTTCAACGGGTCGACTGTGTGATGAAGCTTCATACCGACGGAGCAGGGATCTAATGCCGACGATTGAGCCGACCAGTCCGCCAATGAACGCCCGATAAAAAGATGGAATGCGCCAACAAAATAAATGTGGCTGATGAGATGGCCGCTCTGTGGATAAATGCCGACGACTGTAGAAGAATGGATCTCCGATGACACCGAACCACACGCAGTGAAGAGGTAGCGCCGGCAGTAGAAGAAAGGTGGTCGCCGTTAGAGAGAGCCCGACAACCACGTGCCAGCAAAGACAACAGCCGGCAGTAAGATGTGATCTCACCGATGAACCCAGGCCAATGACCAAAGAATAGTAGGTAGTCGCTGGCCGTCGAGGGCATGTGACCAGTGGACAAAGAAGAACCCAATGAAAAAAAATAGTTCGCCAACTATGGGCCAATGGAGAGCTCACAAGCTTGTTGACGATCAATGAGCCCGCTCTCGTGGATGTGACTAACCGGAGTGTTGGATCTGACACAGCAAGCCAAAATCCTATGATGACAGGTAAGTATGCTAGACCTTTGATCGCAGTCCCAACAAAAGCCTACGATATTTAATGTATGTCCTACGAAGACTGAAAACTGCCGATGGAGAGTACAAAAGCCAGTGGAGGACCCTGGACAATCATGACATCGACAGAGTAAATGCGGGACAAGGGTAATGTATACGACCTGATAAAGATTTGATTGTATTGCCAACGATTGGTCCAAATGACACAAAAAATATTCTCTGACAACAACCGATTATTACAGGACCGCAGAACAAATAAACCCCAAACAATATAATTTGCACAATATATGCCCGATAAAAGCAAAAAAATTCCCCAAATTTAACAATCAAATCACAAAAATATTTTTCTGAAAATATTTTTTGCGAAAATAGAAAAATCGATAAAGGTGCAGGCTAACCACACGGAGGTCTTCCAAAACACCAGTGATCTCAGCTCTCAAACTCACCAACAGGCAAAAAATTCTCAGTGGAAGGAAGGGTAGAAGGTCTGCTCTGATACCATGTAGGAGAAAAGCTCCAAATCACCCAGGAGCAACCTGCAACTCAACCTTCACAGCCGAGAAAAAATAATCACAAAATAATGTGATAAGCTTAATTAAAGCTAAGATGATTGAATAATCATGTACATAGAAGCCTATTAAATAGGCAAGAAATGCTGTGAACAAACTCACCGTCATAAAACAAGATGATTCACAGGTGAAACTACCCGAGACAAATATTAACAAATATTAAATATATGTGTCCTAAGTTAAGCTTAAGACAATGTGTAAAAGGTAAAAACCTATTTACACCAACAGATAGCATGAAAGGACTTATTGAAAAGCTAACTCTAAGTTTGGAGAAGACACATATTGAGGAAAAGAAGGAAAACATAACAAATGAAGTAAATGTTGCCAAGACTATGTATAGTCACTCTTGCAAATTTTCAGGTTGTGAAGAATACATTGGAAAGAATAAAATCAAAATATTTGCATTTGATTAAAGATAGAGATATGGTTATCAGACTTGCATAGGAGGCCAATTGCATCTAAGGAAATGAAGGAAAGGGTTGATGAACTAATTATGAAGCTTAGATTATCCTATTTACAACAACGGAAGCTTAATGGTGAAATCAATTTACATGAAGAACAATTTCCATGGAAGCTAGAAACTGCACATATAGATTTGGACACAACTAAAAAAGTTTTGCAAGCAATCGTGGATTAGCAAACAAAGCAACTTGAGGAAGACTTGACTAGATGGGAATCAGAAATGATGGCTTCAAAGGACAACTGCACGTAATTGGGTCAACATGAAGAAAGGTCTAAACAAGAAAACAGGAATAATTTTCACTCTTTTTCTAGTTTCCATGGGTTCCAAATAACCCACTCTTTGAGATGAATGTAGAGATATCTCCTTGTTCAAGTTCTTTAGCTTGTGATAATATCAAAGTGGTGGAGCAGAAGCCAATTACATCACAAGAAAGATCAAGTATTGGGAATTGCAAATTCCCAAGATTGATTTGGGATCTTGATATTTGCAGAATGGTTCAGTCGGGAGGAAGTGAATCAACATTGCTCGAGGACAAGCAATCTTTGGGAAGGGCACACTGTCATGTCCCATTTTTTGGAGTAAGGAAATAATTTGAAAATATAATTTAGCCCAAAAAAAACTTTATATGCATCAAAAAGAAACTTATATTTTATTATTAAATTATAAACTGTTTTAAAAAAGGACTTAGGATGCTTTCAAAAGTGACGTTAGGACAAGGGGGGCAGTTTGAAATATAAAATTAAAAATAAAACAAAATTCTAGAGACTTCTTGGAGGCTAAAATTAGCAAATAGGAGAGTATAAAAAAATAGCTAGGCTTGAGGAAAAGAATCCATTATTGTTTGCAAAAACCTGCTTTCTTGAAAATTTAGCATCTATGTTCATCTTTTGGCCAAAGGACGAAAACCCTCTTGGTGATGAAATCAAAGGAGAAAAACCCTTTTATCTAACAAAGGTGATTCCATCTAGGGATTGCATATGTGCAGAAAATTCGTTTCAAGAGCATATTGAAGATTTATGAAGTGGTGCTGAAGTTTGAAGGATTTCCATGTTTCCAAATTGGTATTTACAGTTATATTTAATTCAATTGATGTCGATATCAAAATATTATTTGTTGGTTAATATTTTCTAGTATTTGGTCATACCATATTTGTTCATTGAGGAGCTGATTTTATTGATGAGTTTATTTGTAAAATCTTTGAGAAGGCCATACATAATACAATAGTGTTGTAATAAGAATTCATTAAGTTCAATCTTCCATAAACTAGAGTTGTCGTCCCCTTTTTAACAAATAAAATAAAGTTATACTCAGTTTGTGGGGCCCACAAACTATAAGGGGAGTTGCGGATGATTCTTTCATATGTAAAGTTTGTTGTGGGACTAGAGTCCCCCTCTTGGGGAACAAATTCTAACAATAGCCAGTCATAAGGAACAAATTGATACTAATATTCTTCACATTGTTTTCTATGAAGGAACCATAGGTAATTGAGGGTATTGAACACCCTTGTTTATTGCCACAAGGAATTGTTGGGCCTCTACTTTGATTTGATAGTTTGCAACTATCGAGAAACAAGTTCTAACAATACAAATTCCTTACTTTGTCGGGTCATTACTTTGAAGGAAAATTTATTACATAAATATGTGTTGTTAATCATAGCGAGGGAGCCCATCCCATTATAAAAAGGTCAAATCCTATGTTCCACAGTGTTTTGGGGACGGGGACGAGGGGACGGTAGGGGACGCATTTTGGGGATGGCAATCCGAGGGCCGATTTTTGGGGACAACAGGGGGACAGTGATATATGAATTTTTCAATATATATATATATATGAGAGAGAGAGAAAGAGAGAAATCTGAAATATCAAATATGTCAATAACTGATAGCATCATAGCAACAATATCAATATGTGCATAAATTATGACAGCAGTAGTAGTACAACAATATAAACTATAAAGTATAAACAGCAATAAGTTTAAACTTTAATCATTCATGACAACAGTAATAAATATAAAATCATTTTGTTGTTCAAGTTTTAAAATTAAAGTTAAATAACTCAAAGTCTCAAACTTCAAAATACAACAATCTATGAGACTATGCCTCATTCCACCTATCAATATCAAAAGAACTATCTGTGTCACTATCACTCTCTGCCTAAAGTGGATCATCCAAAGGAAGCCCAACCATTTCTAGTTGCACCTCCTCCTCATCAATCTGCCTAACATCTTTAGGATCAACATCCCAACATGTTGCTGGAGTCTGTCAATACTCAGTAGTTTGTCGATCTTGAAGTCTCAAATGTTGATTTAAGATAGCTTCGGTCAGATATAAATGATGATTGCATTCATGCATCATCATCATTTATATTTAACCAAACTATTCTTAACCTTGGAAAAAAAACCATCAAATAAGTTATACGGATTTCAGATGATGATCGAAATTTTGCAAATCGGAATTCATTTCATATGATTGATGTTTGTTAAATGCTCTCATATCAGTCTAAGAATAACACCGAACTGTTTCGGTTGTTAAGGGAGCCGCGCGCTCAAGGGACACGTCCTCTCATGAGACGCGTCTCTCCTTGAGGCATGTCTCCCTCATATATATGAGACCTCTTTCCTTTATTTGCAGAAATCAAAATCAATTAATGTTCTGCATTTAGCGCATTCAAATATAGAAGCACAAAAATCTGACTTAGTATTATTACACAAAATTTAAGTCTTATAATTTCCATAGGTCTTTTAGGATCCAGTTCTGATAAGATTTGATAAACATCTACATGGTATCAGAGCCAAGTTGAGTGAATCCAAATCAAATCTAGATATCAGATTACTTAGGAAAATTCGTATTTTTGAAAAATCGAATTCAAATCACATTCTTCATAATGTCAAGTATGATCAGATTTGAAGATCGTATTGAGGGAGCAAACAACTTCACCTCATGGAAATTTAGAATCATGATGATTCTCAAAGAAAATAAGTTAGACTCATTTGTGAAAGAAAACAAGGGGGAACTAGTGGATGATCCTGAGAAAACTCAATGGATGGAGAATAATGAAAAGGCCATGAAAATCTTAGTAGATGCAGTTAGGGACCACATTGTACCTATTCTAGCAAAACATGAAACTGCATATCTAATGTTCAAATCCCTTGAGAGCACCTATGAGATAAACACCTGTAGGACTCTTGCATTAAAGAGGCAAATCAACAATGTCCAAATAAACAAAGGAGAAACCATTAATGCATACTTCATGAGGATCATTGATCTAAGGGATCAATTATCTACAATTGGATATCAAATTGATAGCAATGAGTTAACACTAATCGCACTAGGAGGTCTACCAAACTCATGGGAGCCATTTGTTCAAGGAATAAGTGCGAGATCTGAACTCCCCAAGTTTGATAGGCTAAGAACAGACTGCCTTCAAGAGGAAACAAGACTCTCAACAAAAGAAAACAAACAAAAAACCATAGATGAGGACATTCAAGTGCTCAACACATCATCTAATAAAAAGGGTAAGAAAAACTCTTACGGGAAAGGATCATTTAAGAGAAAGAGAAATTCCCATGGAAAAGGATCATTCAAGAAGAGGAAAGACATCTCTCAAGTACAATGTTTTAGATGTGATCAATATGGGCACTATGCAATGAAGTGCCCTGACAGATCAAATCAACAAGCATCATTTGCTAAAGTAGGAAAGTCAAATTCAGACCATGATTCTGAGAAATTTGTATTCTATTCAGCCTTATCAAGTCAAGTATCTAACAATATCAACAACTGGGTGATTGATAGTGGCTCTTCAAGGCACATCACAGGGTTTAGAGAACACTTAGACACTATGACTGAAGAATCTGATGAAGAAGTAACAATTGGGGATGATTCTGCACATCAAGTAAAAGGGGTTGGAACTTGCTCCATCACATTGAAATCTGGTCTCTCCCTTCAACTCACTGGAGTTTTATTCGTACCTGGAATAAAGAGGAATCTAATATCCATCTCTGCTCTTGAAGACAATGGATATAGGGTTACATTTATGGATGGGAAAGTTTTGGCATGGCCTAAGAACTCAACTATAAAGAAAGCTCTAACCATAGGTGTAAGACAAGGTTATCTTTATAAACTATGCACTGAAGTCAAGCAAGCCCTTACTCTTGATACTTCTGATTCAAATGAAATTTGGCATAGAAGATTAGGACACCTTCATTTCCGTGCCCTACCTTCCGTAGAAAAACTTGTAACAGGATTACCTAAGTTAAAACCAACTCATGAAGGAACTTGTAAAGGTTGTGCCCTAGGAAAGAATTCAAAGGGATCCTTTCACAACAGCTTGAGCAAAACCCAAAATGTTTTAGAATTGGTTCACTCTGATTTATGTGGACCCATGTCTGTACCCTCCAAGGCAGGCTTCCTATACTATGTCATATTTATAGATGACTTCTCTAGGAAGACCTGGATCTACTTTCTTAAGTGTAAAGAGTCAATAGAAATCCTTAAAAGGTTCAAGGAGTTCAAAGCTCTTACTGAAAACTTCTCTGGGAAGAAAATAAAAATCTTAAGGACAGACAATGGGAAAGAATATACCTCTGAAATCTTTAAGGAATTTTGCATGAATGTTGGGATTAAGAGGGAGTTTACAGTAGCCTACAACCCTCAACAAAATGGGGTTGCTGAAAGAAAAAATAGAACCATTGTAGAAGCTGCAAAAGCAATGTTGCTTGACCAGAACATTGAAACCTCATTTTGGGCAGAAGCCTCTAGAACTGTTGTCTACATCCAAAATAGATGTCCTCATTCTCATCTAGATAACAAAACTCCTGAAGAAGCATTTACTAGCATAAAACCTGATATTAGTCACTTTAGGATCTTTGGTTGCCCTGTCTATATTCATGTGCCCAAAGAGAAGAGATTCAAACTTGAACCTTCCGGAAAGAAAGGGGTATTTGTGGGATATAGTGAAACCTCCAAAGCTTACAGGATTTTCATACCCGGGCAGGAACAAATTGAATTGAGCAGAGATGTCATCTTTGAAGAAGACATTGCATTCAAAAGGGCAAGAAGTTCAAGTGAGATAGAAACTTATTCACCTAGAGTCTTAAACGAGGATCCTACCCTTGAGACTCAGAGGGAGTATTCTAAGGAAATACCAAATGAACTTCTTTCTACTTCAGATGAGAATACAAATGACAATGGCAAAAAGAGGCCACTTTGGGCTAGAAAGATGATCAAAGAAGCTGAGAATCATGCAGCACCTAAAGGAACGTTTAGGGAGAGTAAAAGACCCAAACGGTTCTCAAGCTATGTTGCTCTAATGAATGACATCATAAATTCAGAACCCACCAGTGTTTCAGAAGCCTTCAAACATCAAGTACGGAAGGATGCAATGACAGAAGAGTATTAGTCCATTCTAAAAAATGATGTATGGGATATAGTGCCTAGACCAAAAGAGAAATATGTCGTCTCTTCTAAATGGCTCTTCAAAATCAAACATGCTGCTGATGGCAGTATAGAAAAATATAAGGCACGTTTTGTGGCAAGAGGTTTCTCACAAAAGGAAGGCATTGATTATGAAGAAACATTTGCACCTGTTGCCCGTTACACATCTCTGAGAGCAGTGATAGCCATTGCAATAGCTAAAGGCTGGAAGATCCATCAAATGGATGTAAAAACTGCCTTCCTAAATGGAACCATTGAAGAGGAAGTCTAACTAGAACAGCCCAAAGGTTTTGTGATACATAAACCTGACTCACATGTATGCAGACTAAAGAAAGCACTGTATGGACTTAAACAGGCTCCCAGGGCCTGGTATGAAAGAATTGACAGCTACCTCTTGGGACTAGGATTCTCCAAGAATGATGCAGACCCAAATCTTTACTTTAAGGTAATTAAAGGTGATATGTTAATAATTATTTTATATGTTGATGACCTACTGATAACAGGAGAAGATCACCTCATTGCTCAAGGAAAGAAGGATCTAACTTCAGAATTTGACATGAAAGACTTGGGCATTTTACACTACTTTCTAGGTTTGGAAGTCTGGCAGAAACCAGATGGCATCATACTAAACCAAGGAAAGTATACTATTGATATTCTAAAGAGATTTGGAATGTTGGATTGTAGACCTATGTCTACACCTATGGAAACCAACCTTCACAAACTGAAATAAGCAGCAGCAGAATCCAAGTGTGCAGATTCAACTCTATATAGACAAATGATTGGATCTTTGATGTACCTGGTTAACACCAGACTTGATATTTGCTATGCAGTGAATGCTCTAAGCCAGTTCATGTGTGAGCCAAAGGAAATTCACCTTATGGCTGTGAAACATATATTAAGATATCTTCAAGGCACTATTGGATATGGTCTTCTTTACAAAAATAATCAACTAGATCTACATGGATACTTTGATTCAGATTGGGTTGGAAGTGTAACCGATCAGAAAAGCACATCAGGATGTTGCTTCAGTTTGGGATCGGCTATGATCTCGTGGATCTGTAGAAAACAGTCTTCAGTAGCTCAAAGCTCGACAGAAGCTGAATACATTGCAACCTCTATGGGAGCAAGAGAAACAGTATGGCTTCGGAAGTTGCTTGTGGGACTCTTTAGTGAGCCCTTGAATCCTGCCATCATTCATTGTGATAATCAGAGTTGCATCAAACTCTCTGTAAATCCAGTATTCCATGATAGATCTAAGCACATTGAGATCCCCTACCATTATGTAAGAGACATGGTAGAAAGGAATGTGATTCAGTTGGAGTATATTAGTACAAATGATCAAACAGCAGACATTCTCACCAAACCTCTCTCCCGGATCAAGGTTGAACACTTCCGGAAAAAACTTGGTATGATTGAAATGTAATTTGATATTATGTTTGAAATTCAAAATTGTTTAGAAGTTGTACTAATATATTTAAAGATGTTTAAATGTGTAAACTCTTTTGTCATGTGTGTGTCTCCATGACCTTATGGGCTCGCTCCCCCTGTGTACATTATTGAAAGGCGACGATCTTTCTAATAATGAACACTTGTATGTGACATTGTAAAGTGACGACTCTACAATGATGAGTTGAACTATCATGATAGATATCATGTGACTTGATATATGTGGACATGTCATGATAGTATCTCTTGGACACTTTGATGGATATCATGGGACTTGATGTCATTTGGAGATCATTGTGATCCTTAAGAGATAATCATGGTGGATAACTATATATATCTGTGAATATGCCATGATTTATTATGGTAGACATCATGTGAGTTGATGTCAGTGCACATACCATAATGAAGATGTGATTATGAAGAATGTCATATGACTTGACAATCTTGTGAAAACATATCATATCTTCGATATCACGTGTGAGGGTGATATCTCCACTTATTTGAGTTGGAATATCTTCCCTCGCTAAGAGGGAGTGTTGATTTAAGATAGCTTCGGTCAGATATAAATGATGATTGCATTCATGCATCATCATCATTTATATTTAACCAAACTGTTCTTAACCTTGGAAAAAAAACCATCAAATAAGTTATACGGATTTCAAATGATGATCGAAATTTTGCAAATCGGATTGTTGTTTGTTAAATGCTCTCATATTAGTCTAAGAATAACACCAAACTGTTTCGGTTGCTAAGGGAGCCGCGCGCTCAAGGGACACGTCCTCTCATGAGACGCGTCTCTCCTTGAGGCGTGTCTCCCTCATATATATGAGACCTCTTTCCTTTATTTGCAGAAATCGAAATCAATTAATGTTCTGCATTCAGCGCATTCAAATATATAAGCACAAAAATCTGACTTAGTATTATTACACAGAATTTAAGTCTTAGAATTTCCATAGGTCTTTTAGGATCCAGTTCTGATAAGATTTGATAAACATCTACATCAAGGCACTATGAACTGCAACTAGTTTTCCTACCTGTTTCGAGATAAGCCTATTCCTCTTAATTGAGTGAATGAAGCCATAGGTGGACCAATTCCTCTCTATAGCAGAGGAACTAGCAATCTGTGAGAGTAAACAAATAGCAAGTTGCTTCAACTCTGGTGTGTCCTTCCCATGAAATTTCCACCATCTAATGGGGTTTTTTTGTGCAATAGTAGCCCTATCCGTCCTAGCCTCTGGTTTGTTGAATGTAGGACCCTAAAGATCGGAAAATTGAAGCCACTACTCTCAAAGTATGGTTGCCTCCTCAGTACTATACATTTTACGAAGGGCTGCCATAAACCTCTCCATTACCTCATCATCCTTAGAAGGAAGTATTCGGCCAGGTCTAGGTGCATACCATTTCGGATTAAGAGCATAGGAAGCCATATGAAGAGGGGTGTTCATTGTGTTCCACCTCTTTGTGACAATAGGTCTAATATGCTCCTCATAGAATTGCAATCCAAGATCCTTGTCACGAACTGCTTGCTTCATTTGATCAAGCATGCTATCAAAAATCTCATAAATCTCTCCAAGTCTAGGAGAGTCTGTATCCGCATACCTGATTACCCCCACAACAAGTGATATGATAGATCAAATATATCTGCAAGCAACATTTAAAAATTAAAAATTATTTAATTATGACATGAACACTATTAATAATGAAAATTAAAATTTTAAAAATAAAATATTAAAAACTAAAAAGTAAAACAAAGTACATACTCAAACAATTTTTCTTACCTAATATTGGAACACCAAGCGTCATTAAGCACCCTTTCTCTCACAACCTTCCCTTCTTTTGTCTTTGATTGAGGCTACTTTTTCCACTCTCCACAAACCACCATGGATTGTAGAGCATCCTACACCTCCAACATCCTCTCCAACAAAATAAAATAGCTATCATATCTAGTCTCAACTGGTTTGAGGAATTCTTTCTTTGAATAAGACCGGAATAGTGCAAGTGAAGTGTGATGGTTACATACAAACATCTGTATGTCTCTAGCTTCGGCCACTGCTACCTTCACCCAATCTATTTTTCCAATGTCTTTCAAAGCATGTATATAGCATGGAGTCCAAAAAATATGTTTGTAAGCGCTCTCAACCATCAAACCAGCTAGCTTGCAAACACGAGCTAAATCTATCACAACTTGCACAATATTAGAAGACCCAACCTCCTCTATGGCCTCCTTCAAAATGGCAAACTGGTAATCAACATCCTTACGTTTCCCAAAACAATCAATAGCTCTAAGAAAGTATGAACCAGTAGGGCATGTAACAATAATATTAATGAGTGTTCGATGTCGAATATTAGTCCACCCATCCATGACAATAGAACAGCTAGTCCTAATCCATGTTTGTCTCATCTCCTCCATCAACATGTTCACCTTTGAATGTTGTTTGTCAAGGAGGGAGGTACGCAATCTATGTTCTCCAGGGGAGCATAAGAGGGTACAATTGCTCGTGCATCTCTCAACATAGCTTTGAAATAAGGTGACCTTGCTAAATGAAATGGAATAGGATGGGCATAAAAAAAAAATTGGCCATTGAATCATCGGCTTGCTCACGTCTTTGCACATTCATTAACCCTATCACTGTATTATTTTCACCTTCCTTTCTCTTCCCTCTTTCACAACTCTCTCCAACTGATACATTGGAATAATCACAGAAATCAATAGATGCCTGTTTCTTATTGTGAGTAGCACCAATGATTTTGTCCTCACTCACTCCAACCAATTTTTCCATTTCAACTTTTTGTTCCAATGTTACATCTTCACAAATTCTAACCCCATGCCCACTCTCACCCAATAGATGGTTTCTAACCCCAGTATAGCTCCCATGGTAATTAGTGTTGCAAATTGAAATATGACATAGCCAATGTCTGCTACCCCCTACATTTTACCCTTATTGACAGTTAAATTGGTGGCAAATTGAAGCAATGGTTTTTTGTGGTTGAAAGGGCCTTTTGCAAATTTCTGAAGAGAGGGCGTAGGGCATGTAAAACGGTCTTTTGGAGTTCCAATAGAACCTGTGTTTGGATTTTCAGACTGAGAAGAAGGATCTAACTCCATTGATATCATGTTTAGTTCAACTTCATTTTCTTCATTGCCCTCATTCATATTGTAATTGTTATCACTGTCATTGCTGCTGGTGCTCATTTTGTAGTGTTTTTTTAAGATAACAAGTTGAAAGTCTGAAACCAATTTTTTTTTTTTTTAAGTTTAAAATAAAAACTAGTTAAAAACTTACAAAATTACAAATCCTATCTGACTGTAACAAGCTAAAAACTGAAAAAAAAAGGAGCAGATTGCATACCTTCAGACTGCTGTTGAAATCAAGCTTCAAATCTGCACCTTGAACAAGCAAAACCTCCTATGTCCCTGCAACACTGAGCTTGAACAAACAAAAAACCTCCAGCAGCTAGGCACACCTGCTGTTTAACTTTGCAAATGATGGCTTGCTACTTGTTTCATGTTTGATAATGAATCAATGATTTGCAATTTTAGGGTGTATAAGGGGCGTGGGATTGTTTGTGGGACCCCCACGCCCCTTTTTTGCCTAATGAAAAGTTAAAAAAATAAATGCTTTTTAATTGTTTTGCTATTTCATGCCTTGGACGCCACAGGGGACGCCTAGCTGTCCCTGGAACGGTCAAGGGACGTTTAGATGTCCCCGGCCGTCATGGGGATGGCTAGGCGTCCCCTTAACTTTTTGCAGGCATTCCTGAAAAGAGGACGCGTTCCGAAACGTTTCCTGGGTTTTAAAAATTGGGGGGGACGGCAAGGGGATGTCCCCTAACGTCCCGCCATCCCCAAAACGGCACAGGGGACGGGGACGTAGGGTTCAGGGGTGGGGATGCGTCCCCGTGTAACACAAGTCAAATCACTATCGAAGCCTCATCCCTATCACATCTTTAGTAGGTGATTCAACTTGTGTGCCCCATTGGAGAGGCTTGAAGCTGTGTTTGTTGCCAACTCAAAGTATAACTCAATTTGTTGCAGTTTTATCTGATTTTACAAATTCAATGCCGCCATTAGAGAAGGGAAATTGATGCAGCTGAGTGGCCTATCATCCAACTTCTTACTCCTACTGATTTTAATTATTGGCCGCACCACTTTCAGTCCTAGCCACACTTTCAAACTTGGTCATCCAATTTCTAGTTGTGAATGGGCTGCCAATTGGATTGGAACATGTAATTTCAAAGGGGTCTACTGCTGTGGGAGTTAATAAAAATCTGTGGATAAGTTCTTTAAGTTCAATATCAGCTACTCCAGCTTGCTTTATATCTAGGTATTTATTTTATGTGTTTCAGTTTACATTCCATTTGTTTAATGAAATGTGTACTTTCAAATTGTTGGACAAATGTTTGACATAATTCCTAGATTTGATTATAGAAGAGTATTAATTGCTTTTCACTCAAAATTGTAATCATCTATGCAGTTCACTGCCAAATTAGTTTGAAATTGCAAGCCAAATGGCTATGCCGCCAAGACAATATTAATTATCTATTTTCAAACACTACATACATTGTAGAATTGTGCAGCATGCTGCTAGTAAGTTAGTGTCCTGATCACCGTATGCTCTCACCTTGCCCACAACAGGACCAAGGTGATAAAAAAGTGTGAAGATTTTGCATTTCATGCTAATATTTGTAAAATTACAAAAATATTAGTATCAGGACATTAGATGTGTCTTCTCCATTCTAGGGTTGATATGTGGGTCCCTCTATAGAGTGGTGATTAACTCAATTATGATGACATTTCTAGCCATTTTCTAACATGGTGAGATCCTTGCACCTTCTTCAATAAGACGAGTGTCATCCTCACTGATTTTTTACTTGTTGAAGGTTTGTTACGTGGAATCCTTTTGCCAATGTGATATAGGTTTGCAAATAGGACGGAGAGACTATCCCTTCACCTTTGTTTGGTATTAAGGATCTTAATCAATCACTTTAAGTTATGAGTGGATGGTTTGCCAAGGTCAGATGCAAAAGAAATAAACAGAGGAAGGAAAACTGCAGATGTTATGCTTGACCGTTGCTGAACTCGTGATGGGACTATATAGAGGTGACAAGTTTGACTATTTTCAAGTGTTCCATACAGGACAGAACAACTAAACTAAATGTCATCTATGGAATTGAAACAATTAACCCTCATCTTTTCGCATGGAAGTAGTTCCATTGCCTTTTGTCAACTCATGTTTCTCCTCAAGCATAAATAGATCCCTTTGGGTTGAACTGAAATAATCATGAAAATCCACGACAGATCTAGGGGAATTTTACTCACTTAGGTGATTAGAGAGATGGGAATTCACTTGAAAATGCATAACAATCATTCTCAGCCTTAGGGTTATTGGTAATTAAAGATAGAAGTCCAGTGCAATGTTTCTTGAGAGAGTGTGATTGTATGGGTTCACTAAATTAGGAGCAAGTGAGAAGATGCTAAAATAGTGCTCTTGGTAGCCTGAAAAATGAAAGCAGCTTGTAAAACCGTTTTTGAGAATGGAGTCTTCTTGGAGTTTTCACCCATACTGGGTTTCTCCAAAATACATCTCTTGTGTCATCTCTGCTTATGTTGTTGTTTTGCATTCTCTACCTAAGTTTGCTATATTACAACATTTGCTAGATCAAGAATATGTATGCTTCTTTCTCCAATAATGGGTATATGATGTAATAGAAATCAGCCATAAAGCTGTAGTGACATCATATGCTATATCCTTTTATGTTATTCTATTAAGCATGGGGTTTGTGGGAACAAGGTGTTAATAAAAGGAATAATGTTGGTGAAACTATCTATAGAATATCCATGGAATTTATGGATCAAATTTTAAGAACATTCTAAAGAAGAAAGAAAGTTGAAACTTAGCACCTTTTATTTACAATGATTCTGAAAAGGTGTCTTGACTTATCCCTCTTGATTAAAAAGAAGCTTCCAATTGAATAACAGAGCTTAACAACCATGCATTGGTATGCCAATTTCTAGGCATCAGCCCCACTCTTCAAGAAGAAAATAGACCTTAACAACCTAGATGCTTAAAAGATAGCCAGTGTGTATATGTTGCCTCCATCCTACTTGTAATTGGATATGGGAATTTGAAAATGAGCTCAAGCTCATGGGTCAGACTTCCTAAGCTTCCTTTGGATTTCCAACATGAATTCTCTATTAAACAAATAGGAGACTCCTTGAACACACATCAGGTGACTAGGGGCATTACAAAGCACTCAAACCTCTGTTATATGGGTGGAATTATGTGGACATCAACCTTTTCAAGCCTCTACCAGCTTCTTCCGAGCACATCATTTGCTTGGTTAGTAAAAAGTTGATTGTGAAGATATTCCAATTGATGCAAGATCAATAAGGACAAACTAGAATATGATTGTCCTGAAAAGTAAAAACATAATGTAATGTCCCCTCCAAAGTGAGACATCCATATTCAGTAGATTAGCCTATCATCATGACCCTTGTAGGCTAATGAAGAGGATTAGGGGGTCTTCTGAGGATGGTATCACTCCAGTGTTCAATGTGGATCAACTTTGGCTTTCATTCAAGGCTTCTGGGACTCAGTTGGCTCAACTTACTATTTTTAGTAAGGCATGTGATCGGATGGATAATTATCAGATGAGTCCCTAGTTCAGATGGCGTGTTGAGAAATGATGAATTTAAGAAGTTATTAATGTTATTTGGCTCAAATAACATTAATTAATTAAAAGGTTATATTTTAATGTTATAACTTGAGGGTCAAACGTCATTAAAAGGGGGCCAAATAAATGAATTATTTTTTGAGCGCCAACTCCTTAGTCGAAAGAAATATTAAAAGATGCAAATAAATGATATTTTAATATTATTAAATTGCCTTTTTGGAGAAATTCAAATTTCTCATGAAGGTCTATATATTTTATTTGGGAGTTATTTTGGGGGTATTCGATTGAGCAATTGTTGTTGATGAAGTTTGTCTAAGAAGAGAAAGCCAAGGGTTTTCAATCCTCGTGCCATTGGAGAACGTTTCTTCTTCAATGTTTGCAGCCATTTGAAGCAGTGAAATACCTGTTGAATTTGGTATTCTGGAGGGCATCATTCAGGTGTTCTATTTGAGCATATTGGTGAAGGAATACAAAGATTATTTAAGGGTTTCAAGGTTATATGTTTGAAGATCTGAAGATTGTGGAAGATTAAGATTTAATCATTTGCAAATCAAATTTATGTTTGCTGCTACAGTGACGTGAATAGTAGCGCTACAGTGCCCGTGCACCAAGGGTTTGATTCTATGGTTCAAAGTTTCTCAAGTCCAAGGGTAGGCGATTGCAGATTGCCTTTGATAAAATAAAAATCAGATTTCAAGAGGAGGTACAGCTGAGTATTTACAGCCTTCATTTGCAGCAGGGGTCGGCCCTCTTGAAGAGGGGCGATTTTGTCTTGAGGGGCTCAAAAAAATAATAAAAAAATCACTCAAAGGGCGCCCAGATCTAAGGAAACCAGCCACAGCACTCGTGATCGAAAAGGCAGCATATTGAAGGAGATTTGGACCTGTTATGAGTTTGCCTTTTTTTGGCTGAAGTTGTGAACAACAGCTGCATGTTTGCAAATTAATCCGGGTATGATTGTAATAACCTGCTCTATTGAATAATGATCAAATAAACATATAGTGGAGGAGTTATTATCGTAGTTGCTTGTATTCTTTTATGTTTTTGCATTTTATTTCCTTGCAAATATTTCAAGAAAACACAAAAAAAAAGCAGAAAACCCTCATTAAACATCAAACACACAAAACAAAAAAACAGCATCAGAAATAAGGGCACGAAGTGTTATTACACATAACTCTGAACATGGCAATAAGGAAAAGCACCAGATGTGTCCAAGGCAAGTACAGATCAGCAATGTAAGATGGTGACAAAGATCAAGATGAACCAATACAGTATCTCCAACTCTAATGCAGAGTTGCAAGGGCAAGATACCCTTTTTAAGGTATTTGTCAACGAGGTATCAAATGAAGAGCTCATTTGTTCCAATATAATGCCAAATACAAGAAGAAGAAATTGAGGACAGAGATATGCAAAAGAATGAGAGAAAAATGTTGCATGAAGAGTACTTTTAATCTCAAGTAGAATCACTGACACAGCCTATAGAAAACCAACCAATATAAGAGTTCCAATACTCTGAGCAAACATTGGAAAAGCAATGGGGGAAGTAATCCAACTCATCCCTCTCTGAAACCAGGGGGAAACCAAGTATCAAGAAAGTGCAATCTAAAGACTAAACCAGAAACTTGCTGGCCAAGAAGATTGGGAAGGAAGTTGAATTCAGTTGCCTTACAAGGACATCCCTTAAGAGTTATAGTTCACATTGGGATTTAATAAGGTTTCAAAGAAAAGGTGATCTGATTTTCTGATGTAAATGCCATGTGATTTATCTGAGGATCTAAATCTTTGAAGCATTAAACATTTTAACCTACTAATCTTTTAAAAAGTATATGTAGGTAACAATTTGATTGGAAACCACATGCTTTAGCCCATGCTAGAACTATAACTTGATTGAAAATGGGTACATCTTGATGACAATTGTCAACAGTATTGCAGCATGAAAGGATTAGCAGACATGAAAAAGTTATCAGACAGTAAAGTTAATTGTTTAGTGTAGGATATACTTTCTAATGAGAGCATACTTAGCATTCTAGCAGTAAATATTGAAATAGTTTACCTAGTCTTTATAGTTGAGAATCACTTTGGATATTCAGGAGCTTACTAAAAAATATTGTCAATGCTCTAACAATCAAGGTATTTAAGGTACTTGCATAAATATCATTAGGAAAATGATAGTAAACGTGAGGAAGGTCATTTATCCCCTACTTTTGGATTTCAAAATTGCCCGAGATTTATTTAATATCACCCATCCTTAACACTTTTTGGCAAACAATATTGCACACATCTACTTATGAAGCAAAATAGATTGAGAAATACACTTTTTCCTGTCTATAAATATGATAATTTTATCATGTCTATAAATAGAAATTTTGATTAATAAATACATTTTTGTTCATATTGAAGAGAGAAGGGAACAAATCATTACTTTAGAAAATAAATATACGGAAACTTTGAAGCAAATTACAACATAATTAATTATGGTTAAAAAAACATTTTTTTTGTTAATCATGAAAGTAACAAATTTAAGAACCTAGCCAATATTGACAATATATCTGAAACAGGGCGTCTACATACCTCAGTTGCAACTAGAGCTTTCATCAACTCAGACTGAGAAGATGCTGCAGGACCCAAAGAAAAAAAGACTTCAAGTAAAAGCAGCAACTGTTTTAAATTAACAACGCCCAGAAGCAAATACTGCAGATGAATAAATAATGATAAAACATCCTTAACATACATGTTATTGGGGCTGTGTTCAAAAAGGCTCCCCCTCCCCTGATGGCAGTAAACATCTGAAAGTTTCATCAAAACATAATTAGGCATTTTAACATGAAGAACCATAACAATGGAGCTTGGTAGACAATATAAAAAAAAAGGAGATTTATTTATGGAGATCGATGTTAGTTTATAAAGGAAATTAGAAATAAATGCAAAAGTACCAATCAAGATAAATGTCAAAGGGAACAGAAGTTACTTGTGGCTAAAAGCATTATATTAGAAAAACACGATAATTCTATATCATTAATTTTTTACAATTCAAATAAGAACCTGTGCAAACAATTTAAATTTCTATGGTCCCCTAATAATAGGATTGCTAAGAAGAAACAAGTGGATATAAGATGGCAACCTTGCTAGGCTCACTAGGTAAAAATAAACACTGATTTGCCTCTAGCAGAAATCCTGGGGCTGCCAAAGGACAAGGGTAAGAGGAAAGACGAATTTCATTGTTCACATTGTGATAAGAATGGACGTTTAGATGAAGGTGTTGAAAACTACACTTTGATTTGCATCATCATAGTGGAAGAAAAAGAATGATAAGAATACCCCCTTCATGAGCAAAGGTGAAGAGATCAATAGTGATTATGCTGTCACGTGGTGTGGAAAGAGACTTGTGTGGTGAGAGAGAGTTTCAAAGAGGAAGACATACCCACCAAGCTATTCCACATCAAAATCTGGATCAAAGGTAGAAAGGCAGACTTACTTTTTGATAAATACTCGCAAGCTAAACTAATTTCTCAAAATTTAGTAGGTGAATTGGGTTTGCAAACCTCAACCTTATTCACTTGGTTCGTTGAAAACTTGAAACAACTATATATCTTGGTGAAGAAACAATGTAAGTTGAAATTTTGCATAGGAGCTGATTTTAAGGATGAAGTTCTTGTTGATGTTATTCCTCTTGATGTATGTGCAATGATATTTGGAAGTCCATACTTGTATATGCATGATGTGATCTACTTCCAAATGAAAAAACAATATAGAGTTGTGTTCAATAGTGAAGCATACACTTTGACCTCATCTGTGAAGAATGAAAAAATTGTGATGGTTAGTGCTAGTGAATCAAAGAGACTCATCAATGAAAGTGGACAGTTTGCTCTTTTATTGCTTAAAGGGAAGGGAGAGCAAGGTGGAGCAGAGATAAAGAGGTTACATGGGCTGCACACTCATCACGATCAGCATGAAATAACCAGATTAATGAAGCAATTTTCTAAGTTGTTTCAAGTGCATAAGGGGCTGCCTCTTAGCCATCACATTGAGCATGAAATACAATTGTTGCAGGAGTGTCCTTTGCCTGTATATAGGCCTGCACTGTCAGAGTTTGGCTGAAGCAAATGAGGTGAAAGAGCAGCTGAAGATGTTGTTGGAACAAGTGGTCATTAGGCCAAGCACATCTCTTTGTAGTTCTATGATGATAGCACCAAAGAAGGATGGAACATGGCAAACGTGTGTTGATTTCAAGGCATTAAACAAGATCACAATCAAGAATAGGTACCCACTACCCTAAACCAATGATTTACTTGACCAACTTCATCATGCAAGGTATTTCACCAAGTTGGATTTAAAGTCAGGATAACATCAAGCTTGAATAAAGGAAGATGTTTGGAAGACCATGTTCAAGACCAAACAAGAACTCTTTGAGTGGCTTGTTTTGCCATTTGGTTTGTGCAATATCACAGCCACTTTCATGTTCCTAATGAACGAGGTATTGAGGCCTCTTATTGGTTCATGTGTGATTGTTTACTTAGATGATATCTCAGTGTTTAGTAAAACCTATGAAGACCATGTTGTCCATTTAAGAAAGGTGTTTGAAATTTTGAGGGAGAACAATTTATTATTGACCTAAAAGAAGTCTGAGTTTGCAAAGAATTATCTTGTGTACCTTGGGCATGTTGTGGGAAATGGAGAGGTAAGTATTGATCCATCCAAAATTGAGGCAATCATGAATTGGCCAAAGCTAAAATGCAAATCCAAAACTAGGAGCTTCATTGGAACAACCCAGTACCTCTGAAAGTTTGTGAGATCTTTTTCACATGTTGCTACTTCATTGCATGACATTATGGGGAGTATGAAGAGATCTCATTGGGGTTCAAGGCAGCAACATTCTTTGGTGGCCTCACACATAAAATCAGCAATGCACCAGTTCTAGCATTTCCAAATCTACAAAATCTATTCGAAATTGAAGCCAATACAAGTGACTATGCTGTAGGAGGAGTATTGTTGCAAGGAGGTAAGTCCATTCACTATCATTCTGAGTTGTTCAAAGGGCTATCCTAAACTATAGCACTAGTTTCAGCGATGAAGAAATGGAAACACTATCCCATGGGGAAGGAAATGGTGGTGCACATGAATCACCAACCGTTGCAATATCTAGAAGCACAAACAAAGTTGGAGCAATCACATCACTACAAATGGATGGGGTTCATTCAACAATTCCATTTTGTTATCAAGTAGAAGCATGGTGTAACCAACAATGTAGTGGATGTGCTCTCTAAAATACCTCTTCTTTCAGCAGTAAGCACACTTTCTATTTTGAACCCTTTGTGTATGATATACATGCCAAGCATTATGATTAAGATGCTAATTTCAGCGAGGTATATCAGTTATCAAAAAGAGGTATGATATCTGGTTTTGAATCTAAGTTGGCCTAATACCTCAAGGATGGGCTTTTATACAAAGTGAGTAAACTTTATGTGCCAAAATAGAAGAGTTTTGCTCCTAAGAGAAGCTCATACATCACATGTTGCAAAACATTTTGGGATAACCAAGACAGTTGCTAATATTTAGTGGATGTATTGGCCTTATACTCAAGTGGATATTGCTAAAGTTTGTTTGGGGTTGCCAACTATGTAGTGTAAGGCAAGAAATAGTAAACTTGGGCTGTATCAACTACCAACCATTACCCATACCAATGAGGACATAGTCAAGAATCTCTATCAATATTACAAGGCTTGCAGAGACTCACCAAGACTCAATGAGCCCTGAGGCGAGGAGGTCAAGACAAGGCCCAGGGGCTCTTGCCCCAAGTAGCTAGTGAGTCCCAACAAGTGGGCTCGAATGGTAGCAATTAAAAAAAAATAGAAAAGATAAAAAACTTAAAACCTAAGCACTTTAAATAAACTTCAACACTCTAAAAGCACATTCATTTCATTTGTAAGCACAAGGAGGAGAAAAAAAAGAGAGTATTGGAGCTAACATCACATGCCATTGAAGAAAAAACTCACACAAGCATGCCATTTGGGCAGGTTTGTAGTAGCTTTTGGTGCATCTAAAGGAGTATACAAAGCATTTGGGAGAGCACAATGTTGATTTGAAGCAAGTTTGAAGAGGTAATTTTATATTTTGAATCTTTTTTGAGTTTTTTTTAAATTTTATTTTTCTTTTACATTTGCTTTTTTTCATTTTAAATTCATAGAACAAAAAAAAAACCCAAGCTATCTTGAATCTCTTTTTATGAACAAACTTGAGTTGTTTTTGTATTTTTTTCCTATTTTATAGCTACAAACCTTGACTGTTTTTACTGTTTTTCTGATTTTTTATCTTAATTTAACTAGAAACCATAAATGTTAATCTATTTTCATTTATTGCTTAATGCAGTATCGTTTTATATTTATAAATTGTTCCACTGTCAGACACGATTAGAAATTATCCTTGTTGGAAACATGTCATCCCCGGGTCAAAGAAAAAGGAAATAATTGTCTACATTGCAAGAGAAAAACGATTGGGGGAGGCATTAACCAATTGAAATATCACCTTGCACAAATACAATGCCAAGATGCTAAATTGTACCCCAAAAGTGCCCCTTGAAGTTGTACAAAAGGTATAGAGCCAATTAGAGACCTTTAAGCAACAAAAAGAACTTAAAAAAGGCAAAAAGAAGAGATGGAAATCATTTGTGGAGACTCTTCTTCTCCAATTCCTCCATTTCCTGGATCTTTGAGCGGTGATAGTGGCAGTGGCAATTGTATGTAGAAATATTTTGTCATTGATGTCAAAGGAGTTGAAGTATTTGAGTCAGCACTGTGTCGGCATTTTTGAGTCAGCAAATTTGTTCTTAGCGCCAAGTTAGATCTCCTTTGTAATGCCTTGACTTGTCAAGGTCGAGTCATTTAAGTGTAACACTTTGTATCTGAATCTCGACAGCTCCTTCATTGCAGCAACGGTGAAACATGAATGATATGATTGTCTATTTTTGGTAACGGCCTCCTTGTTGAGGGCAGCTCAATATTATGCATCGCTTATTCATATGACAGAAACTTTACTCCTTGCAACGTTATTTTTAGAGGCTACTTCGTGGCATTCCTATCGTGTAGACTTCCTTCTTAGGCGACAGCTTAAAGATTATGGTTATTTGTGTTGAGTCTACCTAGAGCTATTTTGCTGTGTAATGCAAGTATTACTTATGAGTCATTGATATAAGTGTCGGCATTTCCTCGTTTTGGACGGTTCTTTCTATGCTTGTCGTGGTTATTGATATCATTCTTTTCTAGCATGGACGCTTCTTTGAAGGCAACTTAAATTTTATATGCAGATTCCTTGTCGTGGGAGCGGTGGTGTATCTCAAATCGTGGGAGTCTATTTTTAGGGACGTGTTTAATCAATTGCTATTGTGGCATTCTTTTTTGATTGCGTCGCGTCTTTATGTGGAGTCATGAGCTTTAAAGAAGCTATCGCCATCACCTTCATTTACTTTCACGCACAGGGGGTGATTGTGTGTATTTTTTGAAGGTGAATATGATGAAATAGCCGGTCTGTGTTATTTCGTGCTTGTGAAAAGATTTTTGGAAAAAAATATGAGGACGCGAGTGTGTGTTGTGAGAGTTAAATATGGTCTGATGTGATCTTTCTAAAAGGCTTTTGCTACCATTCTTCATCGGAATGAGCATGTGAGCTGTAGTTGTTTTCTTTTGCTCAGAAATATAGACCACTCTTCCGTGGATAATCAGTTTTCGTGAGAGTTTATATAGCAGTTCATGAAGGAGGCCGAGTATGCTAGAAGACGGGCTGAGTATGCATTTTGGATAGTGCTCATCGATGTGCGAGGAGTGTTGATGTTATTGTGTCTACTTACTTTGATGAATGGGCTGTGTCGAGTGCATGAAGGACTGTGCAAGGCAATCGTGACATTAAAATCCATGGACCTTATTCTTCAGTATGCATCAAAGGTATGGGATAGAAGTCATGCTAAATCTGTATGATTGTGCATGAGTTATTTGGCTGAGGATGTGGGCATTAAAGTATTGCAGTCCCCTCAATTTTAATTTGTATGTCTTTCTGATGTTGGGCGATTTTTGGATCGTTAGTCTTCTGCCATGACTTTTCTTTTTGGGTCTACGGCATTCTTTGGAAGATATATGTGTCTTTGAAATTCAAATTTGCTTTTCAAAAATTCTTCATTACCTACTGCTGCCACCCTAGTCCAAATTCTATAAAGTAATACTTGTTCATGCACTTACATGATTGTCTGAATCTGCAGAAATGATGTGGTATATTTACATACAGTCACTATAGCAGGTTGCAATTGTTGATAAAGAGACTTGCAATGCAAATATCAATATTGAAAAGGATTGAAATAGCATACCAGTGAGGAGATTGCTCTGAGAAGAGATAAAACCAGTTTATCTTATGGTAACAATAGGTTGTATGAAGTTCATGAATGCAAACGATCATATAACGTTGTGTTTCTAAACAGAGGAACTTCTGAGTTTGATCAGTGATTATATTTGCAAGCATGGGTCTCTCGGTTGATATGCAAATGTGTATTTGAAACCAGAGTTGTAGTGTTGTGGAAATTTTAAGTGAATTGTTGCTTCAGCTGTTCGAAGTTGGTGCTTCAAGGGAGTTGGTGCTCTCAGTGAGTTGGTCCTCACTTTTGTAATCTGGGTTGGTGCCCTTTTGTTGTTAATGAAAACTATTGATAACTGTGGTTTTTTTACTCGAAAGGGTTTTCCACGTGAAATTGGTGTTCTCCTTGTTGACGTTTGCTCTTACTGTTCTATTTGTTGTTTCATATGGTTTCATGTGTTTAAAAGTTTAAAAGACTGATTAACCACCCTCCCCCCCTCTCAGTATTTTCTGTGTGCTCTTCAATTGGTATCAAAGCGGGGTTCCTTCAAATTGAAAGCTTAATCGCTTGGAGGTAAATCATGATAGCACACATGGGTTCAAATGAAGCTCTTGCTACAAACAAAGCTCCATTGTTTGATGGTTCAAACTATGCCTTTTGGAGCATTCGGATGCATACTTATCTGATGTCTCTTGGATTTGATATATGGCAAAGTGTGGTAAAAGTATATACAATTCCAGCAACTTCTCCAACGGGTGCAGATGGAAAAAGAGCATTTGAACACAATGCTAAAGCTATGAATGCTATCTTATGTGGTTTGGCAAAAACTGAATTTGTGAAGGTTACGCATTGTGATACAACTCATGAAATTTGGGACAAACTTCAGAAAACATATGAAGGAGATGAAAATGTTGTTGCATATCTACTTCGTGTAGATGAAATTGTCAACACAATCAAAGGCCTAGGAGAGAAGGTTGAGGATTCAATAGTTGTTCAGAAGATTTTAAGATCTCTTCCTTTGCGTTTTGATGCAAAGGTTTCAGCTATTGAGGAGATGAAGGACCTTGACAAGTTGATAGTAGATGGGTTACATGGTACTGAAGGAACACAGACCACTGAGAGGGGGGGGGGTGAATCAATGGGCAACAAATTTAAACTTTCTAAGCAATGTAACAATGAACTTCTAAATGCATAAACTTGAAGCAAAGGTAAGGCAATTAAACCAATCACACAAAATGCATCCCACAACACAAGATGTAGGAGGAAAAACCCAAGATGAGAAAAAAACCTCGGTGAGAATGGCTGCTGGAGGTTACTGCTCCAATCCAGCCTCACAATGAAAATGATCTCTGTTACAATTTATAGGCACCAACCCAATGGAACACCAATCCCAAGTTTATGAGCCCCAACTCAAAGGAGCACCTACCCTAATCTGAGCACCTACTCAGATGAGTTTACAATAAGAGATTTTGTTTACAAATTTAGTATCATGTTACAAATTAAGTTTTGTAACTCAAAAAGATTTATGCACTTGTTAACTTGCTGTCCTCAATCAGCTTCTAGTCTTCTATCACTCACAACCTCTGCAAATACTCTTGTTTGCTCTTTTCTATTCCTGTTCAATCTCACAATCATACTCTATGATATCCTCTGCATCAACACAATAAGTTTTCACAAAAACTTATCACATGCCTTCTCACACTCCTGCAGAAATAAAACATTCAACACTCAGAAAAATACATACTCTGTTTTTACAGAGTCATCTAATCTCCTTTCACACTTCTCTACTCTCCACTCGTACCCACTCTCTCTCACAACACTGGAGATGAACACTACGGTATGTTCAACACACAGCAACAATAAAAATAACAATCCTTTTATTATTACTACTGTAGAACAAAAATTCGTAGCCCTAAAGTTTAAACAAATAATTCTGCAGCAATTTGTCAGTAAGTTTCTGACTTTTCTATAGCAATCTGTCTGCACATTCCTGTAGCAGTCTATAGAACATTAAAAATTTAAATCTCATTCTTCTTTTGTTATTCCATCTACACATATTTAATGCTCTTCTTGAGCAGCTGAAATATTCGATGCAACAACTTCTTTTTACACTGGCTGCCATGAATTTAAATGCTTCTTCTTTTATTTTTTAATCAAAAGCAAAATTAAATTCTTGTAGCTTTGATCTGCCCAATAATATCTGCAGCTTGCAAATCTGATTGCAAAGTCTAATCTTCAATAAATAGATATCTTATCTAGGGCATCGCCTAGACTCTGCAAGAGGTATGAAACCCAAATAAAAGCTTTGAATAATATTTTCATTGAGTGTTGCTACAGAAACTTCATCGCTAAGCAAAGATTCACTCAATAAAATCTGATATGCATCGAAGGTTTGTTTTGCCCAGACAAATCTGATAACAAATCTGTAATAAATGAAAAGAACCTAGATAAAAGATTTAAACATCTTTTCATTCAATCGATTGCTGCAGAAGCTTTGCTGCTAAGTAAGGAATAAAATCAGATTTTGTTCGAACCATTTCAATGCAGCCCAAAAGCAAGGAAATAAGATTTTTAAAAAGAAAAAAATCTAATATAACCGCCTTGCCAAAGTGAGGTGTCGACTTAGGGTTTAAACTGCCCTACCTTGTGTTTGAACAAAAACTTCGACTCAGGGTTAAGTTGGCTACATGTAATCCTGTAGTTGTCATAGTTTCTGATTACTGACATAAGTAAATCCAATCTTCTGTAGCTGCACTTAGCAAAAATCTACGCATGCATAAAACCCTAGTAGGATAAACACGAGTTAATCGATCAAATCTTCACCTCTTCACCAAGTTATTACTAACACATCATCATGCCACTAATTCTCTGCCACATGTATGCCATGTCAATATTCTCTAAAGCTTTTTGCATATTAAAATCGTAACTGGCTTTATAAAGTCGTTTTGGCTTTGTTGAACCCGTCACTGTGAAGCTCTTGTCGCCAGGCAGTGAACTTCTTGTCACCTGAACTGTACTCAACTGTAACTACAAACTGAGATGTTTTTGTAGCTATACTTGTTCCTGTAGCTGCATACAAAACATTGTATTCATTGAGTTGACATCAATGGCAATCTAATGCCAACCAATCAAAACTCAAATGCCAATAATCTTCATCTAATGCCAACAGGTACTCTTACAGCCTATGAGATGAGAGCAATGCCTGATCAATCAATCAAAAAGGAGGCAGCCTTCAAAGTTTCAAGAAAGGGAAAACATGAGGAGCTTACAACCAATGATAGTTCAAATGAAGATTCAGATACTGATGAGGCACACTTCATGAAGAAGTTGAAGAAGGGTTCGGGAAGATACAAAGGCAAGTTGCCTTTCAAATGCTTCAACTGCGGAAAAGTGCATCCAAATGTCCTTATGTGAAGAATGAGGACAGCGATAGTGAAAAGAAATCAAAACATTTCAAAAAGGGGTATCCAAGTAAGAAGAAAAAGTTTAAGAAATCTACAAAAAAAATTTATTCAAAAGATCACAATAGCTCAACAGAAGATAGTGATGAAGTGTCTTCAGTAGAAGAAATCTTATTTATGGTTGAAGAAGTAAATATGCTTGAGATTGAAGATAAGTTATAGAAGATGAGCAATATGATGAAGAAGGAGAAGTAGATCTTGAAGCAAAACTTATAAGTGCCCTAAGTGAAATAAAAAAACTTAGGAAGAAAAATCATAACTTGAAGTTGCAGCTACAAATAGAGAATGAAACAAAAACGAAGACATCTCAAGCACTTGAAGAAGCTGAAAAACTGATTATTGATTTGAAGGTTCAGATTGAAGAGGCAAAGAGGATTGAGGAAGAAATCAGAAATCAGCTAAGGATAAAAGAAGAGAATGAAGAGAGACTTGAAGCTGAAATAGTTTCACTCAGAAAATTAGACAAGGCTATGTTATAGCTGAATCATGAGATGATAAATCAGAAAAGTTCTATGTCTTTGGACAAAATCATTAGCTCACAGAAATCTTCTACTGATAAAGGTGGAGTTGGATTTGAAGAAGGTTTAAAGTTCCAAGCCTGCAAAAGAAGAACAACAAAAGAGCAACTTTGATAGCACAAAAGGTTCGCAATCAAAAATCAGAAATAGCACTTTCAGAAGACCTCCTATTTCAAGGCAACCTCACATGACCAAATTTAACAATTCTTTCTTTTACGGGTATTGTTTTTCATGCAATCATTTTGGTCACAAGGCAGCCAACTGTAGAGTTTATTCAAGAAATAATTTTAGAATTATGAATAGGAATTCTTTTGCTCCTTTGATGAATTACAATGTTATATGTTACAAATGCAATAACTTTGGTCATACTGCAAAGACTTGTAGAAGCAATTTTGCAGAATCTTTCAAGCAAAGTAAAAGGGAAGAATGACAGGTAGCTGAAAAAGAAGTTAATAAGAAGGTTTGGAGGAAGAAGTTGGGAGTGATTTCACTCCATCCTTGAGAAATTGTGTAGACTCAGGGGGAGCTTTCATTGTCATATTTTATCAGCCCCGTTTCAATTTTGCAGGTTGTTCAGTGTGTCATTGATGTCAAAGGGAGAGTAGTGAGTCAAGGGGAGCAACACAGGTTTCAGTATTGGTTTCAGTGCAGTTTGGTTTCAAAAGGTGTTGCCATCAATGACAAAGGGGGAGATTGTTGAAATATTGTCATTGATGTCAAAGGAGTTGAAGTATTTGAGTCAGCACTGTGTCAGCATTTTTGAGTCAACAAATTTGTTCTTAATGCCAAGATGGATCTCCTTTGTAATGCATTGACTTGTCAAGGTCAAGTCACTTAAGTGTAACGCTTTGTATCTGAATCCCAACGGCTCCTTCATTGCAGCGACGGTGAAACATAAATGATATGACCATCTATTTCTAGTGACGGCCTCCTTGTTATTCATATGACAGAAAATTTACTCCTTGCATTGTTATTTTTAGAGGCTGCTTCGTGGCATTCCTATCGTGCAAACTTCCTTCTTAGGCAACGGCTTAAAGATTATGGTTATTTTCCTTGAGTCTACTTGGAGCTATTTTGCCGTGTCACACAAGCATTACTTATGAGTCACTAATATAAGTGTTGGCATTTCCTCGTTCTGGACGGTTCTTTCTGTGCTTGTCGTGGTTATTGATATCATTCTTTTCTGGCATGGATGCTTCTTTGAAGGCAGCTTAAATTTTATATGCAAATTCCTTGTCGTGGGAGCGGTAGTGTATCTCAGATCATGGGAGTTTATTTTTAGGGATGTGTTTAATCAATTGCTATTGTGGCATTCTTTTTTGACTATGTCGCCTCTTTATGTGGAGTCGTGATCTTTAAAGAATTTATCACCATCACCTTCATTTACTTTCAGGCACAGGGGGTGATTGTGCGTCTTTTCTGAAGGTGAATATGATGAAATAGTTGGTCTGTGTTATTTCGTGCTTGTGAAAAGAATTCCGAAAAAAATGAGGACATGAGTGTGTGCCATGAGAGTTAATTATGGTCCGATGTGATCTTTCTAAAAGGCTTTTGCTACCATTCTTCATCGGAACGAGCATGTAAGCTGTAGTCATTTTGTTTTGCTTAGAAATATAGACCACTCTTTCGTGGATAATCAGTTTTCATGAGAGTTTATATAGCAGTTCGTGAAGGAGGCCAAGTATGCTAGAAGACGGGTTGAGTATGCATTTTGGATAGTGCTCATCGATTTGCAAGGAGTGTTAATGTTAGTGTGTCTACTTACTTTGATGAATGGGCTGTGTCGAGTGTGTGAAGGACTGTGCAAGGCAATCGTGACATTAAAATCCATGGACCTTATTCTTCAGTATTCATCGAAGGTATGGGATAGAAGTCGTGCTAAATCTGTATGATTGTGCATGAGTTATTTGGCTGAGGACGTGGACATTAAAGTATTGCAGTTCCCTAATTTTAATTTGTATGTCTTTCTGATGTTGGGCGATTTGTGGATTGTTAATCTTTTGCCACGACTTTTCTTTTTGGGTCTATGTCATTGTCTGGAAGATATATGTGTCTTTGAAATTCAAATCTGCTGTTCAAAAATTCTTCATTACCTACTGCTGCTGCCCTAGTATCAATTCTATAAAGTAATACATGTTCATGTCTGAATCTGCAGAAAGGATGTGGTATATTTACAGTCACTATAGCGGGTTGCAATTGTTGATAAAGAGATTTGCAACGCAAATATCAGTATTGAAAAGGATTGAAATAGCATACCAGTGAGGAGATTGATCTGAGAAGAGATAAAATGAGTTTATCTTATGGTAACAGCAGGTTGTATGAAGTTCATGAATGCAAACAATCATATAATGTTGTGTTTCTGAACAGAGGAACTTCTGAGTTTGATCAGTGATTATATTTGCAAGCATGGGTCTCTCAATTGATATGCAAATGTGTATTTGAAACTAGAGTTGCAATGTTGTGGAAGTTTTAAGTGAGTTGGTGCTCATGCTGGAGTTGGTGCTTCAGCTGGTTGAAGTTGGTGCTGCAGGGGAGTTGGTGCTCACTTTTGTAATCTAGGTTGGTGCCCAGTTGTTGTTCATGAAAGCTATTGATCTGTCATGGTTTTTTTACCTGAAACGGTTTTCCATGTGAAATTGGTGTTCTCCTTGTTGATGTTTGCTCTTACTGTTCTATTTGCTGTTTCATATGGTTTTATGTGTTTAAAAGTTTAAAATACTAATTCACCACACCCCCCCTTCTCAGTATTTTTTGTGTGCTCTTCATTGTAGTGTTAGTGTTGGGCCTAGAGTTCATGGATCTAAATTAGATTCATATATTATACCATGCACTACTACAGGTTACCAACCATCACTTGAGAGTATAGGTTGGAATAAGCATAAACATGATGCAACAAGGAGTACAACCATAGACTTTTGGTTTTATTGTACCATTCCATTTCATGTAGCCAGGTAATTAATTATTATTTTTGTTTCAAAGTATATTGTTTGATTTCTTTGTTTCTTAATTTTTTGAATTTAGGGGTCTGTAGAATTTTAACTCTAATTTTTATGATATTTATTTTGTTTATTTATTTGTTTTAGGTCTCCTTATTGGCAAAATATGGTAGATGCCATTAATATTTGTGAGATAGGTTCAAAGCCCCTAATGATGAGGAAAGGGCTCCATTTTGACTCAAAAGGTGGTTGATATGAATGCCACAATTAATAAACAACATGAGATATGGAAGAGGAAGGGTTGCACCATAATGATTGATGATTGGATAGATAAGAGAAATAGAACATTGTTGAATTCCTTGTTTCTTCCTTGGGTAATTGTACTTCATGAAACCCATTGATTTAGTGATTAAGATTTTTAATTTCTACTTTACTGATTAACATTAGCATTTCAAATTTCATTGTTTGTTTCTGAGGTGGCATAGTTTTCCTTAAATTCATTGATGCTTTAGAAAACACAAAAAATGTTGAATTCCTTTGTGAGGTTTTGGAGA
This sequence comes from Sequoia sempervirens, assembly GCA_007258455.2. Lineage (NCBI taxonomy): Eukaryota > Viridiplantae > Streptophyta > Pinopsida > Cupressales > Cupressaceae > Sequoia > Sequoia sempervirens. The sequence continues at coordinate 40,060,786 of VDFB02137365.1, forward strand.
GAGTCTTGGCCAAAGTGGGTGAGGAAAATGTTGAGAAAATAGTTACAAATAATGCAACAAATTATGTTGTTGCAAGTAGAATTCTCATGGATAGGCATCCATCTTTATTCTAGACACCTTGTGCAGCTCATTGCCTTGACCTTATATTAGATGATTTTAACAAAATCTCACAAATCAAAGCATTTGTGGAGCATGCTAAAAATATTTGCAAATACATATACAACCATGCTTGGGTCCTCAACCTAAAGAAGAAATATACGGACAAAGAGTTGGTTCATCCCAAAATACCCACTTTGCAACAAACTTTGTCACATTGCAAACTTTGCTTTAGTCAAAGGCTTCTTTGAAGTGCATGTTCGCAAGGAGTGGTCTACATCATTGTATGCTAAGACCAAAGGATGGGTTGATATGGTTGATTAGGTTTTCAAAGAGCATAGCTTTTAGCTTTTGACAAAAGAGATCGTAGAGGTTAGTTCGTATTTCCATTATATCTTTGTCCATATTTCCATTCTATTTGTTTGTTTTTGTTCACACTTAATTATGTTAATATTTAATAATAATTGCAGTTCACGGAGCCTTTAATTGTTCTCCTTTAAGTTGTTGATGGGAAGAAGTCCACAATGGGCTATATATATGAGGGCATGGATAGAGCCAAGCATACTAGGGTTGAGGATAAGTATCATCCCACATGGGACATCATTGATTGATGATGGTACCTTTAGCTTCACAAACCCTTACATGCAGCTACCTATTTCTTAAATCTAGCATTTCAAGGTTGATGAGGAGGTTTTGAGTGGGCTTTGCATAGTCATAGAGTTGCACAAGATATATGCAAGGCAATTCAAATGACATTGCAGCCAAGTAAGTCTATTAAGGACGTACTTTAAGTTTAACCACTAAAAAATTTCCCCTTTTTTTATGTTAATGTTGAAACTCAAGTTTTGACAATGGGATTGAGTTTTTTTTCCTAATGTCAGATGCATGGTGGGAAAGGTTTGGTGCTAAGGTGCCAAAAATTTGGATATTGCAATTCATGTCTTGAGCCAACCATGCAACACTTCAAGATGCAAGTGCAATTGGAGTATGTTTGAGCACATACACTTCAAGAAGCACAATATGTTGTTAATACAAAGGTTGAATGATCTTGTTTATGTTCATTGCAACCTTCACCTCCATCACAAACAAATTCTAGGCACAAACTTATCTCCCATCACTCTAGAGGAGATTGATCCATAGTCAGATTGGATCACCAAGGTTCAAGATCCCATCTTCGAGTACCTTGCATGGGTTGATCAAACAGATCTAGAGGCAAAGGTGGTAACCATAGTAGACAAGGATAAGCACAAGGAGACCCCTTCAATGTTGGTGACACTGATACATACAAATATCATGGTTGCATCACCATCGTCGTATAGCTATGAATGTCGAGACAAGTGATATAGGCACCTCTAAGCCATGGGCTTATAGTTTTTGTTTTGATACCATGGATTTCATAATCCATAAGTTTTGTATACACTTGACAATATTTATAATATATATATCTAAAAATGTTGTTCCTTTCAAAAAAAATCCACCTTTATACTCATGTGATCAATGTATACTTGTGTATGTGATCATAGTAGCTTCCATTTGATTAGTTTATTGTGTCTTTAAATTTTATTTATTGAAAGGCGCATGATACAAGTTTTAAATCCTTAAAAAATCTCTATATTTCATGGTTTTTTGAACTTCCCAAGTTTTGGCTGAGTCCTAGCCAAGCCTAAGCACCAAGTCTGAGTCTGGGTCAAAATCAGCTTGCCAAGTCTAAGCTAAGTTTGAGGCTTGTGACTATAATCTCTATGGACTTTGTAGGTGGCCTTCCAAGTTCAAAACAAAGGCATAATTACATCTTTGTTGTTGTAGACCATTTTAGCAAGATGTGTACTTGATGGCATGTAAGAAAACACTAACTAGAAGTGATGCAACTTAGCTCTTTTTCAAGAATGTACAAATAAATCTTGGGCTTCTAGACACTGTCATCTTAAATAGGAATGCTTAGTCCTTAAGTTAGTTTTGATGAGCTCTTTGCAAAAGAATGGATACAAAGTTAGAAGATTTGTTGCTTTTCATCCCCAAATAGATGGTCAAATAGTGATGATGTGTATAATTAGAGGTTCCCAAAAGGTTGAGATGAACATTTGACCTACATTCAACAATCCTATAATAGGGCAGCCCACTCATCTACCAATTTGTCCCCATTTGCGGCATGTTTTGGTGATTTGCCACTTAGTGCATTCAATGTTTGTTTGGGATAGCAAAAGGGTGGGCTAGAAAACGAAGAGATGAAGGTGCAAAAGGCTGACAAGTTCATTGAGAAGGTAAGGAAAATCCAACTCCATGTGCAAGAGAAAGTCAAAGAGTTTCAATCTAGGTACAAACATAAACATGGTCAACATAGGGTGGAGCATAAGTTCCACGTTGGAGATAAGGTGTGGGTGCATCTAGGTAAAGAGAGGCTCCAAGGACTTGTTGACGGGTGTTTTATGACCACACCAACACAGAATAAAGTTTCCAACGGTCACTCTATCCTCTCTTGATCAAAATCTCCTGCATGCTAAGATTGCGAAAGATCATGCATTCAACTCCAAGGTTCCTTCATGCAATGGACGTAGACTCAGTTGGTTTGATGTGATTTGCTGGTATTTCAAGGGGACTTACACAATTGTTCACTCGAGAGAAAGGGACTTTCAAGATTCAGAAGATTTACCAATGAAGCTCAAGTTTCCTAAACTAACCAGAGAATGCTGAATTTGAATGGCTGCAGAGATTAAAAAGAAAGCTCTAATCTACCCTAAGCGCGGGACACGGCAATCGAATCTCACAAACTTCAACCAAGCTTTGCTTTGCCTCACCTTAGACAGCTTCCACAAAACTGGTGCAATCTTCAAAGGAGTGAACTAGAGATATTCAGATTACAATTTAACATGAAGACACCATCACGACGACGCATACCAACATGTAAATTATAACCGAAGTTAGGTCCAAACTATTCTAGTTGACCACACAAGGCGAACCCACCATCAGTGAGCCCGCTAGTGGTATGGACTAGCGAAGCTTGCTCAAATAAATCACCACATTCCACAATCATCTACTTGCATGAAATAAAATCTATTCTACTCTATCTAAGTTCTACTCTAAGATTCTCTGCTAACTGGAAGGATGAACAAACCTTGCTAGCTACCCACAATAAAAGATGAAATCAGAAGCAATGACAACTCTTTTTATTATAGTAGTGTTCACAACAGTCTCTTACAAAGCATTCAGCTGAAAACCTTCCTTCCTTTTGTACAAATGAGGAGGGGATGCTCCTTTTATAGTTGGCCCAGTCCAATGAACCACTCAGATTCAAATACAATGAACGGCTCAGATTGAGCCACATAAGCCCTATTCAAGATTTTCCCTAAAAACGGCCACAAAGTGGAGGAGCGGGGTAATAAATGAGCACATAATGCCCACTCTCTCCCTTCACCACTATAAGCATTTAATGCCCACTATCATCTAGAAGGTCATCATCCAAGAAGGCGTTCCCATTCTCTCTCTCTCTGACAGCAAACTCGATGACTCTGGCTAACACTACCTCAACCTCCTGAACTGAGATGGGTGGAATATGATTAAGCTGAAACTCAAGCACTGTGACCGCTTGCCCCTGCCGAGTACAAGATTTTCCCCAAGCAGCTAAGGCATCCTAAGTGTTCTGAATGATGTTGGAGAAGGTCGAAATATTTTCAAAATCTACCTGGGCAAATGAACTTACATCCGAAAAGAAAGGCTCCAATCTACTCTTCAAACCATCCGCAATCACTTCTTCTGAAGTCAATCTTTTGGCGAATAAGGCTTCAAGCATGTTCAAGACTCCCTCCTGTATATTTCCCATGGCCTTTCTAACTCTAGCTGATTCTGCCTAAGCTGCATCGAAGAAGCCTCGGCCTGTGACTGCTGAGGAATACCAACTGGGGAAGTCATATCTATCGCCCTCTTGTATCACTCCTCCCTCCACCAGAGTCTGTATGGGCATATGCATTAAGGCTGCCAAGCGAGGAACAGTTTTATCCTGATAAATGTGTGTTTCACTCCAAGTCAGATCAACATTACCCATGCGCGTCAGAATACTGGAGGCTTGTTGAAAAGAATGGACGAGGTCCTCCATAAACTTTTCTGCCTCCGCGCGAACATTGCCAACCCACTTATCCGCTTCTTGAGCCATCTTCTTTAAATCTTCCAGGCCGCTAACTAATTCCCTCGGAAGCTCAGCTAGAAGATCAACTGCTGGATTTTCTTGTCCACATGGATGGGCCAAGTGTTGCACATAGCCAATCAACGTCTTATGCTCTTTCTTCAATCTTTTATACTTCCCTTCTATCCGGAGCAATCTGTCTTTAAGAGCCTGATAGGAGCTATCACATTCTTCGATTATTTGAGCTCCTGTAGGGCGGCCCAACTCCACAATAGTGACCACATAATTCTCTGGGATTGCCTCATCTTGGTCACATTCTACCCTGGGAACAGTCATATGGAGTGTGCGAGAACCAGACTTATTTGTAGATATCTTCGAGAACTTTCTAGCGCTCTTCTTCTCTGGCGGTCCACTGATTCTGCTAAGGAATTCCTCCATTTCAATTGTTGGGTCCGTCTCCTCAACAGGATCCCTTCTCATTCTTTCCCTGAGCCAATTGGGCACTGCCTGCGGCGGGTCACAAATAATAAGCGGTTGTTCCTCTCTCGCTTCCTCTCCATGCACTTCTTCTCTAACAACATTCTGTTGAGGTTCATCAGTTTCCATCTGCTGAGTATTTTCTCCTGAACCTTGAGCCTCCTGCCCTATAGCAATCTCTTCCTCCAAAGCTGTCTCAATCAACTGCTGGAAGCGGGTGTCTGTCTTTGTTTCCACTTCTTCTTCTTGCTGATTTCCATTCCTAGGAGTGTTGACACTTTGACTATCTAGCTCTCTAAGAGGTGGCTAGTTCACATCTTGAAATTCTTGCTCTTCATTCAATTTGCTTCTCTGGTCTACAAACAATGAGACCTCTTGCACACTCGAAGAGCAAGTCTGCGATGGTGTGGATGATGCCTCCTCTACCCTCTAAGGCACCTGCTAAACCTGCACTTCTATCCGCGGTTCTAAAGCTTGGGTGACCTGTTTCCTTTTTCTAGCTGTAGGCGGCCTTTGGTCACCCATCAAATTGTAAGTGAGGGGGACTAATCTACTTTTTAGTCTATTCATGTGCCTTCCTACCCAATTTCTAGTGAATGTCAAAACCGGTATGCACAATGTATCTAAGTCTGTAATTTCCGGTTCTGACCAATCAGGTAGTGGGACCACTGTGTTTCTTATTGTTTCATAGTCTGGTTGTATAACATTCACGTCCTCATCTACCTGATCCGGAACTGGAACAACCTCACATTCTCTAATCATTTTCAAGGGTATTCTGGAAAACATTCTTCTTCTAACCTCAGCATCATCCACCGCATTGGCCCAGAAGTCCTCAATGTGCACCCTGTGCCTATATTCCACACCCTGCACCATTCTGATATTGTTATAAGGATCAAAATCCTGCCTATTGGTGTGGTACGAGAGGTGGAAAAACTATAGCTCATCTTTAGCTTCTTTGGCTACCTGCAAGGAGGGACAAGCCTCATTTGAATTCCCCATGATGATCGGGAAGTCCAATCCTCCTTTCTTCTTCTTTTTCTGAATTCTATCATAGGCAATGAGCTGCCTAGATACCTCTAACATCACCATTCTATCCGTGGGGTACCTTGGTAATCTATAAGGATATGATGTGAACCCCTGCAGCCTGATATAAGTGAACTTTGGAAATTGGATAAACCAATACCCATATTCCTCGATCAACTCCTGAGCTTCTTTTGATATCCTTTGTTGAGTCCTTCGCTGAAGAGTCCTGGCTATGTGCATTGTGAAGGCATCATTCACCCTTTTGTAACTGGAGGTGTTGCTCAAGTGCAATTGTGGGCAAGCCTCGTAAATTTTGAACTGCTCAGGACCACACCCAATCGGCTCCTTATAAGTTATTCTCCTGTACTTAGTCATTCGAGCCAGCAAGTAGATTACATATGAGATCATGTAAAAAGTTTTAGTTCTCTTCAGATTCCTGAACTGTTCATCCAGAATATCACTTATCATTCTTGCCCAGTCCACATAGTCCTTCCCTTCTAGCACAATCCCGATGTAGTAAAACATCCACGGCTCGAAGATGTACGATTGAGGACTTCCATTCACTCGGCTGAGCATCATTATTAGATCACAATAGTCCTTCTTCACATCATCTAAAATAATTTGCTTGGGGAGCTTGGTGCGAGGAGGCCTAGGCTTCTGCATCCAAACAGAATTTATCATTCCAGCGCATCTCTCAAAAGTAGAAGCGTACATCCTTTCAGCCCTCTGCCTTGTTTTGTATACCATCTCATTGAAAGTAGGAATTCCAAACACCTCTCCGATGGCCTCAGGTGTAAGATTGGCAAACAATTTGCCATCAAGGGAAACAATAGTCCTTTGCTCCGGCTTGTAGCAGTTGGCACATTCCAGGATTAACTCCAGACACTGGATAGCTGGTGGAAAACCAGCAGCAGCATAAAGTCCACTCTTCATAATTTGGTGTGCCGTGACTGATGGAGGATGGCCACCTATCCCGTACATCCGACCTCTGAGTGCTCCAAGATTGTACGAACCAAGATTCGTATCATTCAGCTCTCCCAACTTCAATGTAAACTTGGATTCTGGAAGAAATGTTTTGCTCAACTTCTTTATCACCGCCTGCCTGGATATATTGGCCTTGCTTGATTCAGCATTGGCAGCCTTGCCTGCAGCTTTGTTGGCCTTTGCAGCTGCCCCTCTGCTTGCTTCAGCCATCCTGCAAAATAAAAGATAGGCATTAAAATTTAAACTTAGAAAATAAATAACCTTGGGATAGCCAAAATGTGGAGCAAACTTCGAATATATGGAGCTTCAGCATTAAAATTTCGAACTTCAAACCTCAACACTTTTCAGCAATATAACTTCTGGCACTTATAATTTTCACCCTTAGCATCTAGCTTGTTGATTTAACTTGCTCACTTCAGCAACTTCACCTCAACGTTTTTCTTCCTCACTCGCAAAGCCACAACTTCGCACTTGCAAATGGTGAGAAGAAATGAAAACTTCGTGGCTTAAATAATTGTGTCAAAGAATATTTCTAATTCGTGAGGGAGTCTATTTTAGCAAATTCATTAAATTTCTCTTCCCACTACTCGGCAATTTCCAATTTTGGAGAGGTGATGGGCGAGTTGTCACCAAGGCGGGTCCCGTTTGTCATAAACCTTTCCTTTGTTGAAGATTCTTTCCCTTGCAAAGTTCGAATTTTCCCCTTTTAACTTCTTGTAAAATTTTGTTATCTCAAATATTCATGGGGGAATTATTTAACCCACTTAATATTTCCAACTTTAAAAAATTTTACCCCATACATGGGCGTATTTCATCATGAGCGCATTTGACTAATCTCCTTAAACGTATTTCACCTTTCTCATGGGCACATTTACCATCTTGAGCTGGGCGCATATCAATCTGAGTGCTTGGGCGCATTTGAGGGTTGGTGTTCTCACGTCAATGCCTTAGAAAATTTTCACATCTTATTCCTCCTTGGGCGCATTCATCTTGTGTGTTAGGAAATTTTTCCTTGAGCCTTGTTCACCTTGAGCGCATTTTTCATCTCTTGGTGCTAGGCGCATTTGAGAGGTGTTGTGTTTAATCTTGTGCCTTAGAATATTTCTCACCCAACTTACTCATCTTTGGGCGCATTTGACATAGGCACTTGGGCGCATTTACCTCTTAACCTTGAGCGCATAGGAATCTTGAGTGTTAGGCGCATTTCCACCTCCTCCTTCTAGGGCGCACTTAAGGGGGTGTCGTTTTATTTTTCTTGCCTTAGAAATTTTTCCATCCAACATACTACCTCCTTGGGCGCATTTGAGACCTTGAGCTTGGGCGCATATTACCTTGTTGTTTCATGCTTCATGCCTTAGAAATTTTTATCTCTTCTCAAGGGCGCATTTTGACTATGTCCTTCTAGGGCGCACTTAGCCTCTTCTGTGCTTGGGCGCATATTGCCCTTGGTATTCTCCATCATTCATGCCTTAGGCGTTTTTGGAGTCTATGCTCTTGGCACATTCTCTATCATGAGGCTTGGGCGCATTTTGAGAGGGGGGTCTCACGTTTGTGCCTTAGAAAATTTTCCAACCCTTCTTGTTCTCCTTGGGCGCATTTAGCCATGCCTTGAAAACTTTTCATGTTGGGTGTTTGAGGCGCATTTGGGCTTGTGATCTAGGCGCATTCATCTTGTGCCTTAGAATATTTAACCTCCTCATGCATTCCTCTTAGGCGCATGTATATGAGAAGCTTCTAACACTTAATCAATTTTTGTCTTGCTCGCCCTCGCTTTCCATTTTTAGTAACTCCTGAAGTCCCTATGATTTTCAAACATCTGCAACTCCTCAAGACTTGATATTCACTCAATGTGGTCCTCATGGCCTGATTAACCTGTTCACACTCACCTTTTACGCTCACCTGCTATTTTAGGCCTTGTTTTGGAGATGACTTACTAAAAATAGTAAGTGTGCGGATCGCGCTCAAATTTCACGTGTAGATTTCCTTGGAAGATTCTGATCGCAGTGGGATACACCTGTTTTCAGTTTTTCTCAAGTTTTGCCCTTCATTTTAGGCATAAAAGTAGGAAAACCTAATTTCATTGCATGTGCTTTTGTTGACCTCCGTTCAACACCGTTTCCATGATGTATTGCTCTGCTTTGGAAACTGAAGACCTTGAAACTGCTCGGGTGACATCATACTTGCTAAAAGTGGACCTGCTAAAAATAGTAAGTTCCCGGAATTCGTTCAAATTTTGCACACAAGTCCTCTTAAAGGGTTTAAACTTAGTGATGTGATTGAAATTTCTGAAACCCTAGGGGAAAGGTCCCAAATGGAGTACTTACTAAAAATAGTAAGTTGTCAGAATTTAGTGAAATTTTAATGGGAACCTGCCTGAAGTCTCCTGATCGCAATGCCAAGCTCAGATTTCAATTTGTTCACTCAATTTAACCCCAAACTAAGCCTGAAGAATAAAAACCCTAATCCGACAAAACACACTTCAGACTTAGCCAAAATTCCAAATTTGGCCAAAAGACAGGTACATCCCCGGAAAGACATAAGGAACCAAGAGAGACTGCCGCAAAACCACCACAAACCAAAGCCAAAAGATCCGAATGGAGTAAAAATTAGGGGGTACCCATTTTGAATGGGGTGATGTGTGAAAAGGTCACAACAGGACCTTCTAAAAGTCAAAACCTATCAAATATGGACTATTTCACATCATAGAGTAGATGGGAGACAATGCATTTTAGACCTACCTACTTAAATGAAGATATACTCAGTCATAAATGTGAAAATGTTGTGCTTGTTGAACCTTCATTGTTGGATTAAAAAGTGAAGTTAGTTCTCCCTTTAGTGGATAACTTAGCTCTTAAGGAACAAGAAGAGCTAGAGGATGACATCATTCTACACAAGATGGTAAGGAGGACAAGGCATGGCAAGAACAAAACATGATTGATTGGGCTAAAAGGTTAGGTTCCAATTAAGGGAAAATGGGTTTCAAAGGAAGATTTTGGGAAGAGATTCCCACATTTGATTAGTCCCTAGGATTTTGGGCACCAAAAGCCTCCTACTGAGGAAGGTATGATCCAAAATTTAGGTCTTTTGAAGCTAGAACAATGGAGTTGAGGAGAAACTCCACATTCGAGAAGGTGACCAAGATTGGGAACATAGAATCATAGTAAAATTCATGTGTTCAAATCTATGACAATCTATTGTGATATTTGGAGGGAGTTGAGGTGGTCTAGAACATCTTGGAAAGCCTTTGATAAAATTGCAAATTGTAAATCCTAGTGGAAAAGAAGGAATTGCAAATTTGCCACTTTCTATCGGCATCAAACACTTTAATACTAAAGTAGATGTAGGGTGGAAATATAATGGCATTTGTGCAAATACCATGGCAAATTCAAGATTAGCAATCTAGTATATATGGTGGTTGCATGATTATGAAAGCAAAAAGTGGGAAGCGTTTTAGCACTTGAATCAATTCTCTTAAGTACATTATTCCATTTTGGCACCATAGAAGGATAGAAGGATGGTCTAACTTGTGTAAAAACAATATTGTATGGATTTATTCATGTTAGAACCTTCCTTTTACATGTTCTTTGTGGAATTGCAAACTTATGGGACAAGTTTTTTGAGTTACAGGGGTTCCATAGTAGATGTGAAGGAGTTTCAAGGCATTTTAAAGACTCCAATTAGCCATATTAGCATTGTAATGCTTGTATGAAGGAGTGAGATAGTTATATGAAGAACACAAAGCTCACTCTTTGTGGATTTTACACCCTTTTGGGATTTCTCCTAGGCAATTTTTTGTGTTCCATCTAATATGCGTGTGTTTCCTTGCTAATTCATTCTTTGTTTTTCTCTTTTATTTGCATTTTCATCATGGATAACATTTGCGTATGTTGTTTGCATCTTTTAGAGTGGAAACATCGTTTTTAAGGTTGTTTATTGAGTTGGCACATAGAAATTGATTTGTGGTGAGCTCAAGGGGAGTATCTCCAAAGACTTTATGGATCATGAAATTTCGTAGATCATCATTAACTCTAAACAATTATATACATATATAAACTGCACATATGGAACTTTGTCTTCACGTGAATTCCCATCACCACCCTGCCCAAAAGGCAAGTCTTGAAAACTCTAGCAACTAAAGCATTCTAAATCTATGATGAGGAACACATTGATCAAGAAAACATGCATCTTATCAAAAAAATTAAGATGAATGTGTACAAAACTAAACACGTTTCTACACAAATTGAACAAGCCAAAAATCAAAATAAGTCTCTGTAATGATCAACCCCAAAATGTTTTTTTTTTTTTTTGTTTTCTCTGATTTCAGATTTCTTCCCAACTGCTGTAAGAGGTTTTCTGAGTTTATTTTCTGATTTGTTTGATTGTTTGGTTTTCTCATATGCTATTCATGAAGTAAACATGCCCAAGAATATATATAACAGATTTGCAAGAATAATAACAGAAAGCCAATATGAAGACACCAAACACTAGCAAGCAAGATTGTTTCAGCCTTCCAGAAAACTCAGACTTTGTTATCTCACATTGATCAGATTTTACAATCTTTAAATACCTGAAATAATAAGTCTTTCAAGTAATACTTGCAGTCCTATTATCCTGGTTACTAACAAATAATTACTTTCCTTCAAAACTCAGAGAATGACCAACTGTTGTCCCAGCATTACAAAGGATAAACAACAGAAATGAAGAGAACTTTCAGACCTGAGAGATTAGATGCCAGGCTGCTAATAAGTCTTATACCAATGTTTCTTCACCAATAAGTTGGGCTCACAAGGCCAGCATACTCACCCCCAAACCCAACGCCAAGGCTACAGGAAAGAGTCTGAAGACCACACCCCAAAGGCGCCCAGAAGCAGCAAATACCAGCATGAAAGAAACTAAGATTTCTCACCAGCCCAGCTGCCCCTGTATGAAGTTCAACCTGCCAAGGAAAATCATTGGCTCAACCAAAAAATACATGTAAGTGCTTGATAGAATCGCCTGGGAAGGAATCTTCCATTGAGCCAACACCCACTTCGATATTTAAATTCTTCTCCAAGATATGAGCAAAGAGGTGTGATCAGGTCCTGAAAGTAAGCGCCCAGAAAACTTGAAGAAATCACCACCAAAAAACTGATATAAATCGGCCCTTCAACTCTTGTTCTCAGCTGCACTCGAAATCTGCAAGATTTGTTCTCTAACTCCTCAAAAATTCATCAAAAACACCTCAAACTGAAGCACAAATGAAGCCTCCAAATCAGACCTCAAAAACCCTCTTGATATTGTCTTTCAAACATGAAGAGAGTGTGATCTACAGGGGTTTTCGACCCTGCAAACCCTTGATTTCCTCAAAGCCAAGCTCCAAAAGAAATACTCGACAAACAATTTCCAAAGCATCCATGATGATCCCCAAATGAACTTCAATTAGCTTTTAAAAGTCTCCAAGTTAGGGCGACCAGCAGCAGCCCTAAAAATCAACACCACTTTATAAAAACATTTGATTTTATTTTCATCATCCTCAGCATTAGCTTTTTAATTTAAATTCCATTTTTTCTCCTCCTTAGGCGTCCACTTAAAAGTGCATTATAAAATACCTTTGAAGTTCATTAAAATGACTTAAAGTCGTTGTACTAGGCGCCATGGTACAAAATTGACCCCCTTCATGACCCTCAACAAATAAATATAAAGGTTACTTTTCGAAACATTATTCAAATATTTGAATGATTCAACCTTAGTAACCTTGTATCGACTGACTATGTATTGCTGAGACCATCTTGACCAGGTCCGGCTAACCCTAATTGACTTACTATTTTTAAAAAGTCCTAAAAATAGTAAATAGCGCCCTAAATCCTGAGCCGGAGAGAAACTGAGGCGCTCGAGATGGCTCACCGAAGACTGAAGCACCGTACCAGACCCCCTGCTAAAAATAACACTTACTAAAAATAGTAAGTGTATCAAAATCAACCCCAACAGAAAGAGGATGTCGTAAAATGGGGACATTACAGTCTCACCAAAATGATGATGACTCTCCTATCATCCATGTGGCCACCCTCCAAAATGTTGAAGGAATCTACAATAAGATTTCTAAAATTATGCATAAAAAAGGCCTTAGATGTGCTTTCAAACCACATAAGAACATACTATAGCAAGAAGTATCATCCCTTCCACCAAAGGCCCTAGAGAACCCCTTCAAAACCAAGGGTCTATAAGATCGAATGCTCATGTGAAACTCCTTACATTGGAAAAACAATCTGCTCTATCACCATGAGGATCAAGAAGCATAATGTTAACAATAAACATGAGTGCAATATCAAAGCCACCCTTGTTGAACATTTTTCCAACACCAAACACTATATATGCTTATATGCAATTCAAGTCCTCAGTAAAGAAGAAAACTTCAAAAAAAAGTTGATAGGCCATTACCTCAACCAAGACTATGGATGCAGTTTAAGCTTCTCTTGGAAACCTAGGTTGATCACCCTAGGAAACAATTTTAACATCCCCTCTTGACCATGTTCTTTCACCCCTACTGCCCCATTCCATCTCTTTCCTCCACTTCTCAATTAGAACCTTTTCACCTTAATCCAAGGCCCTTGTGCTTCCAACCTTCCCTTTCTTTTACCTCCCTTCACTAGTTATTCTATATCTTATCTACCCCACTTTTTTGCTTCTAATATTTTCTTTTTTCTCCTTTTTGTTAAAGCCATGTTTTTTTCTTCATTGTATTTTCCTTCCTTAATTAACCCCTCATTATCATCATCTTCATTCCCCCTTTTCTTGTTATTAGTGTTATTCTCATTTTATCATTATTAATAGTAATTTCATCACTTTATTAGTATTATTATTGTTCATATTATCGCTATTATAATGTTTACTGTAGTTCTCCTTATAGTTTTTATTTTTATAGGTAATTGGACTATTAATATCCCTTGTATCATTTTTATTATCTTTATCATGGTTAATATTATTGATATTGGGATGACCAACTACTACCTATGGTATGAAGTGCTCCTTTCCTCTCTCTTATCCTTTCATCTCTCATTTTTCATGTTCTCCACTCATCCCTCTTCTAGTATTTAGTTAGCTAATTTTGGAATCCATTCATTTTTTTCTCATCCTAATGATGGATCATTGAGTGTGATCTGAAACGTTGATGCAAATAAACTAACATATTGATTTCAAGAAATATACAAGCTCAAAAGGTTCATATTTTATCTACAAGTTTAAATTGAGTGTTTTAACTATAGCACAAGTAGGGTGACACACTATCTACAACATATATTCATGGTCTTCATTAAACTATTATAAATGCACACAAAGCCACATTTGTGGCTGACGTGAAAGCATTACACTTAGCAGGCTATGGCAAGAGGACCATAGAAGTGCAGCTCAGTTTCCTAAAGGTGCAAATATACCAAATTTCATTTGTCATGCAAATTAAAATGGAATAGAAAACATTCAACACTTCTATCAGCAGGACAAAAGTTGTTAGAATATAGGTATTCTAACTAGGAAAAAGAAATTGTGCTACTTCCAATAGAACCACTTCACACACTAATGTTATGCAAATTGAACGTTACAACATAATTGCCAATTACTATCTACTTATCCTAGATAGGCCAACAAGAGTTGACTTCAAATATTAGACACTAGGAGATTTTACAACAATGCATTCAACTATCGAGGTGGTTACACCGCAACATAGAACTTAACAAAGGTCCAGATCCAGAACCAAGCAAGAGGGTGGTAGCATAAAGGAAGCTTCCATGGACTTGGGTCACCCTTTAGCATAACCACCAAAAGGATCCCCCAAAAAAGAAAAACAAAGCAGTTCCTTCTCCTCACAAAAAGAGTGGAACAGGATAACAGTGATGATCAGGACAAAACCCTTATAGAAGTGTCACAGGCCTTGCCCAGTGGAAGAGATGTGCAATCTTCCTCCTAGTTTTCTGAAAATACTTGTAAGTATTGTGATTTGGTTTTTCAATCTTCATCTGCCAAGAAGGCCACTATTCATGATTCAATTTATACTTTTTTAACATGGAAACAACATTTGTATATAATTTGACATATACTGCACCAGGGCACCCAATGAGGTATAGCACAATACACTAAATTGGATTGTATAACCATACTGGATATGTTTTACTGCAACTAGCTACATTTCGGAATAATGAAATATCTATTTATTGCAAAAACAAAGATGACAGTATGTTCAAATTTATATGTATATATAGCATGAACATTACAGATCTAAAAATGTCCAAGATAGAAATGAATTCCTAAAGATATGTTTCTTTATTCAACCAGAAAACTACTCTATCAATGCCATATTTAAGCCACATTTCCACCATCAAACCACAGGAGAGGTAGGAATTGACATGGACCCACAAGAGAACTTGGATCAACCCTTTCCATTTTAAAAAATTAGAACATGTTATGTTATAAATAAACTGTCTATTTTATAAAGTTAATACTAGACAGTGAGTGGGGTCAAAAACATCTGTTTGAATTAATTTAGTGGCATTCAAAAGTTAAATAGATCGAGTTTTTTGTTGTGTTAGTTTATTGTGATTCATAATATTTTTCTACATTACACACACTCATTTCCCATCCCATGTTTGTGCTTGACAAAATACTCATTTTATAATTGACCTTATACATCCTCTATGGGAGTCTGACTTGGCATATGTATTGTGAATGTACATGCCTACCATACAATTGTGTCATGATCTGTATGTTATCTTTACCATGTATTTAAAAATTATAATGACCCCATGAAAAAGGAAATAGGAAATATACTAGGCTTTGTTTAAGAAGACAAAGTACACAATCACAAAAGCCCCGATCCTTATTTTCCAAACATGGTTGCTGGTTCCCACATAATAGGAGAAAGTTTCGAGCATTATTGATAAATAGGGAGGAAAAGGATGACATATTATAAGATTTAATTAAGTTATCAGGTTTGCACTATTGCATATTTCTAGCATCTAACAGGATATTAAATTTCCCAAACTTGGCCAAGAACAAACCTAGAATCAATTTACATGGTGCTTAAGAGATTGGGTACCAGATTGATTGACAAACAAAGGACATCAAGAAGAAATTATTACAAGAAAACAATGGACATCTTATCAATTTAGAAGCTGACTTCATTATATAAAAGTCTTAAAACAGTTATGATTTCAATAAATTGTCCTGTTCCTCAGTTTAAGGTCCAAACTTTCATCCTCAAACAATTTATACTTTGTATGTAACTCATTAATTTGATATGGTACGGTAAAACTAGAACAATTTTTCATTGATACACACTCTACATACCAGTGTAGGCTGGAGGCATTGTCTCTTACGAGGTGTGCACATCATATCTATATTGAGCAACTTTATGATCTGAAATAGTATTTTATATGGACATTTGATTCTGTGTGATTAAGCACTTAAATATGCCAAATGTATGAAAATGCATTTTGATTTAGGAAGCATATTTCCCAGGAACTGTGCACTAACCCAGTCAAATGTATTTGGTTAAACCTTTTAGAAAGTGCATGCCCGGATGAAGAAGTTTATTTTAACACAGTTCATCTACAAATATTGTCACAAAATGAACATTTACCTTACCTCACCAAGTATTGGATTGTACACAACACCAATTGTAGGAATCTTTTCAATGGTAAGTCCAATTGAAACACAAACAAAAGGAAACCTGCCAACCAAGTCCTGTATGTTAAATAAGGATAGCATAAAAATAATAGTCTTTTCTTGCAAAGCTTTGCCATTCATCTTTAGCTTTCTCTTCTTGTTTTCAAATGAAAAGAAGCATTCTATTGGCATCCATAGATAATGCAAAATATTGTCAATGGGAGTTACACATACAGCATATGCTATCTCCCTAGAGTGCAAAACCTATAGCCAACCATTAAAGGGTAAAGTCCTCTGTTTAAAAATCTGACAAACAGCAGAAATTGTACCCGTGAACAAAATTTGTTGTTCCATCCAGGGGATCAATTATCCATGTTGGTGCATCAGTCAAATCAGCAGTGCCATTAACAGCAGAAGTTTCTTCCCCTATGAACTGCACAGAAAAATAACATCATCAACTTTGCTCAAATGGATAGAAGAAGAACAGAAGCTTCTAGAACACTAATTGTACACCTGATGATCTGGGTATGTTTGTTTGAGATGCTGAAAAATGGTGTCTTCACATGCCTTATCAGTCTCAGTAACCAAATCCACCTGCCTTGAAAAGAGCACAAATTACACTCCAAATATTGAGAAATGAACCACTTTAAATTTCTTTAAGCCACCCTCAATCCAATAACAGAGAATGAGCAAGCAGTCATCCCAAAAACAGCCTTTGTAGCTGTCCATGGCCATTATAAATTCCTTTTGGCATTTCAAACACATCAGAAATCTTCATAAGAAGATGAACATCATTTTCCCCTGATACCGAAAAAAATTATTGTATTATTCAAGAGACATATTAAGCTTCCACAAGAACGCAGAGAAACATATAAAGCACAAAGAGGTAGCATTTAAAGTAATTAGAGAAATTAGACTCTACACTAGACTTTACAAATGTGGCTTCCTCAAGAAATGGACTGAATATCTAGCAGTAGACCCCAAGAAAGTGAAGACCAGAGGATACCAACAAGTATAAATGAAATCAGAAGTTTACTGGTAATGGCGAGCTTTTATAGAAGGTTTTGTTGTAGCTTCTCTAAGATAGCCTTTCCCCAAAACAATTACAAAGGAAAACAAAAAGAACTGAATGGATTCGGAAACAGCAGTAATCATTATCCCTAAGAAAGCATTAACCACATTCCCATCCTAACACCTACTAGATCCAAGCAAACAATTTGCAAATCATACAGATGCTAGAACACATGATAGGAGCAACTTTCCCAAAATGGCAAAAGAATTGCCTATGAAAGTAACAAAATGGGCAAAGCTGAACAAATTAAGTTGTCCATAACTAGGAAAAATATTTTATGGTAAAACCCTATACTGAGTGAATAGATGATAATAAAGTAAACTGAGTGGAAGAGATTGCAAAGGAGAAAAACCAGTGTTTAAGAATGCCAAAATATCATCAAAATCCTTCAAAAGCACAATAATAGTTCCTAATAGCAACCCTCTCAAAAACAAAACTCTTTAAAAGGATAGATTAGAAGACAACATCCTTTGTTACAAAAGCACAATAATAGTACCTTATTGCAACCCTCTCAAAAAAAGATTCTTTATGAATGTCACAACCACCCACTAGCAAGCCATGTACACATAAATAAAACTTATTAATTAGTTGTATGTCTATTGTAATTAATAAGATGAAGAATATTGACAGGTTATACAACAAGTGTCAAGTAAATAAAGCTGAAAGAGTGCACCTTACATGAAATTTCATACCATTGGCCACATCAAACATTCAGCATAGAAGTATATCCATAGATCATTGTACATTAACCTCAAAATTTTATTTCAGTGCCATTGCCCATACCAAACTAACAATGGTGACAACCCACAATCAGATCAGAGAAAAAAATAGTAAAAACGTGTGTATGCTAAAGTTCTGCAATACAAGTAGACATATACTCTGAAGAGTTAAATCACCTTTAGTAAAATTCTCTTACATTAAAAGTGTCCACTCATACACCAAAATGCAAAATGGATCCCTTCAAAGCGGTATATAGTTTGAATCCCCAACACAAATAACACTTTGCCTACATAACTGTAATGGAAAAATAAAAGTATCACATCAAATGTTATGAGAAAAGCATGAACAACTGAATGAGTGTAAGCAAAACATGTAAAGTGCTCAAGTAAGAGCCACAGCATATCTAAGATAAGTGAGACAGTTTGCTATCATTCTGAACTATTTTCTCAGATTGTACAAGAATACATATTTATGAGGAAGAAATGTATGCAATTGTACAAGCCAATAAGAAAAGGAAACACTATTTGTTCAGAAAGGGAATAATTGTTCATATTAACAACAAACATCTTTAATATTTGCCACAAAATAAATTGCAACTAATGAGAGACTACAAGCAGTGTTCCACGGGGACGCGTCCCCCCCAAAAAAACCTGCGTTTCCTAGAGGGGGACGTCTCGGGGACAGGGGGACGGGTACTTGGCGTCTCCCGCCGTCCCGCCACAGCTTCCAGAGCTCCACCGGAGACGGGGAGACGTCTCCACGTCTCCCAAGGAAACTTGGAGACCTGGAGACGTCTCCAAGTTTCCTTGGAGACGTCTCCACGTCTCCAAGTCTCCTAGGGAGACGCTGTAATGTCCCCTTCTCGAGCCTGATCTTTCCAGTGACCGTTGGCCTATTCCGGAGACCCGTAGGCTAGTCGGAAGGTAAAATTAGGGTTTCCTATTTTGAAGGATGCTCTTGCTCGAGGTTGGTTGTTTCAATGGCGGATTCTTTCTGGGTTTTCAGAGAGCTTTGCAGTGGTATGTTCTTCTTGGCATTCTGAGCATCTTCAGGAATTTACTATTTTTAGTAAATTCTATTTCTGGTAGTGAGCCTGTTGGTCTCAGCACAGTTGACTTTCCTCTTCAGTCGTCTCATTTGATTTATTCAGATTTTGGCTTCGGGATGCAGTTTCGGAGAGATAAGTGCATTTCACTTAAATAACATTATATTTTAATGTTATATTACCCCTTGGCCTAGTCTATTGACTTAATGTTGTTTTAAAAAGTGGTCTTTTGAGGGTGGCGCCATCATTGAGAATATTTTATATTTATTAAGGTTGAATTAAGCCTTAAGTGGGACGCCGTTACTAAAGTGATGAATTTAATTAAATGAAGTCAAATTGAAGCTTTGAAGAAAGGGATGCCATCTCTTGGGATTAGGGTTTGACTCTGAAAAGAAGGTTAGGGTTTCGAGAAGGTCAACAACAAATTATAAAAGGAAGCCTTTGGTTCTCTTTTCAGTATCTTTTGTCTACAGGAATGTTATGCTGCCGGATTGGCTTGGGATTGCTTCGAGGAATGAAAGCCTCCTAGCTTGGCATTGCTTCTCGCTTGGAAGATAGCGACTAGTGGTGAGATAGTGTAGTTTGTGAGTTTGTATTGGGATTTGTGCATTGTAATCAGCTTGTGGTTTTCTAGATCAGACTTATGCATATTAGAGGAATTCTGGAAATTGCATTCTCATTATAGCAGATTGTCGTTTTTATTTATAAATCAAAAAATACAAAAAGAGTGCTTCTGGGTATTGTCTCATTATCTCTGTCTGTAGGGGGCGACCCATTCCCCAAAGTTATAGATTTTTATGTGAAGGCTGTGATTTTTAAAGGCAAATCGCCCTTTTGCTGGGCCGTACCATTTGTGATTGCCTTGGGAATCGTGCATTAATTAAATATAAGTTTCCGGGTCTGTTTTGAGTTCTTAGATTGGGCGCCTTCATCACTAAGGTCATTTGCATTTCATTTCATGTCAAACGGATGATCTATGAGAGAGTTATGATCATTTATGACAGTTAATAGGTTGCTGGTTATTAATATAAAAGTGCAGATCTGTGAAAATCAGAATCATCATTTTGGTCCTTAAGAGAAGTTATTGGTTTGGCATCCATATTCAAGCAAAGGAGAGTTCTTTAATTGATGTAATGCTAATCTTTCCTTTTCCTATGCTCTTGGCAGGCGAATGATCTTCATTTTGTAAATTGACAGTAGTACTGGTAGTAATTCTCATTCTTGTTCAATTCTGATTTGTAATGCTCACTTTACATTCTGAAGTTGTTTTGTAATATCTTACATCTCCGCCCTATGGTAGCTCCTTTCCCACTCCGGGTTAGAAAGCACATTCTGGGTGTCAAGTTACTTTCAGCATTCTAGCTTATTTCCCTTCAAAGCATTGTAATTTCTGTTATCTCCGCCATATGGTCGCCTCATTTCCATATTGGATTGAATAGCACATACTTAGTGTCGAGTGTGCTTCAGTATATTAGATTGTAGGGATCCTCTGACCACATGCTCGTCGTTCGCCGGCGCATTCTTGGTTAGAGTTCTTGCATAAGCATTTGATTAAGATCCTCTGACCAATGCTCACACCTTGCCCACATCGGGATCCTGGTGTACATTCTGGTTAGAGTTGCTTCAGCATCGTTTTGGTTTAGCTGCTAACCTTAACGGGTGCATTGGTTTGTAACTTGCAATTTGAAAAAGTTAAAAAAAAAAATTGGCTCGGAATATTTCAGTGGTATCAGAACCAAGATCTTGCCATCCTGTGAACAATCCGCTTATGAGTGACAGAGAAAAGAGGTACATAGCAAGGGAAGACAAGAAAGTTGGAAAACAGTTCCAGCCTTATCAGGCTCCAGAAGGTCAGACAGCTTCAGAGGTCTTGAGGGCTCATTGGGAGTCTTCTCAGGAATCAGATATGGCAGAAGGTGAGAGATCAGTTGGGGGTAACGAGAGGTTTACCAACAATAGAGATGACAATGGAAAGGGAAGAGAAAGATCGATAAGTCTCGGAAAGAGATTTGAAAAGAAGATGGATGCCTTGATGGACATGGTATCTTTCATGATGGGGAAAGTGGGTCAGAACACAACTCCACAGAACAACTCAGGGCATGGAGGAGAGCATAGCGCCTCCAACCAGCATGATGGACATGCAGCTCAACATGTTTCAAACAACACTTACATCTCAGCCAGGCCTTTCAAACCCACATTCTTGACACCAGTAAACACTCAGCCAGAGCCTGAAGAGAATGCTTCATTCGTGGAGCAGTTGAGACTTGGCCGTGCAGAGTATGATTCTCTCCCTGTTGACATCAAGATGGACATGTCCTATAATGACTTCATGGATCACAAAAGAAAGAATAAGGGACAAGGGAGACATCATGAGCAAAGAAGAACAACAATTCAAGGGGACTTGTATCAAGCTGTCAACAAGGTTATACTTCCACACTATGATGGGAGTGATAACAGTTCAGCCCGAGCTTGGATTCAGAAGCTGGATAACTATCTAGCTCTTAGACCCATGGCGGAAGAGGAGGCGATTAAGTTCGCTACGCTACACCTTGATGGGGTGGCGCATGAATGGTGGTACCATGGCCTAGTCACCTTGGGTCATCGGTCTATCACAACCTATGATGAGTTCACCAATAGGCTCATCGAAAGATTTGAGAAAAAAATCCTGAAATACATTTCAGAGAATTGGCTCAATTGAGGCAGTATGGCACAGTTGATGCCTACATAGCTGAGTTTCAGAGACTCTCAGTCATGGTTACTGGAATCACGAAGAGGCGATTGGTGATCCTTTTCAGTGAAGGTTTGACGGAACCACTCAAAGGTTGGATTAAAGCCTTTGATCCACCAACCCTACAGGAGGCCATGAAGAAGGCAAGAAACATGGAGTGGGCTGCTCCTAAGGCAAAGTTTCAATCCAATTCACCCTTTCAGAAAAGGGATAAAGGGAAAAGACCTCATCATAGACCTCCTTTGAGACCTCAGCATAAGGAGTTCAAACATCATAATCCCCATGTCACAAGATTGGATCCGGAGACCCTGAACGAACTCAGAAGAAAGGGGTTATGTTTCCGGTGTAGGGAAAAATGGTCTCAAGATCATGTTTGCCCAAAGGGAGTTAAATTTAATCAGATTGAATACTATTCAGCTGGTGAAAGTAATTCTGATTTTTCAGACCAGCAGTCTGATTTTGAGGATAGTGAAGTGGAAAGAGCTCCAGAAGAGTCCGAAGATGAAAAGGAAAGTAGAGGAATCTTGGCTCAACTTTCAAGCTTCCAAAGAAACGAATCCTTCAAGGTTCGGGGGATGATTAAGGGGCAGTGAATCGTTGCTTTGATCGACACTGGAGCAACTCATAACTTCATTGATGAAGTTGTGGTGGCAAAGAAGGGGCTGCAAACAGAAGAGTTTGAAGGCTTCAAGGTCATGGTTGCTGATGGGTTCCACATCTCATGCACCAAGAAGATCTCAAACATGACTATGCAATTGGGAAACTACGAAGTCAAGGATGACTTCTATGTAGTCAGCATTGGAGATACTGATGCCGTTCTAGGCATTCAATGGCTGCGTTCACTTGGAGAGATCTCCTTGAATCTGCAAACCATGGAGCTCAAGTTTCAATCCGATGGGAAGAGGATAGTACTGAGAGGAATGTCCAATGGGGGTCCTCGGGTTGTGTCATTCAAAAGAATGGCAAGGCTGATCCGTCATGATCAAGCTGAGTGGGTTGCAGAATGTATGATCCTTCCTGCTAGTCCGGTTGAGACTAAAAGAGACTATCCTCCTGATGTTCAGTCTCTACTCACAAAGAAGAGCAAGGTCTTTGCTGATTTGCCTCCTGGACCACCACCTGAACGGGGTTCGGAACATATCATAGAGCTCAAGGAAGGAGCTAAACCAGTAATTACAACTCCATATCGGTACCCCAAGAAGCAGAAGGATGAGATTGAGAGGAACATTCAGGAACTCTTGGAGATGGGCTTCATTCGCCCAAGCAAGAGCCCCTTTGCTTCAGCAGTGGTTCTTGTGAAGAAGAAGGATGGTACCATGCGCATGTGTGTGGACTATCGTGCTTTGAATCAAAGCACCATCAAAAACCGATACCCCATTCCAAGGATAGATGAGCTCATTGATGAGCTACATGGAGCCAAGTTCTTTTCGAAGATCGATTTGAGATCGGGCTACCACCAGATTAGGATGAGGGGATCTGATGTTGAGAAGACAACTTTCAGATGTCACTATGGCCACTTCGAGTTTCTAGTCATGCCATTTGGGTTGACTAATGCTCCTGCTACCTTCCAGTCTTGTATGAACAGAGTTTTTCAGAAGCAGTTGAGAAGGTTTGTGTTGATATTCTTTGATGACATTTTGATTTTTAGTAAGACCTGGGAGGATCATCTCAAGCACTTGGAGGAAGTGCTTAGCATCTTAGAATCTGAGAGCTTGTTCGCCAAAGCATCCAAATGTGAATTTGGAATGGAGGAGTTACTATACCTTGGCCACATAATCAGTGCTGAGGGAGTGAAGGTGGATCCAGAAAAGATCAAGGCAGTAGTTGATTGGCCACCTCCTGAGAACTTGACTCAGTTGAAAGGTTTTTTGGGTCTTTGTGGATTTTATCGGAGATTTGTAAAGGGCTACTCACAGAATGCTGCTCCTCTTACTGATCTCACCAAAAAGGGAGTTTTTTGTTGGTCAGAAAAGGCTCAAACTGTTTTTGACAAGTTCAAGAGGATCATGAGCTCTTGTCCGGTTCTGGCCATCCCGGATTTTTCCAAGCCTTTCGAGCTACAGTGTGATGCATCCAGTGAAGGAGTTGGGGCTGTCTTGATGCAAGACAAACATCCCATTGTGTTTGAGAGTAGAAAACTGAGGGGTATTGAAAGAACATACTCTATCTATGACAAGGAAATGCTTGCCATTATGCATGCATTAGCCAAATTCAGGCAGTATTTGGTGGGAAACAAGTTCGTGGTCAAGACTGATCACAATAGCCTCAAACACTTCATGCATCAGAAGGATCTGAACGAGAGGCAACAAAAGTGGGTGAGTAAGCTTCAAGCTTACGACTTTGACATTGAGTATGTCAAAGGGAAAAATAATGTAGTGGCTGATGCTCTGTCAAGGAGACCCCATTTAAGCTCATTGTGTGAGCTTACTGCGGATTGGAAAGACATGTTGCTTGCCGATTATGCCAAAAATCAGTTTGCAACCAGCATTATTGAGGGTACTTTTCATGACGAAAGGTACAAGGTGATTGAGGGGTTGATACACTACAAGGGGAGAATCTTTTTGGTGGCTGATTCTAAGCTCAGGAAGAAGATTTTATTGACATTTCATGACATTTCGCTTGCTGGTCACCAAGGTTTCTTTAAGACATATAGGCAGATCCGAGAAAGATTTTCTTGGAAAGGATTTAAAGGAGAAGTTCAACGCCACATTCAGGAGTGTCCTGTTTGTCAAATGAACAAGAATGAGCATACACTACCAGCTGGGTTGCTGCAACCACTTCCTATTCCCAATCAAAAATGGGAAAGCATCTCGATGGACTTCATCACAGGGTTGCCCAAGGTCCAAGGGAAGGATTGTATCTATGTGGTAGTGGATAGGCTAACAAAATTTGCTCACTTCTTCGCCATTACCAGCTCTTTTTCAGCAGCCCAAGTTGCAGATCTGTTTTTTCATGAGGTGTTTAGGCTGCATGGGTTACCAAAAAACATTGTGAGTGATAGGGACAGCAAGTTCCTAAGCACTTTTTGGCAAGAGGTCTTCAGAATGAGTGGTACTGTGCTCACTCCAAGCACTAGTTATCACCCCCAAACAGATGGACAAACTGAAATAGTGAACAAGTGGTTGGAAGGCTACTTGAGAAACTATGTGTCGGAGCTGCAAAAGCGTGGGTTCGAAAATATTGAGCCAAATTTTTTCAACTTTTCAATTACAATAAGCATAGCAATACACAGTCGTTAGGGTTAGCTCTAAACCAAGACGATGCTGAAGCAACTCTAACCAGAATGTACACCAGGATCCCGAGGTGGGCAAGGTGTGAGCATTGGTCAGAGGATCTTAAAGAAATGCTAATACAAAGAATTCTAACCAAGAATGCGCCGGTGAACGACGAGCATGTGGTCAGAGGATCCCTACCAACTAATAAGCTGAAATAACTCGACGTCAAGAATGTGCTTTCCAATCCGAGATGGAATGGGAGCTACCATATGACGGAGATGCTATAATTACAATGCAATTAAGGAAAATAAGTGAGAATGCTGAAAGTAAACTCGACACCCAGAATGTGCTTTCTAACCCGAAGTGGGAAAGGAGCTACCATAGGGCGGAGATGTAAGATATTACAAGGCAATTCAGAATGTAAAGTAATCATTCAAAACATGATAAGCAAGATTAGAGAACTGCTGACAGTACTACTGTTCAGCTTACAATAAGCAATAGAATGCCTGCAAGATCAAGGAATTAGAGCTCTTCAAATTGCTGCAATAACAAAGATGTTTTCCATAAGGCCTTTAAAACTTCCTGATGCTAATCCAAGAAGAAATATGCAGATTTCTCAAATCTGATCTGACAGACCAGCAACATGAATATCATAACCAGCAACACAGATCCCTAGCAATATGCTCATAACTCTCTCATTTCTCACCCAAATGATCTCAAATCTGATGCAATAGACTCTCAAAATGATGGCGCCTAACTTAGTAATAAGAAATGGCATCTAAAAATGGTTATTAATTACTGACACAAATCCCAAGGCACTCTAGAAAGTACGCCTTCAAGGAATGACGAATTTGCATTATAAAATCATAAACTTCGTATTAAAATCTGCAAATATTCATGAAGGGGCGCCTCCAACAGGGAAACACAATGAGACAATACCCAGAATGAGAATGTTTAAGATTTGAGACTTGTGAGTAGAAATATACATTCAGCAGTCATGACCAGCAACTCTGGAATTGACAGGAAATGATAAAACTCAACTACGAAGCATAGGAAACCAACTATAACTGAGAAGACAAATCAATAACACTCAAACCTCTCAACTAGTTGCTGTCTTTCAAGCTAGAAGAAGAGCCAAGCTAGGAGGCCTTCATTCCTCGAAGCAATCCCAAAGCCAATCTGGCAGCATAACATTCCTGTAGACAAAAGATACCTCCAAAGAAGAGAAGGAACCTTCTTTATAGAAAGAAGAGAAGACTCTGGAGCCTTCTAGAAGGTGTGCCCTAATCCCAAGCTGCTTTTAGGTTTAAACTTTGACCCAAACACTTTCTTCCCAATGGCGTACTTTCCTTGTGAAATATTAATCACTTCTCTTTTTTTAAATAAAATATAATCTTCTTCAAAAAGGCGTCCATTTTCCCTTTGAGCAATTATAAACTTTAGAAATATTAAAATATTTCCTTCATGAGAAAATACCCCTCAAAGTCCCCTTCTTTAAAACAACTGTTAAGTTATAACACTAGGCCAAAGGGGTATTTTAAAAATAAAACATTTTGACTTAAAATAACTTATATCTTCGAAATGAACCCCTTAAGCCAAAAATGAGAATTACCCAATGAACTGCCAGAAGAGGAAAGTTGACTAAATTGATGCCGACTGGATCACTGCTAAAATTAGAATTTACTTAAAATAGTAAATTCCTGAAGATGCTCAGAATGCCAAGAAAAACATACCACTGCGAAGCCCTCTGAAAACCCAGAAGGAATCCAGAATCCAAACACCCAAACTCCAACAAGCAAAACCCTGAATCTTCAAGAGAACCCATCAAATAGTCGGAAACCCTAATTCTGCCACTGACTAGCCGACAACACACTGGGAGTAGGCTACCAATCACTGAAAGGTGAAGGGCTAAAAACGGGGACATTACAGGTTAAGTGGCTGCACATAGGCGAGTACTGTTATAATTCTTCCTTTCATATGTCAATTAAGATGTCTCCTTTTTTGGCTCTTTATGGGTATGAAGCACCTAGCTTTGCTGATTTGGTGTTTGGTGATAGCAAAGCACCTCAAGCCAAGGACTTGTTGCAGCAGAGTCAAGACATCATGAAATCATTGAAGAACAATCTTCAGATGGCACAGAATCAGCAGAAGATGTATGCTGATCAGAGGCGTATTGAGCGTTCTTTTGAGGTTGGAGATATGGTTTATCTCGACTACAGCCTTACTGACAGTCTACTCTCAAGAAGAGTGGGTGAAGCTCAAACCTCGCTTCTGGGCCGTTCAAGGTTATCAGAAAGGGTTTGACCAGTAGCTTATGAGTTGGAGCTACCTTCGATAGCGAGTACACAATGTCTTCCTTGTGTCACGCCTCAAGAAGGCACTTGGACACAATGTCGTTGCCTCCTCACAGTTGCCACCTTTGGATGAGCAAGGACGGTTGGTTTTGATTCCAGAGGAGATTCTTGATTCCAGAGAGCGTTCTTTGAGAAGAAGAACAATCCGAGAATATTTGGTGAAGTGGAAGAACCTTGCCTATGGAGGATGCGACTTGGGAAAATGATGAGATTCTGCAGCATCCTGGTTTGCGATTGCTTGAGGACAAGCAATCTTGGGGAGGGCGGACTGTAATGTCCCCTTCTCGAGCCTGATCTTTCCAGTGACCGTTGGCCTATTCGGAGACCGTAGGCTAGTAAGAAGGTAAAATTAGGGTTTCCTATTTTGAAGGATGCTCTTGCTCGAGGTTGGTTGTTTCAATGGCGGATTCTTTCTGGGTTTTCAGAGAGCTTCGCAGTGGTATGTTCTTCTTGGCATTCTGAGCATCTTCAGGAATTTACTATTTTTAGTAAATTCTATTTCTGGCAGTGAGCCTGTTGGTCTCAGCATAGTTGACTTTCCTCTTCAGTTGTCTCATTTGATTTATTCAGATTTTGGCTTCGGGATGCAGTTTCGGAGAGATAAGTGCATTTCACTTAAATAACATTATATTTTAATGTTATATTACCCCTTGGCCTAGTCTATTGACTTAATGTTGTTTTAAAAAGTGGTCTTTTGAGGGTGGCGCCATCATTGAGAATATTTTATATTTATTAAGGTTGAATTAAGCCTTAAGTGGGACGCCTTTACTAAAGTGATGAATTTAATTAAATGAAGTCAAATTGAAGCTTTGAAGAAAGGGACGCCATCTCTTGGGATTAGGGTTTGACTCTGAAAAGAAGGTTAGGGTTTCGAGAAGGTCAACAGCAAATTATAAAAGGAAGCCTTTGGTTCTCTTTTCAGTATCTTTTGTCTACATGAATGTTATGCTGCCGGATTGGCTTGGGATTGCTTCGAGGAATGAAAGCCTCCTAGCTTGGCATTGCTTCTCACTTGGAAGCTAGCGACTAGTGGTGAGATAGTGTAGTTTGTGAGTTTGTATTGGGATTTATGCATTGTAATCAGCTTGTGGTTTTCTAGATCAGACTTAAGCATATTAGAGGAATTCTGGAAATTGCATTTTCATTATAGCAGATTGTCGTTTTTATTTATAAATCAAAAAATACAAAAAGAGTGCTTCTGGGTATTGTCTCATTATCTCTGTCTGTAGGGGGCGACCCATTCCCCAAAGTTATAGATTTTTATGTGAAGGCTGTGATTTTTAAAGGCAAATCGCCCTTTTGCTGGGCCGTACCATTTGTGATTGCCTTGGGAATCGTGCATTAATTAAATATAAGTTTCCGGGTCTGTTTTGAGTTCTTAGATTGGGCGCCTTCATCACTAAGGTCATTTGCATTTCATTTCATGTCAAACGGATGATCTATGAAAGAGTTATGATCATTTATGACAGTTAATAGGTTGCTGGTTATTAATATAAAAGTGCAGATCTGTGAAAATCAGAATCATCATTTTGGTCCTTAAGAGAAGTTATTGGTTTGGCATCCATATTCAAGCAAAGGAGAGTTCTTTAATTGATGTAATGCTAATCTTTCCTATTCCTATGCTCTTGGCAGGCGAATGATCTTCATTTTGTAAACTGACAGTAGTACTGGTAGTAATTCTCATTCTTGTTCAATTCTGATTTGTAATGCTCACTTTACATTCTGAAGTTGTTTTGTAATATCTTACATCTCCGCCCTATGGTAGCTCCTTTCCCACTCCGGGTTAGAAAGCACATTCTGGGTGTCGAGTTACTTTCAGCATTCTAGCTTATTTCCCTTCAAAGCATTGTAATTTTTGTTATCTCCGCCATATGGTTGCCTCATTTCCATATTGGATTGAGTAGCACATACTTGGTGTCGAGTGTGCTTCAGTATATTAGATTGTAGGGATCCTCTGACCACATGCTCGTCGTTCGCCGGCGCATTCTTGGTTAGAGTTCTTGCATAAGCATTTGATTAAGATCCTCTGACAAATGCTCACACCTTACCCACATCGGGATCCTGGTGTACATTCTGGTTAGAGTTGCTTCAGCATCGTTTTGGTTTAGCTGCTAACCTTAACGGGTGCATTGGTTTGTAACTTGCAATTTGAAAAAGTTAAAAAAAAAAATTGGCTTGGAATATTTCAGACGCCCAGGCGTTTCTCGGGAGACTTGGAGACGCCTAGCCGTCTCCCGTCTAGAGACGCATCAATGGGCCGAAATAACACTTAAAATTAAATAAATTTTGATTTTTCTTTGTTTTATTGTTGCCCTAATTTGGCGTGGGCCCCACCCCTTCCTCCAAAACAAGACAAAACCACTTCATTTTATCATTTCAATCACATTTACAAAGACTGATTTTTTTTGCAGCCAGCTGAAGAGGAGGAAAAACAGTGAAGAAGTCTAATTGAAGGAGTGAAAAAAGAGATTGCAAGTGTGATAGGAGTGAGAAGGAGTAAGAAGAAGAGGAGGAAGAGGATTCTACTTCATTTTGGAGAGATTTTTCAAGCACAAGGTAGGGTTTTTGAAGTTTTTTTCAAATTTCTTGTTGTTTTTGTTTTATTTTCTAAGTTTAAACTTGTTTTTTTTTTCTTATTCATCTCAAAGACTCAAAATCAGATTTGATGTTGAATCTTGAGGGAAAAATGATGAAGATGAATGAATCATTCATCATTTTGCCCTCAAGATTCAACATCAAATTTTTTATTTTAAAATTTTAATATTAAAGTTAATTAAACTTGTTTTTTTTTCTTATTCATCTCAAAATCAGATTTGATGTTGAATCTTGAGGGAAAAATGATGAATGATTCATTCATCTTCATCATTTTGCCCTCAAGATTCAACATCAAATTTTATTATTTGTTAATTTAATATTTTTATTTAAATTTTTAAATAATATAAAATTAAAGTAGGCTGATTTTTAAATTATAAATTGTAAATTTTGTTTTCAAAATTAAAATTTCAAATTTGTTATTTCAATTTGTATTTCATTGTTTCAATTTGTTAAAGTAGGCTGATTTTATTTTAATTTTGTGAAATGCAGTGTCACTTTCACGATGAGCACCCAAGACGTGAGTGGGGATGACATGGAAATCCATTCTCATAGTGAACATGATTCAGATTTTGAACCTGAGAATGAGGGGGATGACCATGGGGCTGATCCTGCAGCCCAATCTAGTTCCATGGCGAGTGCACCAGCTAGTACAGGCTGCCCTTCAGAATTGTTGGCAGAGTTTGCTAGGGGTCATTTTGATCCGAAGTCTCCTCTAAAACAGTTTGCTACAAGAATACAAGGCACATCACAATCAGGTGGGGGAACAAGGAAGTGGAAGTGCAACATTTGTGGGACTGATTGGTTTGGTAGCATCACTCGAGTGAATGCACACTTTCTTTTTTGGACAGGAAAAGGTGTGGAGCCTTGTAAGTTTTTGAAGGAGGCTAAAAATATAAAATATAGAATGGAGTTTAACAAGCTTTGGGGCATTCCAGAGGACACAAATATTTCAGTCCCTACTACTTTGACTGCTAGGGCAGCCCTTCAGCAAACCCATCATGCATCAGTGCCACATACTTCTCAGACGGGAGGAATGATGTTTGGATCTTCATCCACTTCCACTTCTAGTGTCGCTAGGGGGACAGCCACAGGGAAACGCAAGTTGCAGACATCACAAAGTAACCCCATAGCTAATATGTTTAATGTGCAGCTGAGAGATGAGATAGATGAATCCATTGGCAAGTTCTTCTTTGCCAATGGCATTCCATTTCATGTTACACGGTCTCCTTATTATAGGGAGATGATGGCTATGGTGGCGAAGGGAGGAACATCATATGTGCCACCAGGTGAGACGAAAATGAGGACCTCGATCTTGGATAAGTGCTATTCCAAGATCAATATTTTGATGGAGAAGATGAAGGCATGTTGGGTGGCATCTGGGTGCAGTATAGTTATGGATGGGTGGACGGACATTAGCCATCGTCCACTCATCAACATCATGGTCACATGTGCAGAGGGCCCATACTTCCTTAGAGCAGTTGATTGTACAAGGCATCGCAAAGATGCTGATTTTCAGTTTCATGTCCTCAGGGAGGCTATTGAGGAGGTTGGGCCACAAAATGTGGTCCAAGTAGTCACAGATGCAGCCCATGTGTGTAGAGCAGCAGGGAAACTCATTGAGGCAGCCTATAGACATATTTGGTGGACCCCATGTTGTGTGCATGCCATGAACAATGCACTCAAGGACATGGGGAAGATTGATTGGATTAGAGGAATGGTCACCGATGCGAGAGATGTGCAGATGTTTATCTGCAACCACCACACTTCCCATGCACTCTTCAGGACCTTCGCGAAGGAGTTCTTGAAACCGGTGGAGACCCGATATGCATCATATTTCATTCTCTTGGAGAGAATGATTGAGTTGCAAGAGGCATTGCAACTCATGGTTATGACTAATGAGTGGAATAGGTGGGCCGAGGCCAAGACAGCACAGGGGAGAAGGGTGAAGGAGATAGTGAAGAGTGATGTGTTTTGGACTGATGCGAAATACATTGTCTCCATCATTTCTCCAGTATTCCAGGTTATCAAATATGGGGATGGGGATGCACCTAACCTTGGAGAGGTGTATGAGTGCATCAACTCTATGCTTGACCAAATGAGGGCTGTTGTGCGAGTGAAGGACCCCTCTCTAGCATTCTACAATGAGCACATCCGGCCAATCATTCAGCGCAGATGGGACAAGTTGAACACTCCTTTGCATATGGCTGCCTTTGCCTTGAATCCTAAGTGGTACATGGCTAGACCGGGTAGAGTGACACCGATTCGGGATGATGAGGTGAAGGCGGGTTTCTTTAGGTGCATAGAGAAGATGTATGATTCTACAGATGCCAGCACAATTCGCACTGAGTGGACCAGATTTGCCACTCTTAGAGGCTATTCAGATGCAGCAAAGGTGGATATAGTTTCTATGGCACAGGAGGACCCACTTTTGTGGTGGAATTGTCATGGTTCGAAATCTTTGACCACCACTCTAGCTATTCGTCTGCTATCCCAGGTTTCCAGTTCTTCAGCTGCTGAGAGGAACTGGTCTACATATAGCTTCATCCACTCTCTTAAGAGGAACAGACTTACCTCTAAGAGAGCAGAGAAGCTTGTGGTTGTACACAGTGCTTTGCGTCTCATGGACCGCAAGACAGTTGTGTACAAGGAGAGTCCAGCGGCATGATGGGATGTGGAGCCAGAGGAGCCTTCACAAATTGATGAGGATGATCCTACCACTTCAGATGCAGGGCTGGTTGGTGTAAGCTTGAGGGATCTTGACCTTGTGGAGTCCAGCAGTTCTAGTGATGAGGAGTTTGTAGATGATTAGAGGCCTCCATTCACTACATTTTGAGTTTTGACATTTTGGCATTTTGTCTTTTCATTTTGTAATGCTACTCATTGTAATGATGAATCATGTAATCAATTAATCTGAATCATCTCTATAGACTTTGTGATATCTCATATGACATCAGATATTCATATTTGGCGATATAATAGAAATCTCCAATTTGACAATTTCATTTGTCAAATTTTATTTAGCAATTAGCATTCAAATATCTTTGTATTTAGATTTAGTATTTCAAATTTTGCCATGTTATAATTTTACTAATTTCCTATAGTTTCATTTGAAATGTAATTCTTATACTGTTATACTATTATACATCTTTTCAAAACTAGTTTTTCAAGTACTATAAGTATATGTATAACTATATCAACACCACCACCCTGCCACCCCCCCGCCGCCGTCCCCCCGCCGTCTCCCCGCTGTCCCCAAACTTAGGCCCTTTGTCCCCCTGTCTCCGAAACGCATTTCCCCGTCCCCCCGTTTCCCCGTCCCCTAGGCCTGTGCACTAACTACAAGTGAATGGGATTTCTTTAACAATTCAAATTACTGATCACATGCAAAAATGAAAGACACAAATGTAGGGGCAGACATGCTATCTAGCCACAATTGCAAAGTAAATTTCAACTTTGGGAACAATTTTACAAATTTGGGCCTTTCACCCAAGAGGTTTGTGAGGAGGCATACACTCAAAATAACGATTTTGGAGACATATCAGCAATTGAAGACAAAGGAAGTAGATGTTTAAGGCAAAGGTCATTCCTACCTCAAAGACGTTCTATTCTACAAGTTGGACAAAGTTAAACACTACCACTAAACACAATACTGAATACTCTTATAATAGGGCAGTTCATACATTCATTAATAACTTATAAGTGACCTTTTGAAGAATTTATGGGTTCTTTGCCATCTAACACATTTCAATATTGCATTGGGACAGCAAAGAGAAGGAAAAAACTAGACTCTGAGGTTACTGAATGAGTGTGAGCATAGAAGAATTGTTGCATATGCTCTACCTGAGCTCTTTGTAACTATTTTTGGTCAAAAAAATGAGAAAAACCTGAGCATTTGCCACTTCCAGCTGGTTTCCTCTAAAATAGGGTTTCCAAGTTAAATTCTTTTTCATATTTATTATGGTTGTTATTTTTTACTATTTTCATGATTGTTTGATCTTTGTTTTCTGCAACTAGATGACTGTTTCATTCCAGCAGCTTGAGAACACTAATTCCAGCACTGATTGCATTCAAACTTCTGTAAATTTGAACTAAAATTCATGTAGAAAAGCAAAAACATTTGTAATTTCTGTTAATGATATCATGCAGCATTGATATAATACTCCAGCTATCTTCCTTGGCAAATAAATTAAATGATAGCTATAAGCTATTTAATTTATAAGATCTCAAGAGGCGTAATTATTATGTGTCACTTCGATTTGATAAAGCAAATAATCATTAAATGTAAAGGCACGTCTCTTGTATTAAAGGCCGACCTCCTCCTCTTGGCGCGATTTATCTTTTATTGGATATACCTTTATTCTGGCCGACTTGTATTAAATAAAAGGAGGCGTCTCTTCAAAGATGTATAAATAAGAGTTCACCTTCTCATTGTGATCATCAAGCAAGAAGGAAAAGTTCGATTCATTTAAGTGCGAATTTCATCAAGAGCAGATTACGAATTTATTCAAGGGCAGAGTTAGATATTAGAGAAGTGCAGATTATTATCTGCCATTGCATCTTGTGTAGGTGCTGAAGATTGGCCTTGTGATTGGCCTCATTGTAAAGAGAATTGTTGCCACTATTTATATATATAAGAGAGATCTTTGTTGCTGGGTTTTTCTCCCTCAAGAGGAGGGTTTTCCCAGGATATCTGCTGTGTTGCTGTGTCTGATTTTGAATTAATTTTCTGTGCATTAATCTGTTCATTAAAATTTACAATTTCCAGCGTGCATTCAAATGTAAGAGATAACAGATTATTTACTCCCGGTTATTAGGTGTAGACTAAGTTGCTGCTGTTTGAAATTTTGAATCTTTGTTTGATGGATAGAATTCCATTACAAGATACTTGATACTTTACGGTTGGTAAGACCAGTTATGTTGTATGGAAAGCCAACAGATCTTTGTAATTTTTACTTGCTTCACTTAATATAATTATTAATAGTTTAATATTCTGTTTTTCAAAAAATCCATTCTAATTATGGCAAATATAAAATAATTATATCACAAAAAAATATCAACAGATAGATTTACAGTTGCAAGTAGAAAATTTCAAACTAAGGGATGGTACAAATGTTGGAATTCATTATGATTAACCTATGAATTTTATCAAACCATGTGCTGGCCATCTCAGAGTCATAGATGATGATGTTGGCGGCCCTTCTAGCCCTAAACTTGTTAGAGACGTATGACAATCCTGGCTCCTAATGATCCATTGAGTGCTCCTCCACTCTCACAACTAAATATACTTGTTCTTGAATAATATGATTTGGAGTTTAACAACCATCAGTTTACCTTGTATGATTAATTGCTACATAATTTTAGTGTTATGTACTTCATGCTTTGTTGCTTTTCAAAACCTGCAGTTATTTTTACCGTTCACTAATATAACTGGACTTACTTCAAAGTTACGTTGACCTAATTGGGCTGAAATTATAATACCAAATTTAGATGGAATTGGTTCAAATCTGATCCGATCCCCATTTTCTGAACTGGCCAGATTTGCCCAATTCAGTCCAATTCGGCCCAGAATATTTAATTCCTATATAAACTTTACGAATGTATTTGAAGATTTTGGTTTTCCAATTTTTTTGGTCTCCCTTATTGATTTTTTGAATCTAGTAACCATAGCTAAAATGGGTGTGAACAGACACGAGTCAGAGGCCTTCTATGTATTTTGGTTACACAAAGTTCAAACAGGGTATTCCTTTATTTTCCAGAACTTGCATTTTGTTTCCTTAAATACTCCATGTTTGCCAAAGGGATCGTGGTAAAATGGTTCACTGGGCAATCATAAGGTCCTGATCCAAATTCAAATCGTCCTCGCCCCAATAACGAGGCACAAAACTTCAGAGAACATATAGCGAGGCTACAATAGTAAACAATTATGGCGTGCATTCCAACATTATATATGAAGTGAAATGATTTTACTATCGTCCGTGAGGCCTACTACTCTAAATGTCACAAAGCCAAAATTGCAATCTGATGTAAAATATGACTGGTAAACTCCAATCAATGGTTCCAAACAAAAAAGAAAAACAGAAAAAATTACCCGTCCTTTGTGCTCCACGACCTTGGTTTTGTAGAAATTCTGGGAAATTGTCTGCATTACAAGTTCTTCATAAGAAAATGTATTTAGATTTTCAAAAAACGTTTAAATTCTACAAAATAAATTTAACGTCTCACCTCCCCCGCCAATCTCGCTGCTTCCACTGCAGTGGACAGAAATGCAGCAAGCTTGTCCGCTGTTTCGCAGCCACGCCAAATTCAGTGAAGAAGAAGAGCAATTATAAACCTTGCTAAACTTAATTAACAAAATAATTTACCAGACTTACCGCAATCCCCCATTTTTGGGCGTTGGAGAGTTATTTTGCTCAGCTGTGGAACTGCACGCAGTAGGATGATGAGTTAAGCGTGGCCCTTCGACGATCGACTTGTAGGTTCGAAGATAATATTCTTGATATATTCCCAAATAGACGAGATGGTCATTTATCATGCTTGTTTTCCTTTTATGGTCAACTTTTGTGTGCTTTTCCAATGTACGCATTTACTTGATTGGTATTGATATATTCTTTAATAATTTTTATTAATACTTTTATATGTTGAAAAGTGATAGATTTATAAAAGCTATATAAAATTAATTTAGATAAAATAAAAAGAAGTATGGTCAATAATATTGTATTTATATAAAAGAGAGATGGATTATTTTTCTCAAGTGCATTAAGCATACTTTTGATATGAGGTTTTTCTTGCTTAATTATCAATAAGCTCTCATCAACATCACAATGAGTCATACCATTTTATCTTAAGAAATTAATATATTTGTAGAGTCTTCAACAATGAATTAGAATTAGAAGAGCATTTTGTATTTAGTGTATTTTTGTATAATGTGATCTTTGGTAGGTTTTGCTTCCTCTTTAATGAAAGTCATAGCTCTCTATGAAATCATATGCATTGTGAAGTTCAAAGGTATATAGTTTTATTCTGCAGTTCAAAGAGAGGTCACAAGTTCAAATCTTGCAGGGAGTAAGGTATGTACACCTCATATTGTGGAGCACGAGTTAGGTGCCTCCCTCATATTGGGAGTACAAGGAGTCCCATATACTGTAAGCCGTTGTAGACCCAAAAACAGATCGCCCGGTATCGTGGACTATAAAAGGACCTTTCCTATTCATGAGAGGTTGGACGGGTCGCTCTCCACATCGGAGTTGTGGAGAGGCAATTTGATGACTCGGACATCTTACATGGCACATTGCCATGTCATTTCTCATGGGGTGGTCAAGTGGACAGGTGTTTTTATTCTGTGTGAGCAATCAATTCAGAATTATGATTTGCCAACGTCTTTTCATCCTTCGGCTTTCACGTAAGAAGATATGCAAATTTGGCAAGAAACTCTCTCGTCCATCATGGGTTTGGCGGAATTATGACAAGTTGTGCCTTCTGTAGGTGAAGGACATGGTATGCGTTGGCCTCCTGATAGTCATCTTGGGTCTCTAAGCTCCTCAACAGAAATAAATAGGGTGTTTTGGCCTTCATTTTGTATGGTGATGTTTAGTATACGAGTTTTTGCCAGTGGTTTGCTCTGTGGAGGAATGGATACTTTGGTGCATCTTTGGAGTAACAAGCAGCAAATGGCCTTCAGAGGCCCTGTGACAACATTGAGGCTACGACGCATTATCCACCACCCGGACTTCCTCACATTCGCGGTGGTTAAATTCACTGTTGGTAAAAGTTTTACGGATGGTAGTGAGGGTTATCGGTTGGACACGAATATCTCATCTCATGTCTTGGATGGGCTCTTGGATGTGGATGTGTCGACGAATAAAATCAAAATTATTATGCAGCATTTGTTTAAGAAGGATTTGCTCATGGGCTTGGAGGAGTCTCTAGCAGCAGCCTCCCCTAGCGTTGGCATTCCTCATCCACGGTATCTTCACTTGCTACATGTGTATGGGAAATGGTAAGATTTTTCCCTTTTTTGTTGGATTTGGATGGGATGGAGTTAACTGTGCATCACAGGCTTGCTTCCGCTGGGGCAGATTATCTCAGGCAGAAATTTAATCTTATTGTGGTGTGCTTAGCTTCCTGGTGGTTTGATTTTAGGATCTTTTCCCTGAATAATTTATGGGGCAATCGCTAAGGTGGCATGGGGTAAGCTTGCTTGTGTCTTGGTTCTGCTGGTTCAAGTGTAATGAAATATCAGTATACCTTAGGTTAGTAAAATGCTAAGTCACAATGTTTTGCCTCAACTCTACATGGTTGAGATGGTTTTGTATGGGGGGATGGTGAATTTTGCATAGTCTATGGGGTTTATGGTGCGTTATGTATGCCTTAGTGGCAGTCTGTGGGGTTTCTGGTGCATACTTCATGTCTTAGTGGCAGGCAAATGAAAATTGTAATACTTTTTCAATAGTTTACCTTACCAATAAAAAAAAAGTATATAGTTCTATTCATCAAAGAAATGACCCAACACAAAGTTTTCATTCTTAAGAGTTGTCAATAATAAAACTCATTGTCTTAATGTTCGCCTTCATATTCTTTGTTTAACCTCAATTTTAAAGGGACAAACAAAATTATTGTAAATTATGATTTATCTTTCTTTTCCTTACAAAAATTTAGATAAAATATGTTTTTCGTGAAGTCTCATTAACCTAATTTGGTCACTTGTGGGCATTAACATATAAATTTCAAAGTTGTTTGGTCATCTTTTTTCTCTCACAACTTTTGTTTGTCAGTTTGGTTAAAGATTGGGTGACATGTTGTCATAGTTTAAGTACTTGAGATGTTGTGTGTTAAATTATTTTTGGACAAAGATGGTGTCCTCTCATTGTGGTATTCCCAACTTTTATTTTTGCAATAAATTAAAAAACCTAAACTTCACAACTATTATTATTTTTGAAAAAAATCTAGAAAAGACAAAAGGATGGGTGGATGGATTATTTATTTCCTTTTGTCATCACAATTTAGATGATGGTTCTATGAGAGAGCATGGTTCTCTTTCTTTGAACATGAGATTTAATTGAGAGGATTTTCTTGAAGGTTATACATTCAATACTATATTTGGTCAAGCATATTTAATTATGTATTTGACATTTTTAAATGCATTTTACCTTACAATTTTTGCCTTCATTTTAAACATGATTTGACTTGTTTGTCCCATATGCAATAAATAGTGTACAAGTGGTTTTTTTCTACATAAAGAATATGACTAACTAAAGCCATGCTTGACTTGACTCCATGTAACCCAAGGGTTCAAACTTGATCTTCAAATTTCCCACTCTTTATCTTGGTCAAACCCACAAGTGGATCATAATCTAGTTTAAAACCAACACTATAGTTCTGACCCCTAAAATTTCAAAATTAAATTTAATACTAGGCCCAAACCAGTGTACTATTAACTAGTCATTATTTATCTTCTTGAATGCAAAATGTTCAAAACTTGCATGCTTGGATGTTTACAAAAGAAGATACCCTAAATTTATTTAGACATGATGGAAAATAAAGGAATCATCTTATGAAATTATTATTTAGCATCTCATCATCATTAAATTACCATCTAAACTTATGAGGATAAATTAGGCATCTTACATGGTTGCTTACAACTTGTCTTTGAACTTCTTCAAACCCATAAATCAAATCAAGGGTTTGAGTTTGAGGCAAGAGGAGGGGAACAAGTTACCTCTCATTCCTAACACAATAAAATATATCAATGTCTCAAATTTATCAAACCCAAATCTAAAATAATTGATAATTTTTTTAAGAAAACATGATAGTAGGTTTTAAACTACACTAAAAGGTCAAATCCATAAAAAAGTTCAAAATTGTAGCTACAAGGATCAAATTTGTAGTTGCATGGGATTGATCCAAAGTAGAATGTAGTCAATTTCATAATACGTTGATGGTCATCTAATACAATTCCAACTGTTGAACATAGTGATGAATCACAAAACATCATGTCATATATATTTGTCATCAAATTCCAAAGCTAGCTATACATTTATCCTCTTTGTTAATTTGTGTGCTTATTTATAAGCATGTGCACATAATTTCTCCATCTCAACCCTTTTATCTAGGGCTATTTTCTCTCATTATTAAATAATTAATTTACCCTAGATAATTTGTTTATGAAGTTTATATTTTCTTGATCAATATTACACCCCATAAGGTTTTGGCTTTAGAGTTTTATTTTTTATTTCATTCAAAGATTTGATCACTTTTTGACTTGCTTGGTTTTATATTATATGTCCATACCATAATAGACCCCTAGTGTTATTTAGCGATTCTTATTTTTCCTCCTCTAGGAAATTATTATATTTCCATATTGATTAATTATATGATATCTTACCAATGTCTCTTTATTAGATGTATGCCATTTATGATGCATATATATTTTAAAACCCTAACTAACATAAGTTTTGATGATTTCTTTTTCTTACATGTACATGATATTAGATCATTTGCAATATACATGTTGACATATGCTTTACAATGATATGATATGTTCTTTGATGTGCATTCTTCATTATATCATTGAATACAATCTAAAGTGATGTCTTCTTGCACTTCATTGTTTTATTTATTTTGATGCTCCTCCCTTGGTTCACATAATATCTTTGACACTACATCTACACCATAAACTTGTTGCATGTCATGTGCAACTTACAAGAGGTGTTGTTCCTTCCTTTGATTCATCTTTTTACCCTCTTATAGTGCTTGGTTTATCTAATTTATCTAGATATAACCATCATATTTTCTATGCACTATCTACTTTACAAGGTTATCGTTTAATTAGGCATACATAACAAATAATGCCTAGGGTATACAAATTTATATCAAATCAACCAACTTTTCCATCTGGTGATCCAATCTTGCCTCCTCTGCCTAATTTGGTAGTAAAAGGATATTAAGATTATCATTTGATTGATCAACTTAAAAGCATAAGTAAAAATGTCTTTAATATCTAATGTATGCATAAGAGATGAATAGATATATTTTGAAGAAAGGTTTAAAAAAGATCATCATACTATTAAATGACAATCCCATAAAGGTTATTGTAATTTTAAAGCACATTTTATCATCATAGTTCTAAGATTTCATGTGGGCCCCATGAGTTGCCTAGCCTTATAATTATTTTGGAATGATTACTATTATTTATTATGGTTGAATTTGGGAAACATGACATCAATTGGTCTTTAGTAGATAATGAATCGGGTTTGAACACTTTTATAATAAAAATATTGAATAAGGTAAATATCAATTCAACAAATTTATAGAAGTCAAAGGTCATTATGGATTTAATAATATGCTCAGTGGGAATCACTTGGTATTATTAGTTTTCCTCTTGTACTTGGACCACACACTATTGATACATTATTCCATGTGATGCCTAGGCAACTAGCATGCAATATTCTTTTAAGATATCCTTGGATCCTAAAAGAATAAAATTACCTATTAATATTACCTCTTAATATAGTTTTAATAGGAAATTTACTTTATATGTGATTAATATATGAATCCAATCAAATTTCAAATAGCATTAAGTAAAACATGTAATTTAATCATAATTATGCTAAGTATAAATGACCACAAGAGTTGGGAATTAAACTTGAAACTATTTAATGTATAGAATAAATGGAAAATAGGGATAGAAAAATGTGTATAAAGAGAAATTTAATATTGGAAATTAACTTAGGAATGTCTCAAAAAGGATCCCTAAAATCACACTAGAGATGGATGTTGGTGTCCATACTCTTGTCTTATTTGGCTACTTATGTCCATGATCATGTATTATCTTATAACACTTTCAACCTTCATAGACAACAGTTTATGTTACTCTGAATACACTATAACATTTTGGAGTTCCTCATCTAACTTGTACAATTTCATTCATTTGTGCAAATCTACAATTCATGTCTCTAGTAATGAGAAAATGATAGCAAAACTTTAGGGGGATAAAACTTTGGTTGGTTCTATGGTAAAACTACCTTATTTAGTCCGCTATTTGGAATTTTTTAGCTTCCATGGTAGTACATAAAACATTAGGAGTATGTGCATACCTAATGTGGTTTTGGTGTGTGCAAGGTTTTGTAGCTAAAAATAACCATAGAGGTATATCAAATTCTAAAGTGATGTGTTCTTGTATAATTGAGAAGACAAGGAGACTAAAATATCAAGGGGTTGATTCAATTGATATTTTATATTTGCAACAATGGTGGATTTATATAAAAGGGAATTGCTACAAGAATGGAGGACTTTTGTAAGATGAAGGAAAATGTCCTGGTCATGAAGGAGCTATGATAATTATATAAATTAGAGAGGTTGTAGATTCTAGGATGGATGAGGAAAGATCGTTTAAGGAGGGGCTTCAATAATGGGGAATTTGTGGGATTCTAGCCATGGAGGAACGTAGGATATATTGGAGATCTAAAAACTTCATACCAACACCTTATGGAGATATTTTTAAGAGAGTGCAAGTGGGAATGGGTAAGAGATAGGAAATTATATTTCTATGTACATATAGTGTTTTAGGTCAAATGCCTATTAAAAAACTTACTAGGACATCAAATAGGGTTTTGGAGGTTCATAGAATTATATTTAAAATTCTTAATTTGGACTTGAATGCTCCCCTAAGGACTAAGGATAATAGCTTTTAAGGTTGGATGGTAACAAAAAATAGGACAATTCACATGTGTATTGTTGTACCCATAGGATTTTTTTCTATATTCAGTGAATTTTTAAAGCTTAAACCGTTTCTTTCTATCAACTCAAGTGATCATGTTTCAAAATTTTATCTTGTGTGTGTTACATAATTTCTAGTTTATATCTTTTAGGTCAACAATATAGTTTTTAAATAAAAAGGCCATATATAAAAAAGAAGAGTTAAAACATACATCTAAGTCCTTAAGAAAGTGGGTGATGTAGAGTCACACCCCAAATTCATACCTCTAGAACCAAGATAAAAAATAAACATGTGGCTCTAAAAGGGGGGAAAGCCAAAAACTAATAAAATCTACAAACCAAAAGTGAAGCAACTATAAAAAATTAGAATAATATTAAAATGGAAAATGAATACAACTAGCATTTGCATCGAAAGGAGGTGTAGTTATTACACCAATCATAGTTTATAAGTACTTAATTAAAGATTTGATATAACTATAGAAGCGTGTACTAATGATTAATGATCATTTATAGGTCTTGATAAAACATTAGGTGGTCTATACTATAATTTCTTACAAGTTTAATAGGAGGCTTGTAGTTGAATTTATAAGTACTTTATTAAAAAATTGATACAACATCATAAGTGTGTACTAATGATTATATTAATCATTGGTAGGTCTTGATAGAACACTAGGTGGTGAGTCTTCACATGAGTAATATCATTTACAAGTCTTGATACAACATTAGGTGGTGAGCCTTGACATGAGTCTTTTAGTGATCTTGGTTGTCATGCCCATCAATATTTTGAACATTGATTTTTGTTGAGTATAGAATTTAGGGACATTGAACATCATCTAGATGGTTTTGCAATAAGTAATATAGAATTAGAGGAGAGAAGAAAGTGTAATATATATATTTATGTGTTACAGATTCTTGTAATTGGAAAATACTCTAATATATATCGTGTAAACATATTTATGCATAAAATAACATCTAAAATTGTTTTGATCA
The DNA here is from genome assembly GCA_007258455.2 of Sequoia sempervirens. Classification (NCBI taxonomy): domain Eukaryota; kingdom Viridiplantae; phylum Streptophyta; class Pinopsida; order Cupressales; family Cupressaceae; genus Sequoia; species Sequoia sempervirens. The sequence goes on from VDFB02137365.1 coordinate 40,104,549, forward strand.
TTAAATAGAAAATTTTAGTTTACAAAATATTTATATTATATATGTTTGTAATGTTGAGAATGTTTTTTAATTATCTTGATTTTTATTGAATTCAGTAATCATTAACATTTATTACTTTTAGTTTATGTTAACCTTTTTTAGAAAAGTTTGACATGCATCACTTCTTTGTATTTCAATTCATTCTTATGCATTGGAGTAAAAAAAATTAAGAAGAGATTTTTTAAGATCATTTTAGTAGAGAGCTATATAGTGTGACCAGTGAGAAGCTATGTTATTTTAAAATTTGAAGTTATTATATTCTAAGAAATATAAATCAACTAAAGAAAATATAATTTGGATAAGGAGGAAAAATATATTTTCGTATTGGGTTGTGATTGTCAAGTGTCCACCTACACACCAAAAAGTTTTGAATGAGTTAGTTGAGAAAAATATTATTTGACATATATTATACAGTTAATATGTCCAAGAGATTGGATTGACATTTGTATACCTCACTTTTTTATAGTGAGACTAGTTGCAATCGAACCTCCTCCTTTTTTATAATTATGTATAAATAGTTTTGTATTCTAGAGTACCACTTGAAGGAGAATTTTGCTTGAATATGAAGGACATTTATCAATTTCACTCTTGATATAATTGTAAATGTTAGTCCTTATCTATTTTTTTCAATATAAATTATTTCCTTTTGTAGTGTCAAGCCTTAGGATTTATATATAGTAATTTCCCATTGCAAGGATAGTGGTATTTTCCAATGATCACCTAGTGATACATGTATTACAGGTATATTTTTTGGGCCATTTTGGTTCCATGATGGCCCATTGAAGTTATCAATCCTTACTACATCGTACATCATTGTAAGAGATGCTAGATAGCTCTAATATTTGATGTAAGAGTCGCATAAGGACTCTAGCTCCTAATATCACCTACAAAACCAAAGATAACCTTCCACAAGAGAGTAGAGAAAGAATATATATTACTTGATTACATGGTACAATAATGGTATATGATCAATAATGGATCAATTATGATACTACTACATAATATGCATATGAGGCCCTACTTATATAGGCAAGGCTGAGAGACACGATAAGACAAGATTGTGACAAGTGTCTTAATCCTATGTCATGAGATAATTAAAGATAAGATCATATGTGTACTAGATACTTTTAGAAATATTTATAAATCCTTAAGTAAACTTAACATGTGAACATATTTGAATAGGACCTAATGGGTGAACTAATTAGATAATATAGCCTATTCATACCAACACCCCCCTTAAGCACAACTTAGCGAGAAATAAATAAATGCAAGAATTAAAGATTCATAGATGATGCAAGGATGCATCTTGACTACTATGCTATGTTAGGTACCCAAGAATAAAATATCTCTCGCAAATTAAGTAAAGGAGAAAACCTGTAGAGAAAAACCCCTCTCCAAAAGAGACAATACAAGAAAATAAACATTTACAAGTAATGGAAGTGATGGAAGGAGTCAATGTGACCCCAAGGATTACATATATTACAAATATATAATAAATATCCCTCCATAGGTGAGAAAGAGTGAGATTGTAGATCCCCCCATAATGAAGTAGCTCTTGTGCCAATGGTGAATGCTTGAAGACAAAAGATAATCTAGTGCCTAAAAATAATAATATTCCCTTTGAGAAGAAACAAGTCCAATGGTGTATGTAGAAGAAAATCCACCTCCAAGAAGAGAGATGAGGGAAGAAGTCTCATAATGGATGTATCTAAAAATTGATCAAGTGTCTCCATGTTAGAGTATGTCACAACAAAATCAAGTGTTACCCCAATCAAAGAAGATGAAAAACTAAGACTATGTTGAAACTCATGAACAATAATCTCCAAATACAATGATGATGTGATAATAGTTATGTTTTAAATATCATAAAATATGGTATGAATATCCTCAAGTGTGTCCTCCAAACCTACAATATGATAAATTTGAAAGACTATCCCACAATACATGTGAAATACTTATCCCACAATGCTAAATTTGAAAGACTATGATCACCCTATTGAGCTAAAGTACTAATATCCATGAAAACACCGAAATATGAAGAAGTAAGAGGTGAAGGATATGGAAGTTCAATAAAAGTATCAAGAACACCTAGGCTCAAGTGAACAAACTTCTCCTCAAAAATATGATTCACACTAGATGTATGAGTATGAATACCAATTAAAGGAATTGCATCATCACTAAGAGAAAAATGTGAAAAGGTATACAAATGAGATGAATGATCAACCATCCCAACAACAATGATATCTCTACTCTCTAATTCTTTGATAAACTCTTTATTAGGTGTGAAATCAATTGTCTTCCTTACTTCACTATGTGCAATTTGATAGATAGAAAGGAGATTGGTTGCTAGCTTATAAGAGAAAATATATGGATATGATACCATGTAAGAGCTAATATAAATATTTTCTACCATGTAAGAGTCATGAAAGGAATCTAGCTCCCAAGTTTACATGCAAAACCAATGATAACCTTTTATAAGAGAGTAGAGCAAGTGGATATATTGCTTTATTATGGTACAATAATAGTACTATTGTCAATTAGAATCACACCCTACTGAACCTCTTGTTCAAAATTTTATTAAAACATGGGAATGATCTCAAGGTGTGGGACCTTATAAATGAGATCAAACTCCAAAGAAGGTTGGTTCCTTTGTAACCTAGATGCAAGAGTTTTGGACCAACCCAACATTGCATAACCTACAACTAATCTTATTCTATTGATTTTCTAAGGAAAATAGGAAAGAAGGAACACATAAAAGAGAAAGTACGATGATCCACCTAGATTAAAGTGAGTTTCTTCCTGCTCACTACAAGATAGGTAATAAATGAAAATTTCCAACAAAATTCACACAAGTATCTATTCTATCAACTCTTAGAGATTTGTATGGAGGTTAAGGTTTGACAAGAGAAAAAGGGAAAGAAGTATACATGTTTAGGTCCTACAAATATGTTTAACATATAATACATACATAATAAATAACAAAATATCCTTTAAACACAAAGGTAAGTAACCTTCACATAGAGTACAAGAAGTGAGGAGGAAAAAATGATAATATTTATTCATTCCAAAGGCATGGATCCTATTTTACAAAAAGAGAGTTGCAAAGATGTAAAGCTTTCATGGAGAAAACAAAAAGGAAGAAACTTTACAATAATGCAACATACTACCTTTTATTCAAAAAGAGGAAGTCTAGAAAGAAAGAGATGTGGCAAATTGAAGAAAACCCTAGCCACCAAGTCAACCAGAGAAGTGCAAACGTGCTTAGGTGGTCATTGATTGAGTTGCAAAGAAGTCCAAAAAATATGGCAAGAAATAGCAATTTGGGGATGGGAAGGTCAAAAGAAGAGTATACAACAATAAAGAAGCATGGGTGTCACTTCTTCCCCAAAAATCATGTGGAAATCCAATTCATGACAAAATCATATCAAAATTTGGTAGTTGGAATAGTCTTCACATCATTAACAATGATTTTTTTTATTATTTCAATATGTTTGTGAGTTTAGGAGGTGCAACTAGATCGATTGTGGGTATCAAACCTCCATCAAACCCATACGTAGGCCTTCAACTTTTAGTTTTCAACATTTTTGTCACTACACAAAAATTTGGCCCCATTATACCCATGTGAAAAATCAACTTGAAACTGCACCCTTAACTTGGTTGGGTTCACATAGAAAATACCATAATAAACCCACTTTATCACCTTGGCCTTGGTAGAAAACAAATCTCCAATTGAACCATGTGGAAGGAACACCTCCATCCACACTCCCTAAATGATGTTTGATTCAATGAGAAAACCCCACAAATCCACTTCTAAGGGCATGGAATTTATGCTAAAGCAAAAAAATGATCAATATAGGGCCCAAGTGGAAATTACATCGATATTGGAACATTAAATGTGGAAGTTTAGTTGGAAAACTTAGCAAACCATTTGCTTTCTGAACTTTTACATTCATCGTCATTGCAAGAAATCTTCCTACAAAATTATACTTAGTCATTTTCCACCACAAAAGATTCACGTGAAAAAAGTGGGCTTCATCTACCACACAATATTTTGATCTGCATCTGCACTTTTATTTGAACTGGTTCACTTGAATAAATCCACAAAAATATCCTATAGGATCTCACCTTCCATTTGAACCATGCAAGAAGATGGCCTTTATCTTCCTGCAAATCTATACTTAACCAATTTTTTGATTTCAACATGCTTTGGCAATAAAACGGGCTCCATCCACACCATGTAGAACTTTCATCTACAACTACATCTTAAAAGAAGTTTCATTCAGCAAGAAAAACTCACAAGCCACTTGGACATTCAGAACTCACAATTATGGAAAATTGGTCTTTAATTTCTCTATGTAGAAAATTCATCAATAACTAGATGTGATAAGTTGGCCTCCATAGACCCATATCATTAGACTTAGTCATTTTTTGTGATTGGGCCAAATACATAAATTCATTGATATTGGGACCTTGTGGGTTGGGATTTTGTATTTGAACTACACCTTGTGCTTGATTGTTTCACTTGGAAAGTTTTACAAGACCAGGTGCACATGAAACCTCCACAAACATATTATTTGTAGGATTTTAAGTTTCATTTGGATCTATGTAGGAAGATGGACTCCATCTACTTGCATCATACTTAGCCAATTTTTAGATTTTTTTCTTCCCATTATGGAAAAAACCAAGTGAACTGAACTTGCAGGGAAAATCATCCAAATTGCATTTATTGGAAAACAATCATCTACAAATTTGAAATATGTTTAGTTATGATAGAAAACCCCACAAATCCACTTACATCTAAAACTTCTACAAATATATACTTGCGGACTTTTGACCTGCAACTGGACCATGTGGGAAGATGGACTTCGTCTTCCCATAAAATTATACTTAACATTTTTTTATATTTTTTCTTGTTATAGGGAAAACAAGGTGAAGGAAACTACAATATGAACCTATGCAAGTGAATTTAGATCTAAAAATCAAATTACCAAATCAGAAATAAACATGTGATCACAACATAAATCATAATATAGAAATCAAAAAACAAAATGTGACACCATATTTACGTGTTGAAACCCTTTTAGGAAAAAAATCCACTTGAGAAAAGAGGAAAAGTATATCATTAATCTTCCAATGAGAGTACACAATAATACACTTCACTACTGATCTCTTATCAACCTAACAACACCCTGTTACTTGCAAGAACTTGATATGAAACTACCATCCCATGGCTCCATTTATAGAAATTGAGGGAGGTAAAACCACAAATGGTAAACCAAAACAAGAGGCACAAAACCACTTGCAAAAACTCATTCCCCTCTTCATGGATGGCCAAAAGACATAATAAAATATCAATTGGAAATTCAATACCGTCACATGGGCACCTAACCTATAGCCTATCCAACTCCTTTCTTTCTGGATGCTCCGGTGACCTTTTTGTTGCAAGTATGTATAGTTGGTGTTGTCATTGATGTCAACAAGCTTTGGTGTTATCATTGGTGTCAATAGTATGAGAAGGAGTTTGTTGCAAGATGTGCAGTTGGTGTTGAGTTGGTATTGTCTATGATGATGCTTTGATTAGTTGCATTATGTTGTCATTAGTAAGCTACTGGTGTCAACCTCTAGTGTTGCTTTGATAAGCTTTTGTATATGGGTGTATAGTTGATTTGATATGTTTTAGTTGGATTGATGGTGATGAGGAAGTATTGAAGATGCTGAGGATGTGTCTCTAGTGCTTTGTTTCCAAGTGCTTTTGAAAAAAATGAATAAAAGAGGAAATAGTGTGTTGCAATAGTCTTTTGTGTTGCAGAACAAAGTTTCTAGTTTAGCTCCACATTTCTTCTAGATTGAAGATCTACTTGTGTGGTTTGCATATGTTTATCAAAGGTGTTCAAAGGTGTTGCATTCAGAATTTGGTGTGCTAGATCGTTGTGCAGAGGAAGTTGTGTTCACCAGTGTGTGAATTGTGTATTGCAGAGGTGTTTGGGAGAAAAGTTGTTGCTCCCTATTTCTCCGTAGAATAGTTTTAGGTCTTGCAGATCTAGAAGTGTGTTGATAATATTCATATATTTCTTTAGATGAAGTTGTTTGAGGTTTGGTGCTTTGGAAGTCAGTTTCTTGAGTTGCAGTGTATGGCAGAGTTGTCTAAGTGTACTAGATGTGTACATTGTTTAAGTGGAATTTGTTACGAAGGAATTTTTTGGATTTTAGGATGTTTGTGGGATGTTTTAAATTGTGTTCAAGTGTTATGTGGTTTCCAAAATGTTGGTGCTTTTTCCAGCACACCCTTGGAATTCTCTAAAGGGTAGCCAACCCCTATAGTCAAGAATCCTTAAGGTGAGTGGCCAACATAATGAGTAAAGGATTTTGAGGTCTTTACTCCTTCACTTTAGGCTCTGTGGGACATAGGAGGTTATTCCTTATTGTGTTCACTTTTGATATATTTAATGGAGAACACTTCTATGCATAGATTGGTCCCTATTATTTGCAAATAAACATAATTCACTAAAGATTTGGCTGATCCTTTAAGTAAATGACCATCTATTTGCTAGGAATGGAAAGATGTTTCAACCTCATAGTTCATAATTGAAATATTTTTAAGTGAATTTTGTTCTCATTTTAAATCCACAACCAGGCATATAACCAATTCATTTAATTACAAGAATTCTCAACAATTAGACCAGTGCTTCATCAATTGGGCATTCAAGGTCCAATATGCAATAACCAGTAATACACAAGCTAATTAATTCAGAAAATGGTGGACTATTTTCATAATGCTTTGCAGTATGAAAACTCACAACATCTGAAACACAACTTCTTATCAGATCCTATGCAAATTATTACAAATTTGTGACCCTCTTCAAGTATTTAATTAACTCATTGAGTCAAAGCAAAAAAAAAGATACACATTCAATTGAGCATTTAAAGATAAACGAGAATACCCTTGATATTTTCATTTATAATTTGCAAAAAATTTACAAGAGGAGAGTATGCATAACAGAAATAAGATTTGTTTTGATATCTGCAACTTATGTAAAACTAATTTAAGACTACTACATATAAGACTTATACCCAAGACAATTTTACTGTTCTATTCATTAAGCTTTCTACAGTATATTCTTCCTGGACGTAGCTTCTGCCTAGACTATTTAGTGGACTTAAAATTGAACCCCCTGCAATGAGCCTTGAAATCCCTTTTATAGACTAAGGGAGCAACAAGCATCGGGCTCATTACAGTTACATTTCATGAAAATTTCAGCATTAATTTCATCTTCATTACGGCCACTTCTGGGATCATTATATTTAATCATTCCTTACCCAGGAAAGCAAAAGAGAAAAAGAGCACCATGTGATTGGTCAGAGAAAAGCGAGCCAACCCTCCAAAAGTGTCACCATCGAAATTAGCACATTCATGCCAAAATTGGGGAAGTCACCATTAGTACCAACAACGCAGATTAACGAACCAGCCACAGGGAAGTCGAGTCAACACAGAAGTCCAAAAAACCAAGCACCATTTTATAGGGGAAGGCAGGTGATACCTGACCTTGTTAGCGGCTAAGTAAGCACACCTTCCTGGTATCTTGACTAAAATTGGAGTAGCTACTATCACCTCTTCATCAAAATCACCATAGGGCACCAGGGAAATAGGACAATGGCTAGAGTCGGGGCCCGTTCCTCCTTCATCACTTGAAGAACTACTAGAAATTTCAATGGGAACATTGTGCTTCCCCAAAAAAATCTTAGGACCCTTATTCTACTTCTTCAATCCTTCCATAGGCTCAACGAGCCTTTTACCTCTAAACTTGACCAATTCTTCTGAAATGGTCCTATTCCTCAAATTGTAAGTACTCTGGACAATAATTTTCTCACACTTCTTATGAACACTTCTCTTACTCTTCAGAACAGTTGGAATTTCCATTGCACCGGGTTTAGCATCAGACACATAAACAAGAGGTTCCCACATACTTAACCTCCTAGACCTTCTAACTAGTGTAACTAGAGTACTTGGTTCACCCATCTTACCTAGAAGAAAACACTAACCAATAGCCCACCTTGCAGAAAATACACCAGCCTAAACCCTTGGAATCTCCACTTACAGAAATGAAAACCCCAACTAGTCCCACATAAAATGACACAGAGCACAATTGAGATGAAGAAACAATACTACCCTAGGAAACTAGAAATGGATAACTAGATCGCATGCACACACACTTATAGACCCAATAATACTACACCACCACCTTTGTGATGATTCACTCAACACTCGAATATCATTCCTCTAGTACCCACAACAATTATTTTAGCACCCTGATAATTGCAGACAATGAAGCAAACTACAAGAGATCCTCATTAAATAGAGGAATTCGAGCATATGGCTTTTAATGACCACCCTGGCTCACTCAACCAAACAAAAAATCAATCACTCCATGCTGAATCCTAGTTGTTGATCATTTTGGAGTTAAAACTCAATCAACGAGGCCCATTAAGGATTGCCACTTACTTTTCCATCCATACTTAGAAACAACGATGAGGTGCTTTTAAAACTGCCACGCATCCATCCATATCCTGGCAATATAGTTTGCAACTTGCCCATTGTTGTAGAAGTTCCCCTACATTTCCTTCCATCTTCAGCGATGAGCCGAAACTCATATTCGAAGGGAATATTCTCAGACAAAACCCCATCGCTGGTCACCGTAGATGATTAGACCTTCTTGAGCATTTCGGCGACGAAGGCCTCCCAATGATATCTCCTAATAACCCAAGCCATCCCTCATCGCAGAAATGAATTTGAAGTTAGGAATATCTTCAGTGATGGGTGATGGTAGTGATGAAATATGAACCCAACATGTGTCCCCGTAATATTCAGTCTCCCCTTCCATCGCTCGTCATAGAAATTAGAAGAGGCGCTAAAAACATTTCGACGATGGGTGATAGAATACACTGCCACACCCATCGCTCATCATTGAAGTGGAGCTGATGGTTTGAAGAACTTTGGTGATGGGTGATGCAAGAGGAAAATTTGGCCGTGGCTTGTCGCAGAAAGAAACCCATCAGTTGAAGGAACTTCAATTATATGTGATTTAAGTGAAATAAAAGGCCCACATGCTAATAAGATGTTTTTAAAAGGGGGCCATGGACTAGGACAATGACACTCAACCCTTAAAATGAAACTTGAATATAATACCTTGCTATAAGGTATCCAACCAGACTTCAGAATGATTTAAAACCATGATAAAGCTTGGGGCAACTGGCGAACCTAAGCAGAAGGGGTCGGGGTGAAAACATGCACTCAATGACTCAAATGGTAACTTAAGTGATTGACAACTAGGTGTAATAGGTCAACATAGAATTAAAACCCCCAAGCATTAATAATAATAGATTACAAAATGAGGGTTTCTAGACCAAAACCCTAATCCATCTGTGGACGCATAAGATTACAATTGTGACCCAAACAGGACCTGCTCATGACTTTGTAAAAAAAATTTGAAGCTCTATCAGTGGCTCATGCTCGAGGACGCATACCCCTGGTGGGTATGGAGAGAATCCAAATCTTAGGTTGAATCAGACTAGTAAAGAGGCACAAAGAACCAAGAACCATCCTTGACAAGGCCAACAGACACCGCAGGAAAGAAGCACACCAAACCTGATTTACAATATTTATAAAGCTATAGAATATAGTGTATCCTCTTCTTGGAAGCCTCTTTCATTCAATTGGATTCATTCCTTAAATTGGAGGCCCATGGCCCCCAAAATCCCAAGACTAACTCTTTCCTCTGTCAAAGACTTTGTATTGTGCTATTTGTAATGGATCAATTTGTGTATTAAACATTTCTGAACAATCAACATCATTATGATTGATACCATCTATCCCACATACTATGAAATTTCCCTGTTCATCTATATGTTCTATCAAAGTCTTATCCAGTTAAATTGGAAAAATAAAACATTCATATTCCACTTGATCATGAACTTTGACATCACATTCATTTTGCACATCAAACTGGAATCCTTCATAGACACTTTCTTGCATGTGGTGCCAACAAACTCCTGAGATATCAAAGAGAAAGGATACATATTCAAGAACATCTTCATTTTGCATTACATGAGTGTTACCCTCATTGGATGAAAATAGATCCATAATGATGTCAAGAAGATGGGGAGCATCAACAAAGAACTTAACTGCACATTCATACTGATTAGCATCATATCCCATGTCATCTGCATCATTTGACTTCCATACACATAAACTAAATGGTCTTTCATTATTAGCAGGTAGTAGAAATGATACATGATCCATATGTGTATCATGATGCATAATTTGGTTACTCAATACTGCACCTTCCTTCTCATCAATATATTCATCATCCTTTTCTTCAGTAACATACTTCATTGATGGCAAACCCAACCCCCTTTTCCAAAATCCTTCAGGTGCAATTTGCCCATCCCCTGGCAAAAAATTAATATCACAAATATTTGTACCCTTATATCCCTCATATGACTGTAGCACTTTTGAATCATCATTGTAAGGGAAACTACATCCTTGGGAGAGAGATTTAAAAACTTCAATATCCTCATGATCCTTAATCTCATCTTCAACATTTGTACCAAATGTAAAGGATTCATAAGCACCACCATCAAGGAAATTGTCAATGTACTGCTCTGCTTGCTCACAGCCATGTCTTGACCATACATCAAATATGCCATCAAAATTCTCAAAAAGTGGATTATCTCTACACCAATAAAGATCCTCACTTCTATTAAATGGTGGGGATAGGGGCTCATCAAATAAAGGATTATCCATTATCTTCATTGTACTCGGTTGAAGAGCATATCGAATCACTCTCAACATCTTCATTTTTAGTCAACAGTATTGTTTCACATTCTAGAAACTCTTCGCATGAAACAAATTGTTCCTTCTCAAGTAAACAAATATTCTCATTGTTATCAGCATATCTCCTTGAAGGAAAGGACTCAATCTCCACTTCATAAGGATAATCATACTCAATATAAGAATGATATGACTCATTTCCATCACAACTACCACAACATGAAAACCCACCAATACTAAGAGTGCACTTAAGTTCCTCGAGCTGAATTTCTGAACTTTCATTTTCATTGCCTTGCTCATTGGCTAGTGACAAAAAATCATCAACACTAGCACCAATGTTATTGATCAAATCAAGGGACAAGATAATATATTGTACCTCTTCTACTCCTTCACTATCTAAGACATCCCAAGGGCGTAAATCAGGCACATCCCTTCTATTGTCATGTTGTATGTCTCCATCTTCATCACTGTTGTAATGATCTGTAGGTATGTCATTTGTAAACTGATTGAAATCATTATATTCTCCCACACAACAAGGTGGGTGTTCATGTTATAATACACTCTCTCCACCTGTTTGCAGTGCTTTCTTATACTCCTCCACAAGGTAGCCACCACTAACACTCTGAAGCAATACATGTTGCGTATAACCATTCTTAGCTTCCTCTACAATCTTTATCCAATCAATTACTTGGCTTAAAACCTAAGGCTTCAACTCCTTTGGTAGGGTACTCAATCTTGATTGATACATTTCACAAAATAGATCAATGCACATTGAATCTTCTGGTCTGACATTCTTAGGAACTTCCAACAGAGCATCCACAAATCTGGAGAATAGATCATAAGGTGATTCCTCATACTTTTTCATTTCATACAATATTTGAATGAAGGTACTTGATCAACTTTGCTTTGATCCTGTGAACATTTCACTTGGGGCTCACCATGATTCTCATATTGTAGTGATGGAGAAATTGGAACAATAGGTTCCTTGTCATCTTGACATAATTTTTTATCGATTGATCCACTAGTTCTATTTGCATGAAATGTACTAGGATGACAAACATTGGTGGTTGAATATCCCTTCATCATTGAATATTTTAGATTGTTTTCAATATCTATAGTGATTTGATATGCTTGATGCAATGTTGTGGGATCTTTGTCTCTTAATAGGTAATTCATCTTTTTATCAAATGCACCCAAGTACACAACCAAACATTCTACCTCATTTGGTCTTGTAGACAATGAAAAATGTCCTAAGCCTGCGAGTGTCATTTTTCTTCATCCTCGTCCTTTGATAATTGAATAATTTTAGTTATTCAATTATGTTTGATCATATTCCTCTATTAATTAAATAATTTTTAATAATTATTTAATTAATTCACTTTCTAATCTTTATTCTATCCTGATCGATTAAATAAACTAATTGTATCACTAATTTCCCCCTCTTCTTCAATAGTTAAATAAATTATTATTTATTTAATTATTTTGTCACCTTTCATCTATAGTTAAATAATTACCATTAATTATTTATCTATTCACGGTCCTTTAATTCTTCTATAGTATTTAACTATCCCATGCCACCTCCCCTATTAAATAATTAATCTAAATTAATTATTTAAGATCTAATTTTCATCTCTCCATTTAATTAAATTGATAAAAAAAATTAAAAAATTAAAAAAAGGGGTAAAATTTTTATTCAATCAAAACCAGAGTACAAAGCAAAGGCCAGAGGCCCACCAAAACAGGACCACCACCAGAACAACCAACAACAACACTACATATTCCTGTCCTCCACTAATAACCTCTCCAGGGTCCCAAGATAATCAGAAGGAAGCTCATCCCTTCCACTAATATCCCAGTCGTCCACATTCTCAGAGGCCCACTTCACCAGACAATCGGCCACTTTGTTCCACTCTCTAGGGATATGACAAAAGGAGACATAATCCAAGGAATTGTAGAGACTTAGAATCTGTCTAACCATAGAAGCCAATTTCCAACTAACATCATCCAACCTCTGGTTGTTCAGCATATCCACAACAATCTGAGAATCTGACTCATAGATGATCCTCCTCCAACCCAAAGAGCATCCACGCTCAACAACAATCTTAATAGCAAGGGCCTCCATCATATTATTAGAATGTTTCCCCTTGTAAATAGAGAAGACAAAAACCGTACCACCGTCATTACCTCTACCAATACCCCCAACACCAGCATGACCAGGGTTCCCACGAGAAGAACCATCAGTATTAATCTTTAGGACCCCCACCAGGGGAGGCGTCCACCTCCCATCCCGACAAACCCGTTGCCTAACCTGAAAGGGTCTTCTGCTAGCAAAGCATCCCCTGCTACTATCCCCCAAGTTCAAATTCCGCAAAATAGCAAGATCACCAAGATCAGTATTTCCAGACATATCACACTTAGCCGAAATAGTCTCCTGAAGCCTGCTAATTATCTTCTTCCACAATTGAAAACTTCCCAATTTGGAGCCACAAAAAACTCTACGGTTCCTCTCCAGCCAAAGGTTCCAAAGAATGAAAATAGGCCCAACAAACCAGGCCACCTGCAGGAAAGGAGTCTTCGTTGGAGGTCTGCCCAAACTTTCCCAAAATTCAATTAAGAAGGTAGCATGAATACAACCATGATGCCAAGCCTCCCACCATCTATGCCATAACTCTCTAGAGTAAGGGCAAAGAAAGAACAAGTGGGAGGTACACTCCTCACTGTGCGAACAAAGAAGGCAAATAGAGGGTCCCTGAAAACCTCGTTTGCGAAGATTTTCCCAAGTGAGGCACTTCCTCTGAGCAACCAACCATAAGAAAAAATTGCATTTGGGCCAAGAGAAGTTGTCCCAAACCTTCTTCCACCAGTGCACCTCAGCTGGACCATGTAAGTTCCTGTCAAGCATAGCATAGCCTTGGGCAACAGTAAATTTACCTTTTGGACTAGGACTCCAAGCCAGAACATCCCTCCCATTAAGGGAGCTACAAAGCCTACCCTCCAAAACTCTAGTAAGAACAACACAATCCTCATCAGAACCACCCAAGGGCCACTCCTGTGGGTCCTTCCAGCAAGCCACCACCGCCTGCCCAATACGCTTGACAATTTTAAAATGCTCCACCTTAATCCAACCAGCATCAGAAAAAATATGGCAAAGAGGCTGAAGCTGAGGAAAACTAGAAAGAATGGGAGGGTGGCCATCCCAAGAGTCCTCCCAAAACAGAGCATCAGAGCCTCTATTATAGATCCAGAAGAGACCCTCCTTAATCAATTGAGCACCCTTCTTAATGGTATCCCAAATATAAGAACCTTTACCCAGCAAAGGAAGACACGGCACATCGAGACTATCAGCACCAGGAAGATACTTGTGGGCCAGAATCTTAGCCCAATCCTGATCTTGATTGTTGCACCACCTCCAGTACAACTTGGCAGCCGAGGCCATGATAGCAAGAGCCATAGACCTAAGACCAAGGCCCCCAGCATGCTTCGCCCTGCAAACAGACTCCCACTTGACTAAACTCCACTTCGAGGAAAGAAGGTTGCCAGACCAAAGAAATTTCTGAGACAGAGCATCAAATTCCCGGACAAAGGTGGACGGGGGAACCTGCACACAACACCTATAAATGGGGAGAGACTGCACCACAGTCTTTAGAAGAACCACTCTCCCAGCAGAAGATAGCCATCTGTAAGTCCAATGGCTAACCTTACTCCAAAATTTATCCAAAATTTCTTGCCAATAATCTCTACGCTGGGCTCCCAAAGCCAAAGGGATCCCAAGGTACATCAAGGGAAGAGAACCGATCTAAAATCTAAGGATCCTAGCAATCCTACTCTGAATAAGCCGAGGAGTATTAAAGAAATAAATGGAAGATTTATCATCATTAATACACTGACCTGAAGCCTTCAAATAAATGTCTAAAGCTCTCCTGAAGTTCATTGCCTCACTAATTCTAGCCAAGCCCATTAGCCCAGTATCATCCACAAACTGAAGATGAGAGTAGGAAGGAAGAAGGTTGTTCCAGCTCCAACTGCGGATAAGACCCTGTCTCACCTGAGATTTAATAAATCTTCCAAGACCCTCTGCCATGATAATGAATAAGTAAGGAGATTAAGGATCCCCTTGTCGGAGTCCCCGAGAAGCACTAAACAAATCTGAAGGTTCCCCATTAATGAGAACCGAGAAGGAGACAAAGGTCACACAATTAAGAACCCAATTCACCCACTCCTCAGCAAAGCCAAAAGCCAAGATATTTTTCTGTAAGAATTCCCAGCTCACCCGATCATAAGCTTTAGACATGTCAAGTTTAATAAACATAGCCTTCTCCTTAGAGTTAGCCATAGAATGAATAGCTTCCATGGCTATCACAACACCATCCAAAATTTGTCTCCCTTCAACAAAACCACCCTGCTCAATAGAGATCAAAGTACCGAGGAGTGGTTTGAGTCTCTCAGCAATCAATTTGGTGATGATCTTGTAAACAACATTACATAATGCAATAGGCCTGAATTGAGCCAGCCGATTAGCTTCTTCCATCTTAGGTATGAGAGCCAAGAAGGTAGAATTCATGGACTTGAGCATCTGTTTGTTCCTATGTGATTCCTGAACCACCTCGAGGAGATCAAACTTTATTATCTCCCAAAACTCAATCAGAAATCCATCCGGTCTAGGAGCCTTACCTTTTTTCATATTAAACACCACTTTCTCCAATTCAGGTAACAAGATAGGACATAACAGAGCCCCATTCATCTCAGTAGAGACCAGGTGGGGAATACAATCCACGATGGCCCGCTCCTCAGCCCTAGCAGCAAGATCCTCCCTAGAAAAAAAGGTTTGAAAAATAATTGACTACCTCCCTGGAGATATCAACACAGGAAGAGAGCTGAGCCCCATCCTGTGAAACAAGAGAGGAGATAGGATTCCCTTGTCTCCGAGCCTTAACCGAATTATGAAAGAATGCAGTGTTCCTATCCCCCTCCTGAAGCCAATCAATATGAGATTTCTGCTTCCAGAAGATCTCCTCCCGAAGCTCCCACTCTTCTAATCCCTTTAGAGCCAAGGACTCAGCCATACTAAGGTCAGAGGTCAACCCCTGGTCCCGAATCTGATGAGTGATGGTATCCAACTTGGACTGGGCAGCCAACTTCTGAGCTTGTAGGTTCCCAAAACACTATTTATTCCATCTCTTAAGCCTGAACTTCACATGTTGAAGCCTCTTACTAAAAGTAAACATGGCCGTCCCATGGGTAGGCATCCCCTCATGCCACCAATCCAACATAAGATCATGCAGAGACTGATCTCTTAACCACATCAGCTGAAATTTGAAAGAGGGATTCTTGGTGGCACCATACGCGGTGATAGAGAGCTTGATAGGCCAGTGATTCGAGCCCCTCCAATCAAGAATTTCAGAACTGGTAATCAACCTACTATTCAACCAATAGCAGGATACAAGAAATCTATCAAGCCTTTCTGAGATAGCCTCAACACCACATCTCCTATTATTCCATGTAAAGACACCATTGGTTGGCTTCACATCAATGAGATTCAGGGAACCAATCATATCCCTGAGTAAATTTGCAGAAGGGTCCAACCTGGCTAACCCACCACGTTTCTCATCCAAGCAAGTAACAACATTAAAATCACCAGCCATAATCCATGGGAGAAACGGGTCCAAGGCCCGGATGAATCGAATGTGAGCCCAGATATTTGACTTACCTGAAAGATCAGTGGGAGCATAAATATTGGATAAAAGACACCTTTCTCCCATCGCAAAGCTAGAGGCAACCAAAGAAATGGAAGACCGACTAGACATCCACCATAAGGGGGAAACTTTCCTCGGGTTCCAAAAGCAAGCCACCCCCCCTGCATTGTTCAAAGCACCCACCCCCTGCTAATTGCCTTGGGGCCAGATATGCGAAGCACAATCCGCCAAACCATCAATAGTAAGCTTAGTTTCCTGAATGAAGACCACATCAGGTGACTGAGATTCAATTAATCTATGAACAACCTTTTGTCTAGGGATGTTGTTCAACCCCCTTACATTCCATGATAAAACAATCATTTATGGGGGTGGGAGAAATGGGAATCAATGGGTTTCACAGACCCAGACTCAACCAAAGTATCACCCATAATCTTAACCTTCTCTTGATCAGTCTTCCTTCCACTCTTTGACAGTTTATCAAGAGGCCCCTTTTTAAAGGATTTCTGCTGTAAACCTAAAATCGGAGGAGCTTTGTTACCCTTTACAAAATCTGAGGCCCCCTTAGGAGCAGGGGGATCAGGAGCCACCACAATAGAGCCCTTTGGAATCTGCGACCCCTAGAGAACCCTGAAATCCTGAGCTTGAGAAGGAAAATCCATAGCCATCTGATCCACCTGATGGACCCTTGGAGATAAAATCTGATCCTCTTTCTTCGCATTCTCATCCTGAACTTCATGCAGACCCTTAGCCCCAGAAGAGAGCTCAACTGGAATACCTTCCTCTTGGACCAGATCATCAAGAACATCAAACCTGTTAAAAGTGCCTTCATTATGTCTATCTAGCCAGGTTCTCTTCTTGCCCTTGCCTCTGTTACAGGACTTAACCAGAATAAAACCCTCATTATCCACAGATTCATTAGACATCGGAGCCTTTCCCTTGTCCCCCCTAGGAGGTCCAGAGGCAGCCAAGGGGGAGGATTTAAATTTAGGACATTTGCGGTGTAAATGACCATATTCATGACAAATTCTGCATCTAAATGGTAGGGTCTTGTAATCCAGCTGTTGGATCCAAGAAGATGATCCCATGTGAATTTCCATAGAGTCTGGTAATGGATTATTTAAATCAACTTCTACACAAATACGAGCAAAAGAAATTACCTTACGATCTTGAGTTTGTGAAGTCGAACCCATAGGTATTCCAAGAAGAAGAGAGATTGAGTGGAGAATATCTTCCCTCCAGAATTCCAAAGGAAGCCTCGACAAACGAACCCACAGAGGAACTCACGAGGGGATCTCTTCAGAAGAGTTGAAGCCCATGTGCCAAGGCTTGATGAAGAGCCCCACCTGGTTAAAGAAATAAGGGCCTCCTTCAAAATCCCTATTCCTATCTGACATGCTTGAAAAGATAACCAAAAAATAGTTATTAGCTGCCAAAATAATCTCCATATCCCCTTCTGGGCTCCATACCTGATGTGCCTAGGAATCCAACACAAGTAGAGAAAGATGAAGGCCCAAAAATTTGCAAATAAGTGCATGATTACACCAATAATCAACATCCTCTGAAACTTGCTCTGGTTGAATAACCAAAACTGGACGATCCTCAGATCTCTCCAGACATTCCTTTACTTTTTTAATTCGAAACATCCCTTTTGAAGAGGAGACCCCATCCACAGATTGGGGTTTACCCAACTGATCCATAACACCGGCATGCAACGAAGAAGACGACTCCACCATCTCCAAATCTCCGCAAGAAGCTTGAGACATAACAAAGCCCCGATTCTCCATGGACCAAATAGCACAATCCTCACCAAGAAAGAGAGAGAGAGAGAGAGGCGGGACAAGAGGCCCACAACCGCAAATCCCAAAACCTTGCCCGCAAGAGAAACACCGAGCACAAAAAACATAGGAACCAAAGACCACCCACGAGCCAGACAAAGGTCGCACTCCCAAACCGACCCGCGCACCTTGAGCACCAGCAAACACCCCCCCTGAGCACGCACCTCAGACACGGCCGCCGAGCACACATAGAGCAAAGCAAGGAAGAGCTAGGGCACGCGGGCCCTAGCTCGCACCCAACCGTCGCACGAAGCCATCTTCATCTATATTGAACCCATTAAATTGATAAATTTAATTAAATGCTCCTCTTTTCATTTTCTCCAAATAAATAATTTGAATAAATTATTTATTTTCCACTTGTCCATTTCCTCCACTCTCTCCATTTTTGAATAAATAATTTAAAATAAATTATTTATGCACCACCTGGTCAAAGATGTTCTATCATAATCCCCTGTCATAACATTTATTTTTTTCATAGCCTACATGTCTTGCATGTCTATCATAGTTGTTAGGTGTAATAGCCATCGATGTCATAGCTTTTCCATGCATTGCATATTTTTGGTGCATCAATGTTGGACCGTTAATCTTGACATCTTTTCTGAGACTTAATCTCAACCATCCATTTCATAACATCCCTCTTATGCATTCCCATCCATTGATCTTGGAATCTTTCTAGAAGATTAATCTCAGCCGTCCATTCAAAAGGTTGTCTATAAAAACAACCTTCCTTCTCCATTTTCACCTTAACAACTATTCTTCTCCAACTTTCTACTTACAATTTGCAGGTATTTGCACAAGTTAGACTACAAATCTGAGGGCATATTTGCAAAATGAGAAATAAGAAAGCAAGATAAGTGATTCAAGTTCAAGCATGAGGAGTATTTTGATTTGATGTTTTATTTTCCTTATGCTTTCATTGTTTTCTCTTGTTTGGATGAGGTTAATAGTTTAGAAGTGTTCGCTGTCACTTTATCTATGTTATTTGATTTTTAACCCCATCTCACATTGGTGAACCTGACGTGAATCTTATAATTTTGTAGAGAAATTTGTGTGTTTTCTTGTTTATTTTCGTTGTTTTGCAGGTTACAGCCAAGAATTCATACGAAATCCCGTCATCTTCTTTTGAGCACAGAAAAATGGGCACATAAAATATTTTAAAATGATTATCTGGGTTTTGTAGGCCTCGTTCTCAGCTTTCCGGAACTTCAAACAGTTGAAAATTTTGTTAATATTTGAGAAAGTTATGGCCGTTTTAGTGATCACATCTTTTTAAGATTTAGTTGTTAAGAGCCGAATTTTCTTTTGTTTACAACACTTTTGTTTTGCAGGATTTTGCAAAACTTTTTTTTGGGTTTTGAAGGTATATGTCTTAGCTTTCCATAGATATCTACGGTTTAAAATTTTGTTTAGTTTTGAGAAAGTTATCACTATTTTAGTTTGTTGTTTTCATTGAAGTTTTTAACTAATCTTTTGTTTGTAGTGTGTGGCTTTGGAGTGGGGCTCTCAAAAACTGTTTCTTTTGGAGCAACAAAAAAATTGAGCTCTTAGTTTTTAGTTTTCTTTGATTTCCTTTTCTTAGTTTAACTTAGTCTCTTCATTTTCTAGTTTAGTTATTTACTGACTTTTAAGTTTTAGTTTGGTTTTTAATCTCTTGTCCTAACTTAGTTTTTTGCAGCTTTCTTGTTTGTCCAAGACATTTATGAACTACTAACTTATGGTTTTGCAGCTCCGTTAGTCGAAGACTTGTTTCTCAAACAATGTGTTTGCGATTTCTAGTTTAGAAAACACTTCCATTGGTGCATTAAAATGAACATGTGCTTGATTCTGTCTGACTGTGCTTGAAGGTGGTAGGTGATTATGCTCTCACCTTGTGAAAACTAGGTGATCAAAAAACCAGACCCACCTTATTTTATGTCACCCTTGTGACTTAATAATCGAAGTATCCTCTCCCCTTGTGCTTTCGAGCGATCGTAGGTGTAAGAGAAACGATTATTATATCTAGAAATGGGTTTGCCTTAAGGGAAAAAGTACTCACCTTAAGGGATGACCCGACCGGTAATAGGTTAAAGCCAAGCCACTTCCAGCTGGGATATAAATGGATGCTTGAGGAAAGTTCAAGTACCACAAGTGTGGATGTGTCACACGGACAAATTAGTACTCCCATAAACCCTGTTGAGCGTAACCTCTTCAGGCTAAAGTGTCACCTAATCGGTGATTAATCTCTCACCCCATGTGTGGCTACTCGAACAAATGCCCTTACTAGACACCTATTGTTTTAGAAGCCAGCCATTTTCAGTCGTTGCTTGGTATAGTGCAGGGTACAGTATCATGCCCGAAGATACTCACTACTGAATCCCTTGAGTAGAGATAGTAGTTCTTGGGAAGTGACTACCCAAGAATCCGAAGTTGGTGTGCCCGTAGAAGTGAGTGTCGTGGAGGGGATCCAGTGCCACCAAAATTTTAAGATATCCGCTCTCGAGAAGGAGAGGTGTTCAACACCAATCTGGGGTATATCAGTGGGCTATACCAAGTATACAAACCCTTGGCCTATTAGGATTGTGCTTGTCTTACGTGCATTTGCTTACACTAAAACATTGTGCTTGTCAAGTGTTTTTTGGAGTCTCAAATAGTATTCACAACATTCATAAATCTGGACACACATTCGACCTTTGACAAATTAGATTTTTTTTCCTTGAAACATTAGAAAACTAAAAATTTTGCAACCTGTGACACAACTGTTGAACCGCATTTGATTAAACTGAAACACATTTGCCATACTATGATGCATTCGTGACCTGAAATGACGCATTCGTATGACAGCAACAAAACCCTCATGCAAACTAGAATATAAGTCTAAACACTGTCAGCCTATTGTCAAACACTTTTTTGAAGAGGACTCTATCATAAACCAACTTTGAAATTGCTCAAAATCTTTATCATTCAACCATTAGTTTGCATTTTTGACCCTAGGATTAAACTTTCAAATTTTTGATTTCATCCATTAGGTTCATAATCATCATTTTTAGCATTAGCTTGACCATAGCTTTTCATTTTTGTATACTTTGGATTAGGCTAACCTTATCAGAATTTGCAAAATCATTGCTTTCAAAAATAGGTTATCTTGGACTTCGTCATTCATTTCTATTTTCAGTCATTGTCCTTTTTGTGAAGATTTCCAACTCAGTAGTCTAGTTAGGAAAACCCACTAGTCATCTTGACCTTGTCACTTTGTCATTTTCAACAAGTCCTTTGGTAACTAAAATCGAAAAAAAAAGATTAAGCTTAGAGTGCTTAGGTACTCCTGTCTCCAAGTTGCATTCATTTTAGTTCCTACCTTGCATACTTTATTTCTACAAAAAATCCAAAAATATCGTTCATCCTAGTTGTCATTTTGGACCTAGACCTTGCATTAATTTACCTCATTAGTCCTTATTTTGCACTTTTCCATTTTCTTAATTGACATTATCATTGTCCCAGTCAACATCGACATCCTAATTGTCACTTTGGCTTTTGGCATATTTATCTCTTTGCATCGTCAACCTTTATCACACAAAAAGACAAAAACATAGACTACTGTCATACTTGCATTGTCATCATCTTCATTTGAACAATTTCCTTGATGGTGGAAACAAGACTTCAAAGAAAGAAAAGACAAATGGCAGACTTTGGACAAGACTTTGACAACAACACCAATCCCAATGACTAGATTTATGACCACCCATTTGGCAATTTGAACGTACAATCATCCATAAGCATGTCAACTTCCTTTCAAAATCCACTTTTTGAACAATTCATACAGAGAGACCAAAATTGACAAGTACTAGTTGAGGATCTAGACACTGCCGCTCAAAATCCTGACATAGCTTCATTTGTAGAGGACTTGGTTTTGAATGATCCTGACAGATACCTTGCTATGCTTTTAGACCAAGGGGAAAAACTACCAAAAGGCTTCGACATTAATACCATAAGACATTCTTCTCCAAACAACACGACACAAACCATGACATCTCAACAAAACATGAACAATGCCTCCAATAGCAATAACATTGTGGTCACCACACAAGTTGCTACTAACATCATTAATGTGACATCTAGTGGCACCACAAGTCAAAAAACCTCCACCTTAACTAATACAACATCTATTGGAGGAACATCTACTATGTCCATGCCTACAACGTCCACATCATCAACACAAATGATAGGAATAACCGTTGGGTTCACATCAACGGGAGCAAATCCCACAAATCCTATGTTGGGATCTTCATCTATGACAATGGGGGCATCTTCATCACATCCTTATGGTGGAATCTCATTTAATCCCTTTGGAGGAAACCCACGACGAGTCTTTATTCAAGGCCCTCAACACAACATAAATACATCATCACAATTAAACATCCCACATGGACAAGGACAAAATATGAACATCCCACATGGACAAGGACTAAATATGAACATCCCACATGGACAAGGACAAAATATGAACATACCACATGGCCAAGGACAAAATATGAACATACCACATGGCCAAGGACAAAATATGAATATCTCACATGGACAAGGACAAAATATTAGCGCACCACATGGACACTCCTGAGGAACAAACACCAACATGCTACATGGACAATTCTTTCAACAAGGACAAGGAACTCAAATGACACAAAAAATGTGTAACTTTGGCAATCAAATGAGTTAGGGATTTCAGATACCTCAAATACAAACAAACATGGATGGGTCACATATTCCCACATACTCGTCCCAAATTCATACTCAACAACAAATTCCCACTCACAACTGGCAATATCAACAAACACCTAATCGGAACATACCTTACTTTCAGGAAACCAATGATCCCATTGTACACGCCTTGCTAGCAAGAGTGGATGAAATTCAAAAACAGATGGAAAATATGAAAACCTCTGACAAGAAGATGCAAATGCCATATGACTTATGTCCATATCCTTTTGATACAAATTTGTACATGCCACCATTTCCACATGGTTATGTGGCTCCAAACTTCAACAAATACAAGGGTAAAACAAATCCACTTGATCACATTAGAGAGTTCATAAAAATTTGTGTGGATATTGCTCATGAGCACACATATATAATGCGATTGTTTCCTAAAATCCTCGCAAGACCAGCCTTGGAATGGTTCTATACACTGCAACCTAGAATACAGTCATGGAAAGAACTTGCTAAAAAAATCGAGAAAAATTACACATACAACATTGACACAGACACCTCCATTACCAACTTATGCCAGCTCACACAAGAAGATTCGGGTGAAACCTTTTTACCATTCTTTCAAAAATGGAGGGGCCTAGCAAGTCACTATCATATAAACATACCTAAGAAGGAAAAAGTTGACATGTTTGTAGAAACGTTATTGGGCCCACTGAAAAATGGCTTGCATGTTCATTGTTGCGCAAATTTTGTAGACCTAGTTGAACGAGGTGTCCAAGTTGAACAAGCCCTCATAGCTGAAGGAAAATTGAAATATGGTCCTAAAAACACAAACACAAACCCTCCTCTTGTTGACAAAAACAAATATTGGGTTAAGAACAAATATGTCACCAACAATGGTGTAGTCGATGCTAAGGCTATCAACACTATGGGTCCTATGATTACTCTAAAAGGGACACAACCACAAAACACATAGATGATGACACAAACCTATGCTGCTAATGCTGTCTAGACAAATTAGAATAACCAAGGCAATCAAAAAAATAAAATTCAAAGGCAACCTAGACAACCCAAACAATTCCCTAGAGGACGTACATACACTCCCTTGGGTGAGCCTATTGAAGAAGTTCTTAGGAAATGCCTTTAGAATGTTGTCATCACACTTGAGGACCCCAAACCCTATGACCCTGGGCAGTTTAAACCATCTTGGTGGGATGATAATGCATTTTGTGACTATCACCGAATAAAAGGACACGAAACCTCTTCCTGTAGACAATTGAAAAATCTAGTACAAGAGCTTATTGAAAAGTGTATCATTGAAGTTAGTGGACCACAGTTTGCTTCTAATGTGGATCTTACAATACATAAGAACCCACTGCAGGATCATGGTTCTGGAAACCCTTCTACATCAAATACAAATAACAACAGTCGAGCCAACTATGCTCGTATTGGATATGACTATTCTGGGGGACCTATCGCACATCACATTAGAAAAACTGGTGAACATGTCTGCATAGTCACCGTCAGAAAGGCCCCTGAATGCAATATCACCACCCATTGTGGAAAGGTCACCATAGCCAACCCTCCTCCCCCTATACAACCAAAGGTAACAATAGTTGGCCCATCCACTTTGCAGTCACAATCGCGTCCACAAAACAAGCAGTCCCAACCTAAAGGAAGCTTTAATCTTATTGACCAGCTTGGAAAAACACTGACACAAATCTCTATCCTTGAGTTGTTATGCATCTCGCCTACCCATAAGGCCATCCTAGATAAAACATTGCAAGAATCCTCCATTCCCCAAGATATTGATGTTAGTCAATTCGAAGCCATGATTGGATATCTCATGACTCCCCACCATATCACCCTTTCTAACCAAGACTATTCATCATCCAAATCCAACCATAATGATGCCCTTCATATCAAATTTTTTGTTCATAAACATAAGGTCAGACAATTCTTAGTAGATGGCAGAGCGGGACTGAATATATGTTCCTTAAAATTGGTCAAGGCACTAGGCTTTTATGATGCTTGTGTAGATGCCACAAAAAGCATTGTTATCAAGGCATATGATGATGAAGAACGTTCATCTCGAGGCGTAATTACACTTCCAATTCGAATCAGGCCAGTCATTGTCGACACCACTTGTCAAGTTCTGGATTTGAACCTGCCATACAACATTTTACTTGGTCGACCTTGGATCCACACACTGAAAGTTGTCCCTTCCACGTATCACCAATGCCTAAAATTTCCTTTTGAAGGTACTGAAATTACTATATACAGAGACCCCAATCCATTCCAATATTGCACCAACTTACGAGGTGTCTCAGAATGTCAAGTGCCTATCAACCATGAAGCCTCAATGTCTTCATCTTCCAAATTCATTGACCCATCAAGACTTGCAAAGCCTTCCACATCCACATCCATCGCCACATCATCTCACTACATTGATCCATCTTCATTGACCAAGTCATACACTCCATTTACCCCTCCATCAAACCCCAAGGTCCAAATTCATGACATGGGATGTGGAGAATATCGTATGGATAATTTACTAGCAAACGACAATGCTAATGCCGCTGATAGAGATCAAAATTCCAATGTTGATGTCAAGATAGTTACAAAAGGAACAAAAAAGGATGGACGTGCTTGGATTGAAACCTTTTGGGACCCTGATGACACATCGACCTTTGCCATATCTACTTCCTCTCAAGCTTTTCATATCTATTATAACCCCTTGTTTGACCAAGAAATTTATGATAACCCACTCTTTGAGCATGACCCCATTGAGGATATCCAATCATCATCCTTCCATCCCACCTACCCTGGGCTAGGATATGAATCTCCTATTGTCATCTCTACTAAGTCATCTTGCCAAGTCATTAAGGATGTGCAAGCCTCCTTTGATGTTAACAGTATAGAAAAGGATAGTCCAAAAGATTCCATTAATGGCATCGCCACTCCCATTCATCCACTAAACATTCCTTTCACTTCACCTACTTCCTCCATTTCACACACGTCCACTCGCATCATAGACATGGATCAAAAAATCATAGCTCAAGAAAAGAATAAAGGAAAAGCTCCAATGAACAAGATATCTTTAAAAGATCAGAAATCAAAAGAAAGAAAAGAAGATCAAGACAAGTCCCATAGCCAAAATAAAAAGCTATCGGACAAAACAAAAATAAAATTCAAAAGCGAATGAGAAAAAGTCGATCTCAAAGTATGCCTCTCCATCAAAAATCACTGGGGGCATCTATCAAGGCAAAAAGTCAAACAAAGCACCTGTTGATCCAAGGTCTATATCCATGTCACTCTCACTCATACCATATATCTTTGATGAAAACTCCTTCTTGTACTCTAGCTCGTTGGTTGCCCAAGCTCCTTTTCGGCTGAGGCCTGATGGCCCACATAGTGTGCACATTAGGGATCCTACCATAGCCTCTTTCATTCATCACATCTATCAGCCTTCATATCTGCCACTCGTACTCCTCATCCCGATCAGGTCCTTTCATCCAACACGGTCATCCACACAAGATCGGGGCATCATCAAGGCAGTCCATGGATTTGACATTTATCAATTTTATACCTAGCTTCAAAGAGCTAGGGAAAAAGTTCTTAAAAAATACAAAAAAATACAAAAAATACAAAAAATCGTCACCTTGATGAAAATCTGGCAAACAGGCGTCTTGGTGACACCAAAAAAAAAAATGATGACAAAAATAAAGAGAAATAATTCGTCCAATAGTGAAAACCTGGTAAACATGCGCTTTGGATAAGTACCATGGTGAAAACCTGGCAAACAGATTACTGTGCCATCTACTGTCACTCTATCTACCTTTGTCCCTAATGAACATACTCTTTCTGACATTTGTCATAACACTTCACCCTAACATCATGACATTTCCGTCCATGGCTGACAATGGTTGAAACCAAGTCTTGAA
Organism: Sequoia sempervirens; assembly: GCA_007258455.2. Taxonomy (NCBI): domain Eukaryota; kingdom Viridiplantae; phylum Streptophyta; class Pinopsida; order Cupressales; family Cupressaceae; genus Sequoia; species Sequoia sempervirens. Next base: position 40,131,571 of record VDFB02137365.1, read on the forward strand.
TACTATCCACTGTCCATGCTAGTCATGCCTTTTCTTTACATTCCATTTTATCTAGCTCATTCTCAACTTGACTAGGGGCAAAATTTTATCATGAGACTACAGTGGGTACCACACATGATCTTAAAAATCATAAAATGTCCTAAAAAAAACCTAAAAAAGACCTAAAAATCATAAAATATCCTAAAAAAAAGACCTAAAAAATCATAAAATGTCCTGAAAAAAGACCTAAAAATCATAAAATGTCATGAAAAAAGACCTAAAAATAAAAAATGTCCTGAAAAAAGACCTTAAAATCATAAAATGTCCTAAAAAAAGACCTAAAAATTAAAAAAATGTCATAAAAAAGACCTAAAAATTGAAAAATGTCATGAAAAGACCTAAAAATAAAAAAATGTCCTGAAAAATATCTAAAAATAAAAAAATATCCTAAAAAAAGACCTAAAAATCAAAAAACATCCTTAAAAAAACACAAAAATTCCATAAAACAAATTCATGTCAGTCAACATAGTCACGTCAATTCAAGTCTTGATTAGTCTTTGTCATTGTCGAACTACGTTGTCTCTGCGCACTTGCTACGTAAGCAAGGCTCATCTTCGAGCCCCTGAGACATTAGGTTAGTCCTATTAGGTTTGTCAAAATAAATCATGATTTAATCTTTGGTCAACAAGACAAAGTCATTGGTCAGGTCGAACTACGAGGTCTCTGAGTGTATGACATAGGCAAGGCCATCTATCGATGAGCCCCCGAGGCCACACTAGGTCAGTCCATTAGGGTTCATTGCATAATTTTCTCACACACATGAAATAGTCTTTAAATTTATCATGGTCTTTGTCAAAATTCGAACGAACAATCTACCCAAGCGAACTTCTGCAATCTTTCAATCAAGCACGACAATCATCTTGGCATATCAAAATCGGTCAAACTTAGTCAAACCAGTCAAATCTTGCTTATTCTTCAGATGTGTCCTTTTGAAGGATAGCCCGTCATTTAATTATTCCCTATGATGTGTCCTTCTTAGGCATCGTCATGGTCATCTGGCATTTTGAGGATTCTCATGACATTTGAGATACATTCCTCTTGATATCGACATCATTTAGGATGTGTCCTTCCTGAATTCGACAATCTTGACATCGACATCGTTTGGGATGTGTCCTTCCCAAACTTGACATCAATTCAGCATCTTGACACCGACATTGTTCAAGATGTGTCCTTCCTAAACTTGACATCAATTCAACATCTTGACATTGACCTCGTTTGGGATGTGTCCTTCCCGAATTTAGTATCCCTCTGGAATTGACATCATTCAAAATGTGTCCTTTCTAAATTTGACATCTCGACATCATTCAAGATGTGTCCTTCCTGAACTTGACACCAATCTGACATCTTCATATCGTCAACCTTGGAATTTTGACACCAAGACATCCGACATTCCACCACACTTGACAAACTTGACAAACTTGACATTTTGACATTCAAACACTTGGCGAGCACTTGGCATTTTTTATGATGCTAGTTCCTCGAGGATGTCTTGACAATAGGATTTAGAGGAGCAATGACGTTTCATGATTTTTCTTGCCTATCTTTACTGTTTGTGGTTGATTATGACAAAAAGACTGGGGCAATCGCTCTCTTAGTACGAGTCATGATCATCCTCGTCTGCAGCTGCTTGTCTCACGTGATGGTATAACCTTGCACACCTTGGTCTACGTCATATCATGGTGTTTTTTGGCCATTACAATAATTTTCCCAATGATGATAAATATAAAAATGTAAGCATGAAAGTTAGTTCCCTTATCATTTCTCATCTAGCTTTCCATCTTCATCCTCCTTTCTCTTCCACGCTAATATCCATCCCCTTCCAAGCTAACATTTCTTCTATCCTTCATCCTCTAGTCTTATCATCCATTTCGAGAGCACATTCGTGTTCTTTGAACTCACATGTCCTCTCAAGGGGGCATACACAACCCTCCTCATCATTCTTATTTCACTGGGGCATATTTCAGAATTAAATTTCTTTGACACAATTCGATGAACTGCATTATGTCAAAGAGGGGCAAAATGTAGACAATGAAAAATGTCCTAAGCCTGCGAGTGTCATTTTTCTTCATCCTCGTCCTTCGATAATTGAATAATTTTAGTTATTCAATTATGTTTGATCATATTCCTCTATTAATTAAATAATTTTTAATAATTATTTAATTAATTCACTTTCTAATCTTTATTCTATCCTAATTGATTAAATAAACTAATTGTGTCACTAATTTCTCCCTCTTCTTCAATAGTTAAATAAATTATTATTTATTTAATTATTTTGTCACCTTTCATCTATAGTTAAATAATTACCATTAATTATTTATCTATTCATGGTCCTTTAATTCTTCTATAGTTAAATAATTATTAAAATTATTTAACTATCCCATGCCACCTCCCCTATTAAATAATTAATCTAAATTAATTATTTAAGGTCTAATTTTCATCTCCCCATTTAATTAAATTGATAAATTGAATTAAATGCTCCTTTTTTCATTTTCTCCAAATAAATAATTTATTCAAATTATTTATTTTCCACTTGTCCATTTCCTCCACTCTCTCCATTTTTGAATAAATTATTTAAAATAAATTATTTATGCACCACCTAGTCAAAGATGTTTTGTCATAATCCCCTGCCATAACATTTATTTCTGGCATAGCCTGCATGTCTTGCATGTTTGTCATAGCTGTCACGCGTCATAGCCGTCGGCGTCATAGCTTTTCCATGCATGGCATATTTTTGGTGCATCAATGCTGGACCGTTGATCTTGGCATCTTTTCTGAGACTTAATCTCAACCATCCATTTCATAACATCCCTCTCATGCATTCCCATCCATTGATCTTGGAATCTTTCTAGAAGATTAATCTCAACCATTCATTTGAAAGGTTGTCTATAAAAGCAACCTTCCTTCTCCATTTTCACCTTAACAGTTAATTGTCTCCAACTTTCTTGCTACCATTTGCAGGTTTTGCACAAATATTTCAACAAATCTGAGGGCAAAGTAGCATAACAAGAAGAAAGAGAGCAAGAGAAGGAATCAACTACAATATGGGGAGTGCTTTATTTTGTTTTATTTCATTTTGATATCTCCATTTGTTTGTATTCTCTTGTTTAGATGAGGATAATAGCTTAGAAGTGTTGGCTACCACTTTATCTATGCTATTTGATTTTTAACCCCATCTCATAGGTCTTAAGCTTTCAAGGATTTATCATATTATCTTTGAAAATTTGAGATTAAAAGAGGGGACCAACTCACCATTCCTCTTCTCCATACTCATGAACCTTTGTATTATTAGAATTGGATCAATGCTTTCACCAAACTGTTCCATGAACATTACTTTAAACTCATCCCATGAATGTATGGAAGATGTTGGTAGATACGAGAACCAGTCTCTTGCATATCGCTTTAAGGATTGAACAAACAATTTCATGACATCTTCAAAGTCTAATTCATAATCACCCATCACATCGACAAACTCTTGCAAATGTTTGCTTGACGATTCAGAATTTTCACCATTAAATCTTGGAACCTTATCTCTGATCTTAGGAGGTACAACATTTGGGTAACCACAAATGTCACCAAAGTTTATAGCCCTGTACCTTTCGGTACTAAAATTTCCTTGATGTGACAAGGTTTGTCCATTATTCATTATTATACTTGGTCCCTATCAGGATGCATAGGTTGATAATGCATTTTCTCACTCTTTTACAAACCTTATCAGATCTACTTTATAATTGTAAAAGGAAACTCAAATTCCCTCTACTATTACAACCTTAAGCCTTTACAATGCAAACCTCTTATACATCTTGCTTAAAATCTTAAAATATAACATGCTTCTTCATGATGATGCACAAATTTCAATTTACATTCTAAAAGCATGCTAAATTACCATTACCATTCCCTCATCTAGTGCTACTTCACCTAATAGGGAATCATTTACATCTCAAGTACAAAATAATTCTCATAATTTGCTTTCAAACATAATGATGCTTTCTTTAGATTTATGAGAATACCTGGAAATTTGTAGCAGTTGTTTACCCCCTTTTCCTGACCACAAATTCTACTAATCTGGAAATCTTCTTCACATTGTAACTGGTTCTTTAGACAGAGTCACCACCTCTTTTCACGAAGGAATGAACTTCAAGAAGTATGAAGCTATTTTCAAGAGTAAATCTTGTTCTGGGTTTTCTCCAATAGCGGAGTCACATTCAAATCCTTTGATCTTTGTTGCAATCAAACATTTTTGAGGTCCAAGAGCTTCTTAATTATCTGAACAAGATGTTCATATCCACCAAAAAATTGACTCTATTCAAATGGACAATTCTCTGCTTGTCCCCAGTAGAGTCACCATTATGTTGGTGACTCGGATGGGCAAACAAGATTCCACAATTTTCAATCTCTGGTTACAAATTGTTATACAATTTCAATGAATGTTAAGGCTAGTTGATCTTCTATCAAAATTATCTCAAGTTCTCTCCAGTAGAGTCGCCATTTTGTTGGTGCTTTTTCCAACACACCCCTAGAATTCTCTAAAGGGTAGCCAACCCCTATGGTCAAGAATCCTCAAGGTGAGTGGCCAACATAACGAGTAAAGGATTTTGAGGTCTTTACTCCTTCACTTTAGGCTCTGTGGGACCTAGGAGGGTATTCCTTATTGTGTTCACTTTTGATTTATTTAATGGAGAACACTTCTATGCATAGATTGGTCCCTATTATTTGCAAATAAACATAATTCACTAAATATTTGGCCAATATTTTAAGTAAATGACCATCTATTTGCTAGGAACGGAAAAATATTTCAACCTCATAGTTCATAATTGAAATATTTTTAAGTGAGTTTTGTTCTCATTTTAAATCCACAGATAGGCATATCACCAATTCATTTAATTGTAAGAATTCTTAACAATTAGACCATTGCTTCATCAATTGGGCATACGGGGTCAAATATGCAATAACCAATAATACACAAGCTAATTAATTCATAAAATGGTGGACTATTTTCATAATGCTTTGTAATTTGAAAACTCACAACATCTAAAACACAACTTCTTATCAGATCCTATGCAAATTATTAAAAATTTGTGACCCTCTTCAAGCATTTAATTAACTCATTGAGTCAAAGGAAAAAAAAGGAAACATGTTCAATTGAGCATTTGAAGATAAATGAGAATACCCTTGATATTTTCAGTTATAATTTGCAAAAAAATTACAAGAGGAGAGTATGCATAACAAAAATAAGATTTTTTTCAATATCTGTAACTTATGTAAAACTAATTTAAGACTACTACATATAAGACTTATGTACCCAAGATAAATTTACTGTTCTATTCATTAAGCTTTCTACAATATCTTCTTCCTGGACCTAGCTTCTGCCTAGACTATTTACTGGACTTAAAATCAAACCCCCTGCAATGAGCCTTGAAATCCCTTTTATAGACTAAGGGAGCAACAAGCATTGGGATCATTATAGTTACATTTCATGAAAATTTCAACATTAATTTCATCTTCATTAGGGCCAGTTCTGGGACTGTTATATTTAATCATTCCTCACACGGGAAAGCAAAAGACAAAAAGGGCACCATGCGATTGGTCAGAGAAAAGCGAGTCAACCCTCCAAAAGCGTCGCCATCGAAATTAGCACGTTCATGCCAAAATTGGGGAATTCACTATCAGTACCAACAACGTAGATTAATGAACTAGCCACAAGGAAGTTGAGTCAGTACAGAAGTCCAAAAAAGCAAGCACCATTTTATAGGGGAAGGCAGGTGCTACACGACCTTATCAACGACTAAGTAAGCACTCCTGCGTGGTCTCTTAACTGAAATTGGAGTAGCTACTATCACCTCTTCATCAGAATCACCATAGGGCACTAGGGAAATGAGACAATGGCCAAAGTCAACACCCATTCCTCCATCACTTGAAGAAGTACCAAAAAATTCAATGGGAACATTGTGCTTCCCCAAACAAACCTTAGTAGCCTTATTCTACTTCTTCAATCCCTCCACAAGCTCAACGAGCCTTTTACCTCTAAACTTGACCAATTCTTTTGAAATGGTCTTGTTCCTCAAATTGTAAGTACTCTGGACAATAATTTTCTCACACTTCTTACAAACACTTCTTGTACCCTTCGAAACAGTTGGAATTTCTGTTGCACCAGGTTTAACATCAAGCACATAAGCAAGAGGTTCCTGCATACTTAACCTCCTAGACCTTCTAACTGGTGTAACTGGAGTACTTGGTTCACCTATCTTACCTAGAAGAAAAAACTAACCAACAACCCACCTTGCATAAAATACACCATCCTAAACCCTCAGAATCTCCACTTACAAAAATGAAAACCCTAACCAGTCCCATATAAAATGACACAACACAATTGAGATGAAGAAACAATACTACCCTAGGAAACTAGAAATGGATAACTAGACCGCATGCATGCACACTTATAGACCCAGGAATACTACACCACCACCTCTGTGATGATTCTCTCAACACTCGAATATCACTCATCTAGTACCCACAACAATTATTTTAGCACCCTGCTAATTGTAGACGATGAAGAAAACTACAAGAAATCCTCATTAAATAGAGGAATTCGAACATATGGCATTTAGTGACCACCCTGGCTCACTCGAGCAAACAAAAAATCAATCACTCCATGCTGAATCCTGGCCGTCGATCATTTTGGAGTTAAAAATTGATCAATGAGGCCCATTAAGGATTGCCACTTACTTTTCCATCCGTACTTAGAAACAACGATGAGGTGCTTTTAAAATTTCCACGTATTCATCCATATCCTAGCAATATCGTTTGCAACTTGCCCATTGTCGTAGAAGTTCCCCTACATTTCCTTCCATCTTCAACGATGAGCCGAAACTCATATTCAAAGGGAATATTCTCAGACAAAATGCCATCGCTGGTTGTCGTAGATGATTAGACCTTCTTGAGCATTTTGACGACAAAGGCCTCCCAACGATATCTCCTAATAACCCGAGCCATAGCTCATCACATAAATGAATTTGAAGTTGGGAATATCTTCAGTGATGGGCAATGGTAGCGATGAAATATGAACCCAACATGTGTCCACCATACTATTCAGTCTCCCCTTCCATTGCTCATCGTAGAAATTAGAAGAGGCGCTAAAAACATTTCATTGATGGGCGATACAATACACTGCGACACCCATCGCTCATCACTGAAGTGGAGCCGATGGTTTGAAGAACTTTGGTGATGGTAAATGCAAGAGGAAAATTTGGCCGTGGCTTGTCGCAAAAAGAAACCCATCGGTTGAAGGAACTTCAACAATATGCGATTTAAGTGAAATAAAAGGCCCACGTGCTAATAAGATGTTTTTAAAAGGGGGCCATGGACTAGGACGATGACACTCAACCCTTAAAATGAAACTTGAATATAATACCTCGCTATAAGGTATCTGACTAGACTTTGGAATGATTTAAAACCATGATAAAGCTCGGGGCAACCGACGAACCTAAGCAGAAGGGGCTGGTGAAAACATGCACTCAATGACTCATATGGTAACTTAAGTGATCAAAAACCAAGTGTAACAGGTCAACATAGATTTAAAATGCCCAAGGGTTAATAATAAGAGATTGCAAAATGAGGGTTTCAGGACCAAAACCCTAATCCATCCATGGATGCATAAGCTTACAATTGTGACCCAAACAGGACCTGCTCACGACTTTGCAATTTTTTTTGAAGCTCTATCACATAAGTCACCTTTGGATTTGAGGAAGTGTGTACTTAAGTGTTAATTGTGTTAACATAGGGTCAATTGACCTTGGGTGTTTACACTACTTGCAAAGCTACTTTGGTGTTTATAGAAGCGTGGTATGGCATGCATGAGTGGATTTAGGTCCTAGCTAAGGTGTGTTGTGCTTTGCCTTCATTTCTTTCCACTACGAGAATGTTTTGGTGCCAACCTAATTTGAATTTGCATGATTGAGGTGCATAGCCAACCTTGGAGAATGTTTTAAGGTTGAAGATGGTAGAAATAAGTGTTGAGTTGTTGAGGGATAGTAAGATAGATGAGTATGATGTGAATTGCAGAGTTGTAAGGTGCAAATTTGTATAGTGTAGTTTGAGATTTCATGTGTTATATTAATAGATGCAGTGAGTATAAGGTGTCTACAATTCTTTAGTAAGACTGCGAAGGTGTTGGTGTTGTGGTGAACTACTTTGTTGCATTGAGATAGATTTCTCATTGTAACACTCTTCTCTATCTTCTTTTCATTTCTAGCGGTGAGCCTTTCTTTCTTTTGGGTAGTGAGCCCTCTGATAGTGAGCCCTATTGTATTTGATGTTGATATTACTTTATATTCTAAGCTAATCCTCATTGTGGTTTTTCCTTTCTTGGGTTTTCCATGTAAATATGGTGTTTCCTTGTGTATGGTGTTGATTTGGTTATGTTTTTGTTATCTACTTTCATGATAAATCATTCTAACAGATTAAGGGTTAATTGAATTAATGTGGATTTGAATGTTTGTGAGAGTTTTGAAGTTTTAAGGTACAAATGATTCACCCCCTCTTAGTTGTCTTGTGCTTCCAACAATTGTTATCAAATCAAGGTTCCTTGGAAGAAAGATTAATTGCTTAAGGTAGATCTCAGATGGTGCACAAGAAAAATGTTCCTATGTTTGATAGTTTAGATTATGCATTTTGGACGACAAGGATGGAAGGTTTTATAGTTTCTCTTGGAATTGAAATTTGGAAGTTTGTTGAGAGAGGATATAATATTCCTATAAATGGTTCGAGCACTAATGATGAGATCAAGGTCTATGAAAATAATGGTAAAGCAAGGCATGCTCTCTTAAGTGGTGTTGCTAATTCTGAATTGGTGAAAGTTATGAATTTGAAAATTACTAGAGAAATTTGGGTAAAATTAGAAAGCATTTATGAAGGAGATGATAAAGTCAAACAAACTAAGATGCATAATTTGAGGATCATGTTTGATACCCTATGAATGTTTACAGATGAAAACATCACAAGCTACTTGCAGAAGGTGGATGAAGTTGTCAATGGCATCAAAGGTCTTGGAGGAGAACTGAAAGAAGAAGTAGTAGTGAAGAAGGTACTCAAAACTCTTCCTAAATATTATAGTCATAATTTTTTTGCTATTGAGGAATTACAAAATTTGAATCAATATACCATAGATCAGTTGTATGGTTCTTTAACTACTTTTGAAATGAGAGAATTTGGTATAAGTAGTTAAAAGTTGAGACTAATTTTAAGGCTGGAAAATCAAAAAAGACTATGGAATCAGATTAGGAGGATCTTGATGATGTGGAAGCTAACTTTGTGAGAAGAATGAAAAAGGGTATTGGAAACTATAGAGGTGAGTTACCTTTCAAATGTTTTAGTTGTGGAAAGATAGGTCCTATAAAAGGCTTACTGGAAAGTACAGAGGTGAGTTAACTTTGCTTCAAGATGTCCAAACAGAGCTTTGAATCACAAAAATAGGGAGAAAAAAGGTATGATGATTAATAAAAATTATTATGTTAGAGAAGATGCAAGTATATATGATGATGAATCTAATTATGAAGATGATGAGGATGGTGAATTCTTGTTCATGGCTTTAAAATATGAAACTAATTCTGCTAATTCTAAGAGATGTATGAAGGAAAGGGCCCTAGAAGCAAGTGCTAATAATGAAGGCACTTTGGTGTCTTCTTTTCATGCTAGATAGGAGGACTACTAGATTATTGATAGTGGATGCTCTAATCATATGAGTAGTGACACGAGTAAGTTTTTTAAACTTGAAAAATATGGAGGACTTGTTAGATTTGGTGATGATACATTTGCTAAGATATACTTGGAAAAGTTTCAATCAACTTTGATGGAAAGCATAACACTAATGATGTTCTTTATGTCAAGGGTTTAAGACATAACCTCTTGAGTGTTGGACAAATATGTAGCAAAGGATGAAATCTTATGTTTCAAGATGATTGTTGTGACATCAAAAAGGCTCCAAAACTATGATTGTTGCTAGAATAAGGATATATGGAAATGTCTATCAGCTCAAAGGTGTTGATGGTTATTGTTTCATGAATCAAATCAATGAGAGTTGGCTATGGCATAGAAGAATGTGTCACATCAATTTTGATAGACTAGTGAGAATAAGTTTAGTTCAAGCTTTGAGAAATCTGCCAAAGATTACAAAGCCTATCAATGATGTCTGTAAGGAATGTCAAGATGGAAAATAAGCAACAAGATGTTTCAAATTCAAAGAAAAATCTTCTACCAGACTGTTGGAATTAGTGGATAAAAATATTTGTTGTCCTAAAAAAGTAAGAATTCTTCAGGTGACCAGTATTTCATGCTATTGATTGATGATTATTCTAGAATGACATGGGTTACTTTTCTCAAAGAAAAATCAAAATCTTTAGATAAGTGTAAAGGATTCAAAGTTATGGTTGAAAATGAAATGGATATGAAAATAAAATGTTTGAGGTCTGACAAAGGTGGAGAGTTCACCTCCAATGAGTTCAATATATTTTATGAGAATCATGAAATAAAGATGCATTTATCTGCCCCTAAGACTCCTCGATAGAGTGGAGTGGTTGAAAGAAAGAATAGGATTGTTCAAGAAGCTACAAGGACAATGATGAAAGAAGCAAATCTACCATAAGTCTACTGGAGAGAAGTAATTAATACTATTGTTTATATACTTAACAGAGTACAAGCAAGAGAAAACAACACAGAGACTCCTTATGAGATATGGTATGGAAGGATTCCTACTATCAAATACTTCAGAGTATTTGGAAGCAAATGCTATATCAGAAGAGATGAATAAAGCTTAGGAAAGTTTGATGCACGGTTTGATGAAGTTATCTTCCTTGGATATTCTACTAGAAGCAAAGATTACTGGTACTACAACAAGAGGCTAAGAAATATTGTTGAGAGTGCAAGTGCCAAGGTTGATGAATACTTATAGAAGAATTCAGTGGTAATAGATGGATATGAAGTAGATGAATCTTCTTGCAGAGAAGAAGAAAAAATTAAGGAAAAAGAAGTGCAGATTGAAGAGGAAGAAGCTCAGGAAAAGGTCACTAAAACTCCTAAGTATGTGTAGAGGAATCATTCTAAAGAACAAATCATTGGTAATAAGAGAAAAGGTGTACTGAAAAGAAGGAAAGTTGTTAAAGAATAGGTAAATCTATGTTTACTCTTTAAATTTGAACCTAAAACAGTGATTGAAGCAAACAAAGATGAGTATTGGATCAAGGCTATGGAAGAATAACTAACAAAGATTGAGAAGAATCAAACTTGGGAACTTGTCCCAAGACTAACAAACAAGAATGTGATTGGAACTAAGTGGGTATTCAAGAACAAACTGAATGAGAGTGGAGAAGTGGTAAGAAACAAGGCAAGGCTTGCATGTAAAGGTTACTCACGAGTAGAAGGAATAGACTTTGAGGAAACATTTACTCTGGTGACAAGAATGGAAGTTATTAAGATTTTTTTGGATTTTGCAACACATAAGGATTTTAAAGTTTATCAAATGGATGTGAAGTCTGCTTTCTTGATTGGAGAATTGGAAGAAGAGGTATACATAGAATAGCCAAAAGGATTTCAGTTATAAGATAAACCACATATGGTATGTAGATTGAAGAAGGCAGTATATGGATTGAAGCAAGCTCTCAGAGCTTGGTATGCAAGGTTAGATAGGTACTGATTACAACAAGGATTCAATAAAGATACTGTAGATGGAAATATTTACTTAAAAGTTGAAGAAGATCAAATCTTGATTATGGTTGTATATGTTGATGACATAACTTTTGGAGGAAATGAAACAATGTGTAAGAAATTTTCAGAAGAGATGTAGAAATAATTTGAAATGTCTATGTTTGGGGAGATGAATTTCTTCCTTTGGCTACAAATCAATTAGACAGATAAAGGTATTTTCATTTCACAATCAAAGTATGTCAAGTAAATGTTGAAGAAGTTGGGAATGAAAGATTCTAAACTAGTATGTACCCCTATGATTACTTGTTGCAAGTTGAGCAAGAATGATGAATCTCCTAAGGTTGATCAAATCAAGTATAGATCAATGATTGGAGGACTACTATATCTAACTACTAATAGACAAGATATCATGTGTGTAGTTTGTCTTGTGGCTAGATTTCAAGAAGACCCTAGAGAGTCACATGTTGCAACAATAAAGAGGATATTTAGATACTTGAAGGGCACTCCAAATCATGGCTTGTGGTATCCAAAGGATACTAACTTTACTCTGAGTGCTTACATAGATGTAGATTGGGTTGGTTGTGTAGATGACAAGAAAAGTACAAGTGGTGGTGCATTCTTTCTTGGATGCAGATTGGTGTCATGGCTAAAAAAGAAACAAGATTCAATATCTTTATCTACTGCAAAGGTTGAATATATTGCAACAACATATTGTTGCACACAATTGTTGTGGATGAGGAAAACCTTGAAGGATATCAAAGTGGTATATGATGAACCAATTTATATATTCTATGATAATACAAGTGCTCTCAACATTTCAAAGAATCAATTAATGCATTCAAGGACAAAGAATATCTTAATCTAGTTGAAATAAAGAAAAAGTAGGTGGGTTACCAAAATGGGATTAATGAACCACTTAGGGACCTATTTATCCTTCTATTTCATTAGAAAATTAGATCCACACAATGAAATGACTATCAACACTTAGGTGAATCAAGTCAAAGTGTGAATCTATAGATTTCCTTTTTTTGCAAGGATGGGGGTCCTGGTCAAACAACACTTTGGGGAGAAAAACTAAAAAAATAGTAAACTAACTCCAAAATGAAATCTACAACTTGGAATAGCTAGATGAAACTCAAAATAAGCAAAACTAGAAATCAAATCATAGATCAGAGAAGGGCAGGATGATGTGTACCAACCACCAAAAGTCAGTTATTGAAGTTGATCTGGGACTCATTTGCCCAGGGCCAAATGGGTCCTGAGTTAGGGTTTATTTGTAACTTTTGGGAGCCTCTGCTATAGATCTGAATATTCCAATTTTTCCAGGTTTTAGGTTCGTAAAGCTGGAAATAAATTCTACAAGCGAGTTTCTATGAGATGACAACTTTTATGACAACTTTTGCAACTTTGACAAGTTCTTCAATTTTGCTCTTCAAGAGATCTTCAAGATTTCTTCCACCTAAATCTGCAAACACAAATCAAGAGAGATTTTTTTTAAAAAAAATTGGTGAATGGGGGTTTGCTTGGTCAAACCCTGTTTTGGTAAGAAAACCTTGAAATGAAACAAAATATCATGAAAGGAACGATGAATGAGCAAATCAATGTCACAACTCACCAAACCCTTGAATAAACCTTGGAATGTAAATCTATAACTTGCATGAAATGGCTTCAATGGATGTGGATCTTGAACCTTGGATCTTGACTTGAAATAATGCTTTGAATGCTTGAATGGATCATGAAACCTACATCATCATATTAACTCCAAAAACATGCATGATGCAAGAAGACCTTGATATGACAATTGGATCTTGATTGCTGCAATAAATCTTCAATAAATCTACTCTTGAATTGCTCTTGAAATCTCAAATTGCTTAGATAAAAAATGCTAGCTTGAAAATCTTAGATGAAACATAGTGAAATAACCTTATATTGATAGGTATGTATCCTTAATTTCTCAAAATTCAAATATCACAAGATGACATTTGAATATGGACTTGAATATGTTAAAATACCGCCAAAAACATAATTTAAATTTACGTCCCAGGTCTAAGGGAGGACCCATTCACCCATGGGCGAATGGGTCCTAGGTCCCTAACCCTAGGACACACATTGCTCAATGAGAAGTGTTATGTTAAGGCATTAATGAATGGCACGTTTCCTCTTTAGAAAATGTGATTAAATAGGCTTGGATTTGAATTGAAGAGGCCAATTAACAAAGATTAAGCTCAATTAATTAAAGGAGCCCTAAATAAGTGTGAAAGTGTAAAGAGGTATACTTTACAACACAAAAATAATGCACAATTAAGTCCAAATTAAGTGTGAAAATGTAAAAGGGATACATTTTTCTACACTACACCAGTATCACTTTTTGAGAGAGAAGGTTGTAGAGAATGAAGTGAAGTTTGAATATGTGCCTACAAAGGATCTGTTAGAGTTATCATGCATTAGCTAATAATTAATTAATCTTTAATTGATTATTAGTCTAATTTATTCTCATGCACTTAACCTAAACTTAGGATGACTTTATTTAGTTAACTAAGTGATTTTTTGTTAACTAAAGTGAGCACCATTTAGGGTTTTTCTCCTATAAAGCACTCAACCCTCATTGTAATTATCATCTCAAACTTTCATATCCTTTTGAGAGTCTCTTGTTTCTGTAGCTTTTTCTTGTTGAGGAATATTGCACATATTGTTTGCAAATCTCTTGTGTAGAAGGTGTCTTTGTTCGCTATTTGATCCTGTTACTCATGGTTTTGTGCTTGTTTCATAATTATAACATGGTATCAGAGAGTGGATTCAATGAACCCCTTCTTGATTTATGAGGTTTTTTCTTCAACGAGGATTACAGGCTTCAGATTTGAATCCCCTTTGCTTTTTTTACAAAGTTTAGAGGTTGACATTTTCTGGTGCATTTTGGTACAAAAAAGATCTCGCCGTTGGATTTAGAGTTGTCAAGAAAGTCAAATTTGGATTTTGTTTCGCCTGATTTCGACTCCTAACTCCAGATCTACGATGGTTTGAAGCCTGCTAAGATACCTTTGCAATGCACAATTCACACTTAGAAGGTCCAAAAACCTTAAGACCGCCTGTTAAATTTCCAAAATCCATGTCGAGAGTTTCTAAGGCAAAAAGTTTTTGCCAGGGAGGCCGTATGGCCTCCCCAGCACACAGATTGAGGTGATTTTTTTTTTTAAATATAAATTATTTTTTCTTGCACGAAATTTTTCTAAAAAAATCAAAATAAAAAAATATATATTTGAAAAGCCTTTTTGGCCGTAGGTTTTTTGCATTTCAAAAAAAATATATTAATTATTTTTTTGGGATGGTACCCAAGGGTAGTGCCGACCTACCATTATGGCAGGCGGAAGCCCCTTGGGTCCCGCCCACCTGTGGAGGGGTATCGTGGGGGTACACCCCCTTGAGCCCCGCTCAGGGGTGGCGGCCCCATTGCCAAAAAATAAATATATATATATATATATTTTAAAGTTTTTTTAATATTTTTAAAAAAATATATATAATATTTTTTTATGGTTTTTTTAACTTTAAAATAAAAGCCAATTTCTTTTGCAAAATGCAAAACATGCATTGTATTTGGCCACTTGGGGGAGATATTTTTTCTCTCAGCACTCTAAATCTAGCGGACCTCCACATTTGGAGGAAGTTTTTCTAAATTTGGAAGAGGAGTTCTTTTTTGCTCTACTCAACCTCTCTGTTAATGGATTTTTTCAGTTTTGCACCCTATCTTCCATAGGCCATATCTCGGTCATACAATGATATTTTTCAGTGTAATTTTTTTAAAAAGGGGTAGAATTTTGAGCTCTTCGCAGTGGTGCAAGTGGTTTCTAGTTTTGGCTTATGTTTTTTTTCCAGAATTCAGTTTTCTCAGTGTTGTTCAATTCTCATTTTGGAGACTTTGACAAGCCATATCTTCTACATTCAGACTCCTTTTTAGGTGTCGCTTTTTTTGAAAGTGCATATTTTTTGTGTACTTCATCATGGTACTACTAGTTTCCTCTTTTCTATCAAAGAATTGTATTTTCATAATGTAGTCCTTTTTTGGACATTATGAGCTCCCATTGTATGCATTTTTCATTATGTAAACACACTGAAATAAAGTGTCATTGTATTACACATGATTATTATTATCTTGCACATCACTTTGTGCCTTATTGTACTCGCACTATGTCATAAAGTGTCATGGAGGGTTTTTACTGTTGGTGCTAATCCTTCTTTGGGTTCGCATTGGAGTGAGATATGTATACAGTATTTGTTCCTATGTACTTTCAGATGTAGTGGTTGCATTTCGATGAGATGGATCACTTACCATATGGACACTCTTGCATTCCTATTTTTCAGAGGTAACCTCCTATTTTCACTTGATCATTTCTTCAGACTTTTGGTACTCTATATCTTCGAGTTCTAGGTGTTTTCCTTTGTTTTCCATCTGATTCAACTAGTTTTGTTTGGGGAACTCATATAGATTCTTGTCTTCTTGATCTTGATCATCGTTTGTTTCAGTGGAGGTTCTTGTTTCGACATTACAATAGTCATTCTTCGACAGTGTTTGCTGCTTCTTCATGCTTCAATGGTGCTCTTTTGTTCATCCTTTGTTCTTATCTCTTTGGGAAAAATTTGTTTTGGAATCTCTTCAGTCCTTCACTTGGCTTTCATCTCTTTTTGGAGTGGAGTTTTTCCAATGAGGTTTTCTCTATTTCTCCACATTATAGAGATCTTTTGTTTGTACATGGGTACCTTATTAGGCCTTGTTTGTCGGGACCCATCATTCTTTCTTTTTAGGGTTTTTAGCTACTCCCAAGTTTATCTTAAGGGGGTATTAAAGTAATCATGCATTAGCTAATAATTAATCACTCTTTAATTGATTATTAGTCTAATTTATTCTCATGCACTTAAGCTAAACTTAGGAGTTCTTTATGCTTTTATTAGTTGAGCAAATATTAGATAATTTTGTCTCATCTCATGTGATGTTGACACTTGTCATGATCTAATCCATTTCTCATTTAGGATTTTTCTCTTATAAGCACTCAACCCTCATTATAATTATGATCTCAAGCTTTCATATCATTTTGAGAGTCTCTTGCTTTCATAATTTTTTCTTGTTGAGGAATATTGCACACATTGCTTGCAAATCTCTTGCGTAGAAGGTGTCTTTGTTCACTGTTTGATCTTGTGGCTCATGGTTTTGTGCTTGTTTCACAATTCTAACATTTTTTCAGCAACCAAATTTTTTTTCCAGGCCTCAATTTTTTTTCAGTAACATAGAATATTATACAAATATTCCACTGACGTCAATGGTATGGACTACTGCATGGCCCCCTTTGACCCCCTTTGTGCCCTAAAAGGGGTGTTTTTTTTCTTTTCACCATAAATTTTGCATACAATGTTGTTTTTGGGAAAACGATATATCGTCATAAAACTGGTCTGCCAACTTTCCAGTGGTGTGGGTCTCATCACCTATTTTTGTTGCTCGTACATTCTATAACATGTTAAAGTTAGAGGTGCTATTTTTCAGTCCTGAGCTCGTAACTTTTGACCAGTTTCTTCATTTTCATGATTCCAACAACATTGGAACCGTCTTTCAGAGCTCGTTAGTTCCATCTATGCACTTTTCCAGGTTGCTCTCCATGTACATTTTATTTAGGTTTTTATGTTTTCACATTTTGGAGAATTACTTGGATGTTTTAGCTCTTAAGAACTTGTTATTTGTGTGGGATGACTCGTTTATGGCTGTTCTATATGTATTTCCAGTATTTTGTCCTATTTGGGCATTGTAGACATCTTTTCATGCACATTCTCTTTTGTAGATTCACTGACGTAAAGTGCCATTCTGGTGTACATATTTTTGGGGATTTTGCACATCCTATTGTGCCTTTTGTATTTGCACTATGATATAAAGTGCCATGGGGGGTTTGATGTTTTTCCTTTGTTTTCCATCATATCTTTGTCAAGTGAGTGTCCCTTCCATGATAGCAGCCTCAAGTGTGTGTGCCTTTTGTTTGCACACCCTTTATATGTGTTGGTACTTTCATGTATGCACGTTCAAATGTTCCTAATTCTTCTTCATGCACTTCTTTTTTCCATTTAGTTTCAGTGTACCAATCATGCCTCTCCATTGTTAGCATTATGGGGGATTTAACTATTAGTGTTAATCCTTGTGTTCGTGTTGGAGTGAGATATGTATACAGTATTTGTTCCTATGTACTTTTGAATGTAGTGGTTGCATTTTGGTGAAATAGATCACTTACCATATAAACACTTTTGCATTCCTATTTTTTGGAGGCAACCTTCCATTTTCACTTGATCAGTTCTTCAGACTTTTAGTACTTGTGCCATATGTATCTTTGAGTTCCAGGTATTTTCCTTTGTTTGTAATCTGATTCGAGTAGTGTCGTTAGGGGCAATCATACATATTCTTATCTTCTTTATCCTGATCATCATATGTTTTAGCGGAGGTTCTTGTTTTACATTACAACAACCATTCTTTGATAGTGTTTGTAGCTTCTTCATGCTTCAATGGTGTTATTTTTTGTTTATCCTTTGTTCCTATATTTTGGGACAACTTTGTGTTGGAGACTTCTTCGTCATTCACTCTTGTTTGGAGGCTTCTTCAGTCCTTCACTTGGATTTCATCTCTTTTTGGAGTAGATTTTTTCCCATGAGGTTTTCTCTATTTCTCTGCATTATAGAGATCTACTGTTTGTACATGGGTACCTCATCAGGCCTTGTTTTTCGGGACCCATCATGCATTCTTTTTAGGGTCTTTAGCTACTCCTTAAGTTCATCTTAAGGGGGGGTGTTAGAGTTATCGTGCATTAGCTAATAACTAATTGATCTTTAATTGATTATTAGTCTAATTTATTCTCATGCACTTAAGCTAAACTTAGGATCACTTTATTCAGTTAACTAAGTGCTTTTTTGTTAATTGAAGTCAACACCATTTAGGGTTTTTCTTCTATAAAGCACTCAAACCTCATTGTAATTATCATCTCAAGCTTTCATATCCATTTGAGAGTCTCTTGCTTCTGTAGCTTTTTCTTGTTGAGGAATATTGCACATATTTTTTGTAGATCTCTTGCATAGAAGGTGTCTTTGTTCATTGTTTGATCCGTGGCTTGTGGTTTTGTTCTTGTTTAAAAAATTCTAACAGGATTAGGTTGTTGATATATTCACTAAGGCTCTTCCTAAGGATACTTTTGAGTATCTTTGAGAAAAGTTGGGGGTTATTGCCCCTCCTTATTTGAGCTAGATGCATAAGGAGATGCATCAGTCTAGTGGATCTCAAGATTCATTCTTTGATCTGGACTGATGTTTGTGGCTACCTCTCAGGGGGAGTAGGTAGTGGCATTATTGATTATTATAATCAAGATGAGTGAATGTTGTCATTATGAAATGGTTGTTGATTGATGTAGTTTGGTGTGTTCTCCTAAAGGGGAGTATGCAGAGAAATAAAGGAAAGGATGTTGCAAAGCAGTGGTGAATGGTATGGTTAATGTCAAAGGAGGAGAAAGAGCAATGTGAAAAATGTTCAGTTAAGAAAAGGGAGAGTGGGTCATGTGAAAAAGACAAGCTACAAAGGGGGAGAGAGCAATATGAAAAAGAAAAGTGTTAGTTATCAGAGGGAGAGAGTAATGAGCTAGTTATCAAAGGAGGAGAACAAAAAGAGATAATGAGTTGGTATGGAGCAGAGTATTGATGACCAGAGTCATGGTGGTTTTCACATCATGTGTTGCCATCAATGACAAAGGGAGAGTTTTTTACAAGTATGTATAGTTGGTTTTGTCATTGGTGTCAATAGTATGAGAAGGAGTTTGTTGCAAGATGTGTAGTTGGTGTTGAGTTGGTATTGTCTCTGATGATGCTTTGATTAGTTCCATTATGTTGTCATTAGTAAGCTATTGGTGTCAACCTCTAGTGTTGCTTTGATAAGATTTTTTATGTGGGTGTATGGTTGAGTTGCTATGTTGTAGTTGGCTTGTTGGTGATGAGTAAGTATTGAAGATCTTGAGGATG
This sequence comes from Sequoia sempervirens, assembly GCA_007258455.2. NCBI lineage: Eukaryota > Viridiplantae > Streptophyta > Pinopsida > Cupressales > Cupressaceae > Sequoia > Sequoia sempervirens. The sequence continues at coordinate 40,151,332 of VDFB02137365.1, forward strand.
TGTCACTAGTGCTTGGTTTCCAAGTGCTTTTGAGAAGATTTGAATAAAAGAGGAAACAATGTGTTGCAGTAGTGTTCTATGTTGCAAAATAGAGTTTTTGGTTTGGATCTGCATTTCTTCTAGGTTGAAGATATACTAGTGTGGTTTGGATATGTTTATCAGAGGTGTTCAAAGGTGTTACATTTAAAATTTGGTGGGTTGGATCATTGCGCAAAGGAACTTGTGTTCACTAGTGTGTGAATTGTGCATTGCAGAGGTGTCTGGGAGAAATGTTTTTACTTTGTATTTCTTTGAAAAATAGTTTTAGGTCTTGTGGATCTAGAAGTGTGTTGATAATGTTCATATATTTCTTCAGATGAAGTTATTTGAGGTTTGGTGCTTCAGAAGTCAGTTTCTTGAGTTGTAGTGTATGCCAGAGTTGTCTGAGTCTACTAGGTGTGTACATTCTTCAAATGGAAGTTGTTGCTAAGGAATTTGTTGGATTTCAAGATGTTTGTGGGATTTTCTAAATTGTGTTCAAGTGTTATGTGGTTTCTATGATTCATCTTTGGATTTGAGGAAGCATGTACTTAAGTGTTAATGGTGTTAACACAGGTTCAACCGACTTTGGGTGTTTACACTACTTGCGAAGTTGCTTCGATGTTTATAGAAGCATGGAATGGCGTGTATGAGTGGATTTAGGTCCTGGCTAAAGTGTGTTGTGGTCCACCTTCATTACTTTCCACTGTGGGAATGTTTTGGTGCCGACCTAATTTGAATTTTCACAATTGAGGTGCATAGTCGACCTTGGAGAATGTTTTAAGGTTTAAGATGGTATAAATAAGTGTTGAGTTGAGGGATGGTAAGATAGATGAGTATGATGAAAATTATGTGAATTGTAGAGTTGTAAGGTGTGAATTTTTGCAGTGCAGTGTGATATTTCATGTGTTATATTATTGGATGTAGTGAGCAGAAGGTGTCTACAATTCTTCAGTAAGACTATGAAGGTTTTGGTGATGTTGTGGTGGAATTATTTGTTGTATTGAGATGGATTTCTCATTGTAACACTCTTCTCTATCTTCTTTTCTATTCTGGTAGTGATCCCTCCAACAATGAGCCCTATTGTATTCAGTTTTGATATTACTTTATATTGTGAGCTAATCCTCATTGTGGTTTTTCCCTTCTTAGGTTTTCCACTTAAATCTAGTGTTTTCTTGTGAATGGTGTTGATTTGGTTATGTTTCTATTATTTTATTTCATGATAAATCATTAAGGGTTGATTGAATTAGTGTGGATTTGAATGTTTGTGAGGGTTTTAAAGTTTTAAGGTACAACTGATTCACCTCCCCTTCTCAGTTGTCTTGTACATTCAACACTTTCCACTCCCCAATGGAACAACAACAAACACCTTTTCTTCTCCAATCTTGGGCACCCCATCCAAGAATTTTCATATCCCATTTTGGATGCCTAGGAAATATGCCTTATCCATATTTTATGTGTAACCTCCACAAAAATTAAATCCTCTCTTTAAAATATAATTACAACATGCCAAAATTTAATATTTTTCTCTCATGTCCCCTAAAACACATTCCAAGGAACATGGAGACATACAAATGGCATAGGATTACAAGGTTAATGTCACCTTATCCTGACATTCTCCCACTTGACATTATACGTTGTAATTACATTCAAGAGATACAAAACATAAAATCAAGTACAGTGATCAAGGCCCATGGACTTCCCGCACTTGGAGAACTTAACCATTATCACTAGCTTTGTAAGAGAATATGCAACATTTTCCAAAGCGTCAACATTTTCTATCAAGAACTTACCATTATCATCCATCTTTCACATAAAGCAATAATGAACATCAACATGCTTATTATGAGCATGATACATAGGATTTATGGTCAAACAAATAACACTCTGACTATCACATCCAATCCTCATTGTCCTGTAATAAAAAAAATGCCATTACCAAGCCTTTGTAACCATACTACCTCCTTAAGGAATGTGTAGTAGCCATATACTCTGCTTTAGTGGTGGAAAAAGAAACCGTGGGCTACCTCTTACTCATCCAACTCACCGCACCTCCAAACAAAGTAAATACATAGCCACTGGTGGACCTTTGACTATCCAAGTCACCTACCCAATCTACATCAACAAACCCAAGTATGTACAATGAATTAACCGCATCATTAGTACCATGATAAACCAAATAGTAATTAGAAGTACCTCACAAATATCTAAACACCTTCTTAACAAAAGTTTAATACTCTCTCAGGGTTAGACATAAACCTGCTCAGAACTCCCACTACTTGGGCTATATCTGGTCTAGTGAAAACCATTGCATACATCAAAATAACAATAATATTAGCATAAGGAACCATAGAAATATCCTCAAAATCATCTTTAGAATTAGGACACATATCTAAGTTCAACTTAGTACCAACCAAAAATGGAATACTAACTGGCTTACAATCATGCATATTAAACCTTTACAAAATGGTATCAACATACTTACTTTAACTTAACCAAAGCTTTTTGTGAACACAATCTCTTTTGATTTCCATCCCAATAATATATTTTACAACCCTTAAGTCCTTCATATCAAATGTGCTAGAAAGTTGAGTCTTGAGCTCAGTAATCATCACCTTGTTGTTACCAATAAACAACATATCATCAACATACAAGACAATAATTAAAATTTGATCATCAATAACCTTAATGTACACACAATGATCCTCCTCACTCTTGAGAAAACCCAAGTTCAATGTAAAAGCATCAAACTTCTAGTACCACATCCTAGGTGACTATTTCAAACCATACAAATATCTCTTCAACTTGCAAACCAATTGTTGTTTTCCTTTTACAACAAAAATGTGAGGTTGTCACATATAAATTTCCTCAAGATCTCCATGCAACAAAAGTAGTTTAACTTCCATTTTCTCTATTTCAAAATTACAAGTAGTAGCAATAAATAATAGGAATATAATAAAAGTTAACTTAGCAACACGAGAAAAATTTCACCAAAATCAACTCCCTCTCTGGGAGTAGCCCTTAGCCACTAATTTGGCCTTGTACCACTCTAACCAACCATCTGCTCCAAATTTATTTTTAAATACCCACTTGCATAGAATGGGCTTCCTTCCTTTGGGAAAAATAACAAGATCCCAAGTTTCACAACTATCCAAAGACATCATCTCATTCAACATGGCTTGCAACTGAGGCTTGCTTTCCTCTAAAGAGAGAGCCTCCTTGTAGGATCTAGGTTCATCGTTAGTACTCAACAAAGAAAATATTCTACAAAATTTTTATGGGTTATACCTATCAACTAGATTTTTTTGCCTTATGGACCTCCTCAAGGTAGGAGTAATGGGCTCTACTTGTTCCTCTTCTTCTGTGTGCTCATCCTATACATCCTCTAAACTATCTGAACCCTCTTCTTCTTCTCCATCCTTAGATCCATCTAATTGTTCTTCCACATGTGCATCTTCCTATTTCTCAATCTTTGTCTTGAAGTGAACTATCTTTGTATTATCTTTCTCCCTTAGTTATTCTTCTCCTAATTATGATCTAAACTCCCTGAAAAATCACATCTCTAGAAAAAATCATTTTGCGGTTTAGAGGATTCCAAAGCTTATAACCTTTTACATTCTCACTGTAACCAACAAAGATGCATTTATGAGCTTTTGGATCCAATTTAGATTACTTATCTTGAGGCACATGAACAAAATCCTAACAACCAAAGACCCTTAAGTGTGAAACATAAGGCTTTCTATCTATCCACACTTCATAAGGAATTTTCTCAACAAGAGTTGAACAAGGAGATCTATTAATCAAATAACAAGCAGTGCCAACCACTTCTGCCCTAAAACATCTATCAAGCTTAGCATCACTCAACATGCTCCTAGCTCTTTCCATCAAGGTTTGGTTCATTCTTTTTGCTACCCCATTTTGTTGGGAAATATAAGGATTAGTCTTCTTCTGAACAATACTTGCATGCTTACATAACTCATCAAATTCCCTGGAATAATATTCACCCCCATTGTAAGATCTTAACACTTTAATCTTATAATTTGATTGCTTCTCAGCTAAGTCCTTCAATTCCTTAAACTTAGTGAAAAATTTAGATTTAGAATGCATAAAATAAATCCACGTGTATTGTTATCTCCTGAAATTGCACCCTGTTGAAACTGATGTTCAACACCTCAGTGTAACATTAGAAGACCTCTAAAGATGTGGGTTTCTTACAAACAAAGGTCAACCTCCGGAGAAGGCCAACTTCCTTTATGTTATCACCTAAACTACTGATTCTTTGAAGGGAAAGGGAGGAGGAGAAAACATTAAAATAAAGATTAAATTCTGAGGTGATACACCGAATTGATGAGGAATCATGAAATGAAAACAAGATGAACATACACTGGGAAGCTTAACTTCAACCGTTTCACATACTCAACACAACCTCTTTTAGACTTATGCATCAATTTTAACAGGCTCGAACTACATACACATCTTAGGAGGGAAAGATAGATTTTATGACTTTAAGGTATGAATGCAAATTTATAAAACACAGTTAAAGACTTGCATAATCAAAAGAGAAATATAGAAATGAGAGCAGTGCAAACATGAACACTAGCTTTGAAGGTAAACTTTGTGTTGTATTCCAGATTCCAGTTTGAGTTACAAAAACATACATTTAGTTGAGAAAGGATTGATAAAAAATCACTAACTCTTCAGAGTGTATAATCCGAACTAACTACAAAAAGGAAAAAAATGCCTTATATATCAAAATGTGTCGTCCCCTTAGGGCTTACAAAATATCAGGGCTCAGAAAGATCTTCCCCTTAGATCCTTTGATTGAAATTAAAATGCTGCATTTGGTTGAATCCTTGTTGTCCATGTCAGTGTGAAAGATTGCCTTCAGGGGGAACTTTCTTGATCTTTCTGCAACCACCGCCTTCACTTCTCTCCTCGTGTCGATCTTTGAATCTCTTCGGCTGAGTGCTTTGAATGCTCCTGAGCTCAGAAAAGATACACGTTTCTTTTCATCCTGTTTCATGTTTTCAGACTGCCACGGCTCACTTTCAGATCTTTCTAATTGATCAAGTAAACTCCATGCAGATTCTTCGGGCGGTCACAAACTCCTCCTGTAGAATCGCATCTTGGCGAGACACTAGAAGTGTCTCACCGATGCAATTATGCCCTTTTGAAGCTATCGACATAACATGACACTATTGATGAGAGCTCTTATTGAGCTCACAAATTCATACCGAAGTTAGCTTTGTCATCGCTCAGACATCAACAAGACACTACCGAGTCGGCAGGATCTCATAGTGATGTTGGATCCTTCTACTCGGGCTCATTCTGTATCAATCGGATTCTTCTTTGGTTGGCAAGACCTCTCACCGAGCTTCCTCTTGTCTCCTTTTCCTTTTCATTTTTCCATCTCCCTGAGTTCCTCTTCAGTCAGCAAGACTCTGAGTGTCGATGAGACGTTTTACCGAAGGCAAAACGTTACCCCGAGGCCCTTCATCTTCGGCAGGAGTTGATTGATGTCACCCCGAAAGCACCCCATTCTACCGAGCCCTTCATTTCTTTCGGCAAGACTCTGGCAAGTCGGGAAGACTTCATAGTGAGGTCTCCTAGTCATACCGATACCCGCTCCAGTCACTGAGACTGCACCATGTCGGCAAGACACTACTCCGACGACTGGAAGCTACACCGATGTCTTTTATGTCGGGGAGACCCTCTGTTGGTCGGTGAGACCTTCTACTTTGTTGGATCTTTCTTCCTGAGCTGGTTCCCCTTCGACAAGACTTCAGTTGGTCGCTGAGACCTCATGGCGATGGCTTCAACTCTTAGCAATCTCCTTTGTTGTTGGTGAGACATTGCCCTGTCGGCTAGACCTCTCGCCGAGATTCTTATCTTTCGGCGATGAGCTACTTTTTCTTCGGTCGGGGAGACATCGCCATCTTGGTGAGACCTCAGGGCGAAGTCTTCAACTCTTGGCGAGCTTAGCTTGCTTTCGGTGAGATCTTTACTTTCTGCTCGGTGAGACATCACACGGTCACTGAGACTTCATAGCGAACTCCTCTTGTCTGCCTGAGCTCTCCTCTATTTGTTGAGACTCCCACCGGTCGAGAAGACATCATACCGAAGGTGCTTTGCTTTGGTGAGGATCTTTCAGTCGACATGACTTTTCTTTATCCCCCAAACCTCACATTGAGGTCCTCTCTTTCTGCCGAGCTGTTCACTTTACTGTCGGCGAGACATCACTGAGTCGAGGAGATCTCCTATCGAATTCACAAGATTATGCCGAAGCCACATACTTTGGCGAGACTTTGGACAGTCGCCAGAACCCCATGGCGAAAGCCCCAACTCCTAGCGAGACCATATGTTTCCTTGGTGGGACCCCCACTTGTTCACTTCAGTCATTAAGACCCCTTGGTCGGGGAGACATCCTTTGGTTAGCAAGAGATTGTGCTGAAGGCACCTTGATTTGGCGACGCCTCATTTCATTTCACTTTGGCAAGAGACAAAAGTTTTGCCAAGACATTGTGGCAAAACTACTTCCTTTGGCCGAGATCACCTTCGTTCTTGTCGGGGAGACATTTTTCGAGCTCATTGCTGTTGTCGAAAGTTATACCGAAGACATCAACACCATCGGCAAGACATTGGACTCTCGCTAAGACTTCTCTCCGAGACTCTTTGTTACCCCGAACGAATGCAGTCGGTGTGACCTCACTTCGGTAAGATTTCTTACCGACAGTATTCTTCCGGCGAGAGTTTCCCCAATGACTTTAAACCAATTGCTGTCAGTGAGACTTAACTCTTTGCTAGGACTTCTCACCGAGCGCTATAGGTTATCCCGAAGCCCGTGGTCGCCATGAGTCTCCCTGATTGACGATTGAATGGCCTATTGGCCAGAGAACTCCACGCGATAAGAGGTCATACCAAACACCTCTTGTCATAGCGATAGGCTCTACAGTGAAAGCGCTCGACAAGACAGAAACTAGGTCACATCGACCTGTTCAAAATAGAATGTATCAAAGCTGCTAGTCGGCCAGACAGTGAAGATGTCATACCGACCTGGTTCTAATGGAGGCTTCAGTCTGTGATTATTGAGGCATATTTCCAATAGAGCAGGCTTCCCAACTGAGCTCCCTGTGAAATGTCATCAGATGCATGAACTAACCCTCAATGGAGATATCCCATTTGGCCCTTATGAACACCTACAACATAAATGCCTTGCCTGATTGAGTCTGAGGGTGAAAATTAGGTAACATTTCTGGCAAACTTTGCTGGATGTTTGCCTGCTAAACATGAAGACTAGTAGTCTTGGCTTATCCATTGGGCATGGAGTCGTTAGGAGGATCAAAAAATAAATAAAAATATTAGTTTTGCACATGGCCGCAACTCACTTGAGATCCACAGGACACAACAGATTGCCAGAAGAAAAAAAAAGGGGGAAAATGAAAGAGAAAATACTATGCCATCACAGCACCCAAGAAATAGAAATAATTAGCCTGAAGTGTAGAAGCACTTATTGAAAACATAAACCTAAACTAATATATACAAAAGAGGAACCCCATCAGACTTGAAAACAGGGCTTAAGATGTATCCCATTGACTAAGATAGGGAGTACCTCCCCTTCTGTTGTAGCCAGCTGATAAGCATTGTGCTCCTTACAGTCTCTGATAAGGAATGGACCTGTCCACATGTTATCAAACTTGGTGTGATGGCTTGGTTTACTTTTCAAAACATCCCATTTCAGCACGAGATCTCCCACCTTGAAAACTTTTTCTGTAGCCTTCTTGTCAAATGTTCTTTTCGTTTGGAGCTGATGATACTCCAAAGCTTTCATTGCTCTGTCTCTTGATTATTCGAGCTCCATGAGCTCTGCATACCTCACAGACATGGAGTCATGTCCCTCAAACATCTCTAACTGGTGAACAATGTTTAGAGTTGGAAGCTCCACAGATAGAGGTAATCTAGCCTCTTTGCCATAAACTAACATATATGGTGAATTACCAATAGACTTCTTAGGAGTCACTCTGTCTGCCCAAAGTGCATACTTTAATTTAGTATGCCAGGTCCTTTGATTATCCTCCATTGTTCTTTTGATAATCTTGATGAGATTCTTATTTGTGCTTTGAGCTAAACCATTACCCTGAGGGTAATAATTTGAGGATGTATTCAAATGAATGCCATGTTTAATAGCCCAATCAGTTAATCTTAATCCCACAAATGCAAGAGCGTTATCAGATATGATAGAGTCAGGAACTCCAAATCTGGTGACTATATCTTCATAGAAGCTCAAAACTAAAGACTCATTTGCTTCTTTCAAAGCTATTGCTTATGTCCACCGTGTGAAATAGTCTGTAGCTGTGAGCACCCACTTGTGACTGGCACTGGAAGTTGGATTTATTGGCCCAATGAAATCAATGCCCCATCTCATGAAGGGATACTCCACTTGAATTGGATGCAGGGGCATATCAGGTAGCTTTTCCTTTCCTGAAAATATAGCACATTTGATACACTTTCTTGACCAGGAATATGCATCTTTGAACAAGCTAGGCTAGTAGTAACCAGCTCTCATTATTTTCCAAGTAGTAGTTCTTGGGGCAAAGTAACCTCCCACAACTCCATCATGAAACTCATGAAGTACCCTTTCAATTTGATCACTGTGAATACATCTTAATAGAACACCATTTAGATCCTTTTTAAAAAGAACATTATTTACCAGCACATAGGGTATGGACTGCAGTCTAAAGTATCTTCTTTTAGCTCTGTTTAATCCTAATGGGCATTCACTAGTTTGTAGAAATTGGGTCATATCTTAAACCCAATTAGTTATCCCCATAGGCACATCATTTTGAGCATTCTGAAACTCATTTGTATTAGTAAGCACAACATCCATCTCTAATTCAGTTTTACTGCTTGACCCTGTAGCAAGCTACTCACAATGACCTTTACCTCTAACCAGTTTGGTGATCTTAATATCTACATCATACTCCATGACCTTGGTGACCCACCCTGCTCTTTTTTCATTCAAATCTTTGTTCAACAGAAACTCCTTCACACTTGAGTGGGCCACCAGAATATGAATCTTATTGTTTGACACTAGAGGCTTAAACTTCTTTAGGCTTCTGATCACGACAAGAACATGTTTCTCAACAAAAGTATACCTCTCCTCATAATCAATAAGTACCTGGCTAAAGAAAGCTATGGGCTGTTCTAAGTGATCGCTATTTTTTCTGAACCAGCATGGTAGAGATTGAACTACTGCTACCAAAAGCATACAAAAATAAGTCTTTAGAGAAATCTGGATTTACCAATGTCGGAGCTGATGCCAAAGCTTCCTTGATTTCTTCAAAACTGCGCCTTGCTTCTCTAGTCTAACTAAAAACTGTATTCTTCTTTAAGATAGTTGTCAAAGGCTGTAATAGGTTTGCAACATATGGGATGAACCTTCTCAAAAAGTTGATTCGCCCCAAAAAGCTCTGCAGACCCTTCTTGTGACTGGGTAATGGCAACTCAAGTATGGCTTTAACTCTTTCGGGGTCAATAGTAATTCCATCCTTTGATATTATATGGCCTAATAATTTCCCTTCATGAACAACAATGATGCTCTTTTTCGGATTGAGAGAGATACCAAACTCTCTGCATTTTTTGAAAACTTGCTTAAGGTGTGACAAATGTTCATCAACATTCTCAGAATAAACTATAATGTCATCTAGATAAATCAGCATAATCTTATTGATCAAACTTTGAAATGCCATGTCCATGGCCCTCTGAAACATGGCGCCAACATTAGATAAACCAAAAGGCATCCTTTTGTATGCCATGGTGCCCCACTTAGTTGTAAAAGCAGTTTTTAACTGATATTCCTCTTTAACCAACACTTGATTATAGCCCAAAAAACCATCTAACAAGGAAAATCTCTCAGAACCAGCAACTACTTGCAAGATTTGTTCCATGGAGGGCAACGGGTAGTGGTCTTTCAAAGATGCTTAGTTAAGATCCCTAAAGTCTACACAAAGTCTTATCTCACCATTTTTCTTCCTAACTGGTACAAGGTTAGAAACCCATGAAGTATGCTTAATAGGAAAGACAATACCCCCCTCAACTAATTTGGTCAGCTCTTTAATCATTAAGGGCTCAAGCTTGGGATTCAAGGGCCTTTGTTTCTGCCTTACTAGCTTAGCATTAGGTTCTAACTCAATTGTGTGCTGAGCAATATGGGGATCAAACCCTTTCAAATCTGAATATTCCCAAGCAAAGACATCATGAAATTCTTGGCATAAAGCAACAAAAGCTTGTTTATCTTCATGTGAACTTTTTTTGCCTATCTTAAGGAGCTTACCTTTGAAAATCTTCAGTTCCTCATAATGCTCTTCCTTGATTTGCAAGCCAGCTTTACCCTTTTTAAGCTGATCATCAGTACTGAAAATAGACTCCAAGGTAACAAGGCCTTTGAGTAACTTATTTGTCCTCAGCTGTATGACTTGATCATCATATTGTTGCTTAAGTTTTGCTTGATTCACCATGGAGAAATAATTTTCTTCGAGCAAGAAAGAAAGGATCTATTCATCACTGTCAAAAACTTGCTAGTGAATGTTGTTATCAGGAATTGATGGCCTGACCACAACCTTCACATACTATTGTACCTTCTCTTTTCTAATGTCACATGGAATATCAAACTGTGCTCCAATGGCTGCAAGCCTATCAACATGCTTGTTCTAATTCCTTGGAATAGACACTAAGTTAAAGGCATCAAAATCCTCAAGCATGTTTCACACTCTGTTCCTATAAGACTTTAGTGTGTCATTTTTTGCAACATTCAGACCTCTTATTTGATTGACAATTAATTCACTGTCCCCATATACCTTCAAGCGGGCTATTCCTCTCTTCCTCGCCCACTCAAGGCCCTGAACAAGGCCCTCATATTCAGCAGTGTTATTAGAGCATGCGAAAGAAAAACAAAAAGCAGAATAATACTTATCACCCCATGAAGATACAAGCATTGCACCTCCTCCAGTGCCGTTTTTGCTTCTTGAACCATCAAAATACATTTCCCATAATTTATTTTGCTGCTCAAACTGACTTTCTGCACTTCTCTCGAGATTTGGCATTTCTGTCCCAGCTTCATGCAACACATAATTGCCTAGACCAACATCCTAAATAAGCTCATTTGGATTATCAACCATGTTCTCAGCTGCCCATTCATTCAGGAGTACCTTAGGTACACTCACAGCTTGTAACTCTTGTGCTGCAGCAAGTTCAGTATCCTCTAAAATAATAGAATTAACATTTATAGTAGATGGCATATAAGGTTCGATGTGATCCTTGGCAAGGGACTCAGAAGTTATAGTTACCTTAGTACCATACTTGGTCCTAAAAAGCATATGGGACCAATCTGAAGATAAATACCCTCCAATTTTAGCCGTGAAGTCTCTAGACAGGCATAGAGAAAAAAATGGAGGCAAATCTATGACCAACACATCTTGTGGGATTGAAAAGTTGGGACAGGCATGTAATATGAGATTCATATTTTTAATAACACCTATAGTGTTTACTGCTGTCCCATCCAATTGAAGTACTTCCTTTTCTAATGGCTGGTATTGTAAACCTAGCTGGTCTGCAATCTTTTTTGGCATTACTGAGCTGCTAGCCCCACTATCACCATGCAATTGTGTACCAATTTATTCCCCACTATTAAGGAAACATAGAAAGGAGGGGGCTTGACACCATTACTTTGTTGTGTGGTACTATCCAAAGGTGCATTGGTTAAAACTAACTTTGTTTGGCCTAAAGAGACTTCATTTGGAGGATTCCAACTAACTGGATTTGATAACGCTGACTGTAACATATTGATTTGACCAGGGATTGCTAAAGAGTCCCACATCGAAATTGAAACATTTATTTTTTTCATACTTTCAACAATGTTGAAAGGTGCAGATATATTTACCTTTGGCTGCGTCTTTACAACAGTATGGTCAGGTTGCACTTGACTTGTGGATGAAGCATGTAAAGGCTGCTCCTTACTAGTGTCATAACCTTGCTGCAAAGTGCGTGGTACTTGCTGATTTGATGGACCAACAACTCCCTTATTCTTATTTGTTGCTTGTTCAATCTTGAAAGCCCTCTTCTTGGCTCTAGTATTAGCAACAACAGATGTGTCATCCTGGTTCACTCCACAAAATTCTTCTCTCTGCCAATTCAAGAGAGTTGAATCATCTCCAGGCTAATCTTGCTGTTGTGGATACCCCTCCTTAGGCAAATCTTGCGCACCTACAACACTTTGCACCATAAGAGCTTGATTGATGACGCCATTAGAGCATGTAGCTTGATTATGTGCCTGATTACATGGATAACACCACTCATAATCAACAACCAGATTGTTTTGAATAGGAAAAAGCTCTTTGACAACACTAATTGGGACTGGATTGTAGGCCTGAAAAGGTCTTGTAGCAACATTTTGTCTTGAGCCTTGGTAATTGCCTTGATACTGTTGTCTATTACCTTGATATGCTTGTTGCTGGCCTAGATTCTGCTGCTGATAAGGCCTACTATATGATTGCTGCTTCTCTAAGCTTACAAGCTTGTTACCAAAAGACTGCAATAGACTTTTGATTTCTTGTAACTCATTTGGAGAACCAAAAGCAGCATTTTCTTGTGTTACAGCAACTGGAACAACAGCTGGCAGCATTGGTACAACTAGTAGAGGTGTGAAAGGAGGTATTTGCAAATGAATGTTTGCATGAATTTTTGGAAATATAGGCATTAGAGGCCTAGGAGTGAGTTTACCAGCTTGTATTAACCTATTCTCAGCTCTAATTGCTATTTCGAAAGCATCTGGCAAAGACACTCCTCCCATTGACTGTATCATGACAACTATATTGTTGTTCAGAGCCCTCAAAAAGTACAAAAATGCATACTCTAGAGGTGGCCTCACCGTTGCAGGGATTTTATCCCAAGTTCTTTGAAATCTGAAGTTGAAGTCATTCATATGCTCTTGTGGAGCCCTCTTAATTGTAGTCAATTGTTCCAATAGAGACAAACTATCAGACCTGTCTTGAAATTGTTTATGCAACTTGTCTCCAAATTCGTCCCATGTTGCAATTGAATTAACTGGTAGGCTCCTATACCATTGTACAGCTCTTCCCTTCAGTGAAGCAGCTAGTAATCTCACTGCAACATCCTCTTGGATTATGTGATGGACTCCGCATAATGAAGCCACATCTCGCATGTGTTCAATCGGGGTAGTTTGATCTTCTCCCGTGAAAGTTGGCAGACTCTTCAAGGCTGCCATTGGAATGTCATTGTGTTGTGCCAAATTCAATGAGATCCCTCCATTAAAAGCAACAAAGGGTTGATTCCTTGGAGCAGCCATTGGAGGTGGCTAAGGAGGATTTGCTGGTACTCTAAATGAAACTAAAGACGGAACAACAATGTGTGATCCCACAGATGGAGGAGTGGATTGAGTTCTTCTATAATAGATAATTGTTGTTCCACACCTTTCTGTTGCTTTGCCTTGTCTTCTTGGTGGTGATAGCTGCAAATATTCGAAAGGACCTGAGCTGCTCCTTGTCTGAACTCTTCTCATAAACTGTAGAAGGCACTGATTCTGAAATTCTTTCTCTCTATGGAGTCGCCAAGTATGCACAATTGACTTCTAAAAATTCTGGGACTTGCTAGTTGCATACCAAACCAATAGTTCAATCTAATTTTTGTCCCACCGGGCGTGCCAGAATTGTTATCTTCTGAAATTGCACCCTGTTGAACCTGATGTTCAACACCTCAATGTAACATTAGAAGACCTCTAAAGATGTGGGTTTCTTACAGATAGAGGTCAACCTCCGGAGAAGGCCGACTTCCTTTATGTTATCACTTAAACTACTGATTCTTTGAAGGGAAAGGGAAGAGGAGAAAGCATTAAAATAAAGATTAAATTCTAAGGTGATACACCGAATTGATGAGGAATCATGAAATGAAAACAAGATGAACATACACTGGGAAGCTTAACTTCAACCGTTTCACATACTCAACACAACCTCTTTTAGACTTATGCATCAATCTTAACAGGCTCGATCTACATACACATCTTAGGAGGGAAAGATAGATTTCATGACTTTAAGGTATGAATGCAAATTTATAAAACACAGTTAAAGACTTGCATAATCAAAAGAGAAATACATAAATGAGAGCAGTACAAACATGAACACTAGCTTCGAAGGTAAACTCTGTGTTGTATTCCAGATTCCAGTTTGAGTTACAAAAACATACATTTAGTCGAGAAAGGATTGATAAAAAATCACTAACTCTTCAGAGTGTATAATCCGAACTAACTACAAAAAGGCAAAAAATGCCTTATATATCAAAATGTGTCAGCCCCTTAGGGTTTACAAAATATCAGGGCTCATAAAGATCTGCCCCTTAGATCCTTTGATTGAAATTAAAATGCTGCATTTGGTTGAATCCTTGCTGTCCATGTCGGTGTGAAAGATTGCCTTCAAGGGGAACTTTCTTGATCTTTCTGCAACCACCACCTTCACTTCTGCTCCTCGTGTCAATCTTTGAATCTCTTCGGCCGAGTGCTTTGAATGCTCCTGAGCTCAGAAAATATACACGTTGCTTTTCATCCTGTTTCATGTTTTCAGACTGCCACGGCTCGCTTTCAGATCTTTCTAATTGATCAAGTAAACTCCACGCAGATTCTTCGGGCAGTCACAAACTCCTCTTGTAAAATCACATCTTGGCGAGACACTGGAAGTGTCTCATTGATGCGATTATGCCCTTCTGAAGCTATCGACATAACATGACACTATTGATGAGAGCTCTTATCGAGCTCGCAAAGTCATACTGAAGTCAGCTTTGTCATCGCTCAGAACATCGACAAGACACTACCGAGTCGACAGGATCTCATAGTGATGCCGGATCCTTCTACCCGGGCTCATTCTGTATCGGTCGGATCCTTCTTTGGTCGGTGAGACCTCTTACCGAGCTTCCTCTTGTCTCCTTTTCCTTTTCATTTTTCCATCTCCCCGAGCTCCTCTTCAATCGACAAGACTCTGAGTGTCAGTGAGACATTTTACCGAAGGCAAAACGTTACCCCGAGGCCCTTCATCTTCAGCAGGAGTTGATTGATGTCACCCCAAACGCACCCCATTCTACCGAGCCCTTCATTTTTTTCGGTAAGACTCTGGCAAATCGGGAAGACTTCATAGCGAGGTCCCCCAGTCATACCGATACCCGCTTCAGTCGCTGAGACCGCACCATGTCGGCAAGACACTACTCCGACGGCTGGAAGCTACACCGATGTATTTTATGTCGGGGAGACCCTCTGTTGGTCAGTGAGACCTTCTACTTTGTTGGATCTTTCTTCCCGAGCTGGTTCCCCTTCGGCAAGACTTCAGTTGGTCGCTGAGACCTCATGGCGATGGCTTCAACTCTTGGCGATCTCCTTTGTTGTCGGTGAGACATTGGCCTGTCGGCCAGACCTCTTGTCGGGATTCTTATCTTTCGGCGATGAGCTACTTTTTCTTCGGTCGGGGAGACATCGCCATCTCAGTGAGACCTCAGGGCGAAGTCTTCAAATCTTGGCGAGCTTAGCTTGCTTTCGGCGAGATCTTTACTTTATGCTCGGTGAGACATCACGCGGTCGCTGAGACTTCATAGCGAACTCCTCTTGTCTGCCCGAGCTCTCCTCTATTTGTTGAGACTCCCGTCGGTCGGGAAGACATCATACCGAAGGCGCTTTGCTTTGGTGAGGATCTTTTAGTCGGCATGACTTTTCTTTATCCCCCAAACCTCACACTGAGGTCCTCTCTTTCTGCCGAGCTGTTCACTTTACTGTCGGCGAGACATCACTGAGTTGGGGAGATCTCCTATCGAATTCACAAGATTATGCCGAAGCCACATACTTTGGAGAGACTTTGGACAGTCGCCAAGACCCCATGGCGAAAGCCCCAACTCTTAGTGAGACCAGAGGTTTCCTTGGTGGGACCCCCACTTGTTCACTTCAGTCATCAAGACCCCCTGGTCGGGGAGACATCCTTTGGTCAGCAAGAGATTGTGCCAAAGGCACCTTGATTTGGCAAGGCCTCATTTCATTTCACTTCGGCAAGAGACAAAGGTTTCGCCAAGACATTGTGACGAAACTACTTCCTTTGGCTAAGATCACCTT
Organism: Sequoia sempervirens; assembly: GCA_007258455.2. Classification (NCBI taxonomy): domain Eukaryota; kingdom Viridiplantae; phylum Streptophyta; class Pinopsida; order Cupressales; family Cupressaceae; genus Sequoia; species Sequoia sempervirens. Next base: position 40,167,503 of record VDFB02137365.1, read on the forward strand.
CGTTCTTGTCAGGGAGACATCTGTTGAGCTCATTGATGTCACCGAAAGTTATACCGAAGACATCAACACCATCGGTGAGACATTGGACTCTCGCTAAGACTTCTCTCCGAGACTCTTTGTTACCCCGAATGAATGCAGTCGGTGTGACCTCACTTCGGTAAAACTTCTTATCGACAGTATTCTTCCGGCGAAAGTTTCCCCGATGACTTTAAACCAACTGCTGTCAGCGAGACTTAACTCTTTGCTAGGACTTCTCACCGAGCTATAGGTTATCCTGAAGCCTGTGGTCACCATGAGTCTCCTTGATTGACGATTGAATGGCCTATTGGCCAAATAATTCCACGCAATAAGAGGTCATACCGAACACCTCTTGTCACAATGATAAGATCTGCAGTGAAAGCGCTCGAAAAGACAAAAACTAGGTCACAACGACCTGTTCAAAACATAATGTATCAAAGCTGCTAGTCGGCCAGATAGTGAAGATGTCATACCGACCTGGTTCTAATGGAGGCTTCAGCCTGTGATTATTGAGGCATATTTCCAACAGAGCAGGCTTCCCAACTGAGCTCCCTGTGAAATGTCATTAGATGCATGAACTAACCCTCAATGGAGATATCCCATTTGGCCCTTATGAACACCTGCAGCATAGATGCCTTGCCTGATTGAGTCTGAGGGTGAAAATTAGGTAACATGTATCTTGATACATCATTAATGCAATAAACATAATTTACCGAGATTTACCCAAAGACTCAACATATCCACTGGAATGATCTCTAATAATCTCTTTGCCTTATTATTTCCATTAGGAGATGAAGATCTATTCTATTTAGCAAACACACAATGCTCACATAAATCATTTTTTCCAATCTAGGGTGTGTGCAAGAAGTTGAGTCCACTTTTTGGCCAAAAAGTGGAAGTGTTTTCCTTGATTTTTAGAATTTTTCGTATTTGAACTTAAAATTTGAAGCACTTAGAGATGGAATCTTAAAATTTGAAAGGATCAGTGGAGTATGTTGCAGTGTCTCAGAACAGTTTTTGGCACGCCCGATGGGACTGTTTGAATCAAGACAGTTTTAGAAATATATGTTTATTGCTGGTTTTGATATGTAGCCAACAACTTTCAGACCTTTAAGAGGTTGAAATCTACATATCTGGTGACTTTGAAATCAAAATCTATTGGTTGAAGCAGACTAGGTGCTGGTATGTTCAGTTCATAAAGAAGGAAAATCTGTTTGCTTTCATTTTAGAAATATTTCCAAGAAATTTTCTAGTTTTCCAATGCTTTAATATGTCAAAATTTCATGGTCAATATATATTTTCACCTCCATTCCATGAAAATCCTGCATATATGCCCTCTTACCACACAAAACAACTTGCTAGTTTTTTTTCAAAAGACCCTGTAATAGCAAGTTACCAGCAGTCCCATCATGCTTTCCACCCTCCCACCCGTACTCAACCTTCTTGGCAACCTACCCATGCCTTTAATCGTTTGCAAAAAATCATTTTTCTCATAACCAACATGACTACTCTCTAAATCAGCCTCAAGATGCCAACAACATGAGTATCAGGGAGATAGCATTATACTTGCAAAGGAAATTAGAGGCTATCACAAAAGAGCATGAATATAATATGTAGCAGGAAGAGCTTGCTCATCAAGCTCATATTTATCAGAAGGAGGTGGAGGCACAAAGGTATGAGTAGGAGTTTCTTGCTAGACAAGTTGCAGCCAAAGAAGAACAAATAAAATACTTGCTCGCACAAGTAAAAAGGTTTGAAACCCAATTAGCCCCTTGCATTCCTAGTTTCAGTTCAACTCTTCCTGTAACAATGAATCGTCTTGTGAATGAAGAGTTTTCCAAGTCCGAAATTCCTAGTTTTAAATAGGAAAAACCTTTTGAGTCCTCAAGTAAACCTCCTTGTGTCAAAATTCCAAGTTTTAGGAGTGCTCTCTCAATCCAACAACCAATTCATAACCAAGAGCAGTCAATGATGCCACATAGTGAGCTTACCAATGAGTCTTCTGCCCTTAAGATTCCAAGTTGGAAAGGGCCATGTTTTCCACCCTGTGAGTTTCCTTCACCAACCATACAAATGAAACTATGCTCTAACATCCAGAAAGCAGAAGAAGAGCAAACTCTTGATCAGGACAACTCACTCACCATGGAGGAAGCTAGAAATACAAACCTATTGCAAATAGCTATTGAGTAGTACCGATTAGAACATGGGAAGATTGGATAGGAAAATACCTTTCAAGATGTATCTTTGAATGCTCTAACCTATGATCTTCCTTGTTTTGATGAAGATGGTAAAAATGTTTCAATAGGACAACAAGATGAAAAGGTGAAAGTGGCTAATGACAAAGAGCAGTTCATGGTTTGGAATGATGAGTTACCTTCTTTTATTCAACATGATGAAGAAGGTGTGAGTTTGATCACCCCAACAACAGTTTCAAAACAACACAAAGACATCAAACAATGTGGTGAGTTTCCGATTGATGACAATCAATATGACAATGGATCCTTGGATCGTGATAAAGAGCATAAAACTGAACCTGACATCATTTTCCAAGGTATGAGCCTTGATATATTAGACCAAGTTATGAATGAAGAAGCTAATGTTGAGCTTTATGAAGAGATGTGCACAAACATAATTGAATAGTTTTGTTCAAAGTTGGATAACAAGGAATCAGACATGTTAGAAGAAGTTGGAACTCATGATGAACTAGAACAACAGGTTCACAAGATTGAACAAGTGCTGAAGCAATAGGAGGAATATGGTCTAGATAAAGAGGAGTCCATTCTCTCAGGTCAAGAAACTTCTCATGAACCTAATTTACAAGATCTTAGTTGGTTGGAGGAGCTTCTTTTCTACTGTACAAAAGAGCTAGAGGCTGATATATCAGTTGATAGTTTGTTTCAAGAGGCTACTTCACTATTTGAACATTTTCCTTCCTTCATTGAAGAACAAAATCCTGATTTGAAATGTACCTCCTTGAGTGATAATGAGGATTTTGAGCTTGAACCAACTGTTCCTAAGAGCCTTCCAAGAGTTGATAGCTTTGATGAGTTATTAGCTACCCTAGTGGAAGAGGATTGTCCATTGACCATGGAGGAGGAATCAACATGGCAAGTTATTATGCAAGGTGGAGGTAATACTGCTATTTCTAACCATTCAGATTGTCTTCTTTCTAGTCCAAACTTAGCCACGAAGTAGGACAACCATGAAAAATAGGAAGAAAGAGAATCAACCAACTTTCTTTGGAGGTCCATTTCAAGTTTAGGTAGCCCACAACCTAGGAATGTTCCCATGTTCCTCCAAAGTGCTAAGTTCTCTGACTTAGCAAGGGTACAACTTTGAGAGACAACGGTAGTAATCAAAGTCTAGTTTCCAAATATGTAATTTATTTTAATACCTAGATGATAGAAATTGATTTTTAATAGGCATGCCTAAAAGCAACTATTTAAAAGTCACTTTTTTTTACCATACCATGCACGCGTACGTCATCCATATTTTGACCTAAATAATTGAATTCTTTTGAATCCTTTTGGGAAAATATTTTTAGCACACTAAAGAATGTTGATGATATTTTTTTGTAATTTATTTTGAATATATTGTTTTTTTAATTTTTTATTGGCCATATTTTCCGTTTTGAAAAATCCTCGTGTAAGTCACACATAAGATGACCTAAAATTATCATTTTTTTATATTTTTTTCAAATTGAAAAGAATTTTCTAAAGAATGTTGACGTATAATTCATTTTTCAAAAAAATATTTTAATAAAAATTTATTAAAATACTAAAAACCCTAATATTTCAAGTTTATGGACTAGTTTCATCAAAAAATATTTGAAAAATAGAAAAAATAATCCAATTGTTAAAAAGTTTACATATATGGAATCTACATAGTCTCATTTATAATGGGTTTTAATTTCATCAAAAAATTCTGCAAAAAGGTCTTCAGACATATGTCCAAAGTCACCCGTTTCTCATGACATTGACATGACCTTCAAGTTACAGGTCAAACCATGTCCAAAGCTTAGGTTCAGGTCCCCAAGCCTTTTCTCAAACCGAAAAACAAAGCACAAACTTGGCCAAAAATTCAAAATTTTAAAAATAGGATCCTGTTGAACTACAAAATGGGAAAAAATGAGATCCCATTTTTGGCTCGGCATCTCGAAGCGAAACATGATTCCAATGCTAAATAACGGGATATCATTTCATTTTCCCGATTTTGGGTTTTCTCTAAGTCTGAAACTTCCACTAGAAGTTGATTCATCTTCTTGCATTTAACCAACAGAATAATCAAAAATACCATTAACCAACTTTTTATTTAGAATGGTCTTAAGAACTTTTTCACCAATGTGACCCAATCTATGGTGCCACAACATACATGCATTTTCAATGCTAGTTACATTGGAAGAGTTACATAAGTAGAGAAATTTAGCCTAAACAAAGCCCCTATCTGAGATCATTTAACTATCACCAAACTCCCTCTTATCAACCTGCAAACAAACTTGTCAAATGTCACATGCATTCCAAAATCATTCAACTAGGATACTGAAAGTAAATTTCTCGCAAGTCCTATAATATGTATAACATCATCAAGGAATTTAATCCTCCCATTGTTGAAACACAAATTTACCTTTCCCTTACCAACAATCTTCTTGGTGTTGTTATCACCAAGGAAAACATATCCCCCATCATATGTTTTGTAAGAAGTAAACCACTCCTTGTGAGGAGTCATGTGGTAGGAGAAACCTAAATCAATAAGCCAAGCATCATCACTAATAGAGTTAGCTGAAATAAACAAAGCATGAAAATCATCATCAAAGGACTTTTCTGTGGAGGAATCAACATTCTTTTTCTTGTTCTTATACTCCTTCACATGCCCTCTTTTTCCACAATTCTAACACTTTACTCTTCTCTTTCCAAGGGTCTTAAAATGTCCTTTAGACTTATCCCTCTTTTTATCCCCTTTTGGACATTTCTCTTTGGACCTTCCTCGCACATGCAAAGCATCTTAGGAGCCAACATTCATAGAATTTCTCCTTATCTCCTTTGATAGAAGTATGAAAATCATGTTGTCCATCTTTGGCTCTGCATTACCACTACTTATGACAATAATTAGATTTTCCCAAGATTGAGGAAAAGAAAAAAGAAACAAGATACATTTATCTTCATCTTCTAATTTAACATCTATTGATGCAAGTTGACTTATAATTATATTAAAAGCATTTAAATGGTCTGCAATAAAATCACTATCTTTCATTTTAAATGAATATAGCCGTCTTTTGAGATATAACTTGTTAGACAAACTTTTAGTTTGATAAATATCACCTATCCTCTTCCACAACTTATATGCGATGTCTTCTATGGAGACATTTAAGAGGAAAAAATCTGTGAGATACAACCGTATGGTTCCTCATGCATTCTTGTCTAACTTTTTCCAATCTTCATCATACATTGTAGTTGGTTTGGTCTCTTGTGAAACTGACAACCACTGATCTCTCTCTTCAAGGAGATCCTCCATCTTCAGTTTCCACATCTCGTAACCTATTTCATTGAATTTCTCAATATCTTGGCAAGAGGTAGAAGCCATGGAAAACAGCCCTCTTCACAAATCTGCAATATATCACAAAACAAAAGCTCCCATTGCAGCCAAAAAACCTTCCAACACTTAAGAGAAAGGTGTCCCCTTCTCAACAAAAACGTTAGGTATGATAGCAAATGTTGAAAAACAAGGTGAAGGAAAGCTAAACTATGAACTTATACAAGTGAATTCAGATCTGAAAATCAGATTTCCAAATAATAAATAAACATGTGATTGCAACATACATCATAATATAGAAATCAACAAACAAAATGTGACACCAGATTTACGTGGAGAAACCCTTTCTGGAAAAAACTCCACTTGAGAAAAGAGGACAAGTATATTATTAGTCTTCCAATGAGAGTACACAATAATGCACTTCACTATTGATCTCTTATCAACCTGGTAGCACCCTATTACTTGTAAGAACTCAATATGAAACTACCATCCCATGGCTCCAATTTATATAAATTGTGGGAGGTAAAACCACGAATGGTAAACCAAAACAAGAGGCATAAAACCACATGGAAAAACCCACACCCCTCTTTATGGACAACCAAAAGACATAATAAATTATTAATTAGAAATTCAATACTCACACATGGGTGCCTAACCCATAGCCTATCCAACTCCTTTCTTTCCAGATGCTTTGGTGACCTTTCCACTCCCCAATGGAACACCTTGATGCACACCTTTTCTTCTCCAATATTGGGCACCCAATCCAAGACCTTTCATATCCCATTTTGGATGCCTGGGAAAGATGCCTTATCCATATTTGATGTGTAACCTCCACCAAAATTAAATAATCTCTTTAACTTATAATTACAACATGCCAAAATTTAATATTTTTCTCTCATGTCCCCTAGAACACATTCCAAGGAACATGGAGACATACAAATAACATAGGATTACAAGGTTAATGTCACCTTATCCAAACAGATCCAACCTTGTGGAAAAATGACTGACATGAGGAATTGTGAGCCTTTGGAAAAGGTCCAAATAGAACTAAAATCCTTGCAACATTTGGATAGGGTAGAAAAATCCACAACTACATAACTTGACCATTTTTGCTCAGAATTTCTTCAAATTTAGGAATATGGGTATCCATTTGGCTTCTCTACAAGATGGCAAGCTCAAAAGTTTCTAAGATAGTCAATTTTCTAGATTTGAACTTGGGTAACTAAGGTAAGAAAAGGAAAACCATAACATAAAAATATAACTAACCTAAATACCCAAAAATGTCTCTCAAATCAATTATCAATATTGAGAAAACAAGGGTAGCACAAAGTGTCAACAAGTACAATGACCAATAATGGATCAATGATACTGCTAAATAATGTACATATGAGGCCTTACTTATATAGGCAAGTTTGATAAATAGGACAAAACAAGATTGTGACAATTGTATTAATCCTATGTCATGAGACAACTAAAGGTAAGATCACATGTTTTTAGAGACTTCTAGAAATATTCCTAAATCCTTGAGTAAACATGTGAACATGTGTGAATAAAACCTAATAGGTGAAACCATTAGGTAATATACCCTATTCACACCAACTATTAAAACATACTGTGGTATAAAGCCAAGATTATAAATGATATCAATAACCTCTTGAAGAGATCAATTTATAAATCCTTCTCGAGCCTATAAGTTTATTGTTAGCATGATTCATTGTCCTTTGTATAGTAGGAGTTATTTTAGAAGTCAGTGCCGTTAACTTCAATATTGATTTTTTATGCTTATTGTAGTACTTATTGCAATTAGAAGATTTAATATTTTTAACATTCTTCTATTGTGTAATGCCAACAAATCATTTGTAGAAAAAAGGTGCATTAAGTTATCAAATTCTTCTTTTTCAATTGTTGTAAGTAGTTTGTTTGTGCACCTTATTAACATTTCCCAATCTTGTTATGTTGGTTTTACATTACATATGTTTTATATTTTTTATGAAAGGGTGTTTGAGTTGGAGTGTCAACTTGTTGAAAAAACATTGTTTGTAATGTAACAACTATAGTAAATTATTCCCATAAAATTTTGGAGTTTGAGTATGATGCATATATATATTTATTGGATGATAGGTGGTAGTTTTACTAGGTCACTTATTAGAGTTATAGATACTCCACTAAAGTAGAGTTCTTCTTGGTGGGGAAATGCATCACATAGCCTAGTATCTATCTTTAGTCATAGCTTTGGCCCTATGAATCTCATCTCATAAATCAGGATGTATTTTATGTGTTCCATGTATTTTTGAAATGTTGAAATAGTGATTATCCCTGTAATGGTCACATTTAAATTTGATTGGAATCTTAAGCACTTAATATATAATTGAGACATGTATTTTAAATGCAACAATTATTGTAGGAGCTAGATCCACTAGTTGGTTCTTTTATTTTGGTAGTTTAATTTGAAGTACATTTCTTATGCAGGTGATAAGGTATGATTTTCTATTTCTTGCAATTCCTTGAATGATCATATTCAAGGGTTTCTTTAAGGAATGATATTTGTAGCAATTTGTAATTATTGTAAGTGCTACTTTTTGTTTAGGTGATAGTGTATAGTTTGGGACATTGAACCTAATGGTCATGTGCTCATCCTATTTGCACATTTTGTTCATTTTTATGAATTGAATTGTAGTGTCATATAAATGTCCATGGTTACTCTATATTGATCCCATTTTTTGTTATCGAAATCACACCTAACAAGCATTTAGAGTTCATCTAGATTGACATTATTAGTAAGTCCCATTTGGGACAACAATTCTCATTCATTCATTTATGTTATATTTTTTTATGTTTATCTCATGATTAGTATCTTCTTCCTCTTCACAATTGGCTTCAATTTTAGTTGTGCACTTGATATGACATACATCATATTTGTTTGTATTCATCTTGTTCCAATTTGTTATTATTTTATATTTAGTGAGACCTATGTCTATTTTTATGTCACAAAAATTCTTGCACATGAGTAACTCACTCCAACATAATATTTTGAAATATTCTAAGTCTTATTTTGGATTAGTATAGAACTTTGTGAAAACATTGACAATAGATGAGAATGATCTTACAAATTTAAGTAATGCTAGTGTTTCTAGTTGTAGAGGTTGTTACATATAGGAATATATGTAGCTAGATTGGAATTTTTTATCATTTACAATTCTTTATAGTTGATAAAATAATTTTGGACCGACATTCAATGATGTAAAAGATTAGTTGCAAATGGAAAGGGTTAATTTTTGAATCATATGACATGTTTCTTTTTCTCCTATATCATGGTTTGCAATAATGTTTGTCAGTTGATTTTGATACATTGTCAGAGCTTGGCCTTTAGGTCTTTGATTTGTAGATATTCTTGTTAGCATGTTAACACAACTCTCAAATTTTCTCTCTTCTTTTGATGTATAATTGAAAACGTATTTGAAAATAAGTGCTCATGAAATAGTAGGTTGAATATATATATATTAACCATCCATATTGAAAACATTTTTGGGTTGTATGTTTAAAATATCAATGTTTCTTGTAAGTTCATATTTTCTTACCAAAATCATCACATGTTAAGATAGAGCTAATTTTTTCTTTCCAAAGATATTTCTATTGACGAACTACATTTTCCCCCTCTTACATAGGCATGTTCCCTCATTGCATTTTGTGTTCCTTTGCACATGATTGATTATCTCTTCATAATTATCAAATGGATTTGTAGTGAAGATCTCAATTATTTTTAGTAAGCATGGATCATCAAGTGGAGATTAATGTATTATTTTATTTTTGTGAGATGTATTACAAGGTTTCAAAGTAGTGACATATTTGTGAAAGAATGTCCCTGCTCTTTCAAATTCTAAACAATTTTTCCAGCCAATTTTGTCCATGTTTGGTGCATTCTCAAGAAAAGGGAATCTGTGTACATGTGTCATCCCTTGATGTTTTCATTCATACCTATACCGGTAATTTTTCATATGAATATTTTTTCAATGATCTCCTCATGAAAGATTGTGAATCATTGATGTTGATATAGGGATGTGATATGGGGGTTATGAAATATGTTATATATGTGGTTTTGTTGGTTTGCATCATATATATTATGTCATTTGAGAATAGCTGTAAATCTAGACATTTTGTATCTATTTCACTCACAATGAAGAATAAAGTGGGAGTGGGTGATCCTATTTAGATGATAATATTTGATAGCTTAGCATGAAACTTTTTCCAATATGGTCTTATACCTATTATGCAATATCCAAAATACATAAATTGCTCAACCAACTATGTATTAGGAAGATTTCTTGATTGTGTATGAAGGTTTTCAATAATGGTTGATATGTTTTCTTCTATATTTATTAATAAAAATTATTACAATTCCTTGGATATGATGGATGTCATAAGATTTAAGATAAAATATAAAAGTATTGGGTGCCTTCCAAATCTATGGTCATGAAATCTCATTAAGTGTAATACGTATTCATGTATTTGCACTTCCTTAATTCATGGTTGTATTTATAGTGCATTGCCATTTGGAAAGAGTGTGGGAAATGTCATATCAAAGAGGTCCTCAAGTATTGTATTCATTTATTGGAGATGATATTATTTTGGGCTTGTCAATAATGTTATTAATTCAATCTTCAACTTCTAGCATTCCTTTAATGATTTCTAGCTCATGATGTTTATTTGGTAGTCTAACCATAAATGATGAAGTGTATGTTGATTTGTTTTAATTTTGGTCTTGGTTAGTGCTAGATTCATTATTTGGGAGACCACTACTTCTTCATTTTGAATGATGTGAAGCATGTCTAAAATTTATGTACTTATTTCAAGTAGTTTTGTTAGATAGTCAACATTTATTTCAACATCGCTATAATACTAGCCATATTTAACCTTGTATTATAATGCATCTCTAACATGATTTCTACATACATATAAATTGTAATAGTTTCCTTGTGTATGCAATCTTCAAAATATTAATACATCTAATAATCATTATGTGTGGAAGAAATTTTGCAATATTTTAATGTCTTGTGGGAAGCTAATTGTGTGAATATTTTATTTATATTTCCCTCCATGTGCATGGGTTGTAATATTGGGTTTAATCTTTCTATGAGCATATTTTCTACTTGAGATATTTTTCAGCACAATTGGTTGTTCTATTGGGTCCATATTATCAAATGAGGAAAAAATGATGTATGCATTTCTCATTGAAACATCTTCTACAAGTAGAATTATTATTTGATGAATGGAAAAACATGCTAGGGTAGTGTTCCTTGCATATATAGCACATGATTATATGTTTGATAGTGCATCTATTCTATGTCAAAAAAATTAGATGTTGTCATGAATTTACTATTGTTGTTTGATGATGTTGCATTTTATGGTTCATGTTGTATTTTCTTGCTTCTATGAGTTGCATAGTGGAGTCAATTATGATTTTGGCGTGTTGACTTATCTACTAATTTTGATATTTTTTTATAATTTTTGTATATGATGATGGACACTTATTTTCTCTTTATGGTGAGCATAATAATCTTGATTTCTTTTATGAGTTTGTAGTATTTGGAGTTCTATTTGATGGGGTTCAGTTTGAGATTTTTCTATGCTAGATTCCATCATCTGTAATGTAAAATGGGAGGCTAGATTACTAATAGTGAGAAACAAAAGACAACACTACTACAAAAAAATACTTTTTTTTGTACATTGACATATAACAAGAGAAAAAGGAATGCAATTACAATTGTCTATAATTAAGAAATGTATTTGAGATGAATAGTATAATATGAAACATGCAATACTATAAGAGTTAAACTTTTATATTTTTTGACATAGATAAATATAACTTCTCTCTCTCTCTCTCTTCATATATATTCTTTTATGGAATATAATGGTTGTAGGTCTAATTGTTCTTATCATTGCACAACTCATTGATTTTACTAAACAAGAGATTGCTCTTTGTAGTGAAATCTATCTTCTCAACCTTAATGAATGCCACTTTCAATCATGCTTCATTGTTGTATGTATCATTTGTGAATGAAAAAGGTAAAGAGGAATTGCCTAAGAAGCAAATTTTTATTACTCTTTAGTACTTCTTTTTGTCTCATGATTGAATTTTAAGGTATACAATTTTATTTTTCACATATACCCATGAATTATGTTGTCGCCTCATCAAATGCAACTACCCATATTATATATTTATGATCCTATAGTTTCACTTGAAGTATGTACCTATAATTTCAATCTAAAAATGTGGCCTCACACTTTGAAAAATACCATTTTTCATCATCATTTTGCGTAACTCTTTTCTTACATTGTTTTTCATTTGACTGAATAGGACAAGCTAGATAAAAAAATGAATTATATTTGAGGAATTGCTTTATTTGTTTTACAAGACATTGGAGGGGTTATATTATTTGTGCATATTGCTCTTAAATGTTGCTAATTATAATTCCTATTAATAAGCAAACGTATATCCACAAAATTTGTGGAAGATAAAATATCAATCCATTATGTTAAAACCAAGTTTTCAATTGTGTTTATTTTATATCAAGGTCTATAAATAGATGGGTAGTGAAGAATAATGTAATGTTGTGAGTGGTACATATTTTGAAGTTCCGCACCTTCCTTTTGAGATGTGGGTCCCTATAGATTCACATTTGTAGTTGATACATACATATCTAATAACTTGATGCTCCTTCTAAGAATGTATGTCCCATCCCTTCTTTTTATAGAGCTTGGATCTATGCAAATAAAAAATCTAATATCTTCAATGAGTGAATTATTATTCTTAAGATTTGATTGATATGTGTGAAAGATCATTGATGTTTTTGAATAGAGAGGTCATCTTCAAAGAGACACACTTTTGATTCATCTAGTAAATAGATTTTCATTCCACTATTTAGCTTCTTGTAAATTTTATTAGTAGCCTTAAGGATCCCATTAGATAGTTTAGATATAACTCAAATATGAATATTTGTATAATAAAGATCTACAACTTCATTGAAGCAAGTGACACATGTTTAATGTGTTCATTATTTATAATTTTGAAGTTGAAAACTTGTCCAACTCATTTTTTATGTTTTATTGGTGGATTTAATTCTTTATAGTTACACAACCTTTAGAAGGCACTTCTTTCCTATATTGAGATGCATTTATGTCAAATAATATTATTTTAGAAGTTGGTCTTGTGGATGTGTCAATTTCATTTGAATTTATAGATGGATTACATGAAGTTTTAGCATCTTGGTATACATGTTCATCTTGTTCTATGAAGAGGAAGATATTATCACAAATGACGTCATGATTTATGCATGTGCAAGTTCTAGTTGTAAAATTACAATCCACTTATGTAGTTGTAGTAAGTCAAATTATTAATAATATATAATAGAAGTTGGAAAGATAATATTACCTTTTAAAAAAAATTGAATTTATTTACACATCTTGAGCTACAAAGAATGGGGTAATTGTATCCTATGAGTTGTATTATATACCCCATTTAAATTATCTTAGAAGTTATATAATGATTATACTTTTTTAGCAGTGTCTCTTTGTGTTTGTGGGCTCCATCAAAGAGATCTATTTTATGTCAAGTTTTTGTCTTAGACCCATGCCCAAAGTTAGAAGTAGCTAATTCTTGGAGATGAGGACCTTAGTTTAGCTTTCCATCATTCATGAATTTGATTTCATTTGTAGTCACTAATAAAGACATAGCTTGAGGGAGCTTGAGTATTCCTATAAAATTACATTAGATGAAAAGTATTGTATGGTTAACAATATGAATTATATTTCATTAATTTATTTGAACAACAAAGTATCAATGTTGAAGATGAACTTGAAAGTACAATATTAATTCATTCAAATATTTGTATGCTTTAGAAGAGTATTGTTGATGTGATTTTTCGTGACCGTACCAACACAGAATAAAGTTGCCAACAACTACCCTATTCTCTCTTGATCAAAGTATCTAGCGCGCTAAGATTGCGAGAAAGTTCGTGCGTTCAACTCCAAGGTTCCTTCTAGGTGTTGGATAGTCTTAGTTGGCTCGATGTGATTTTGCTGGTATTTCAAGGGGACTTACACAATTGTTCGGCAGCTGATGGCAGACAACAGATTAAGGGCTTCATGTTGTTCGAATGATTTGTCTGGTAAGTGCAAATTTCCTAATACTAACCAGAAATGAACTGAATTTAAATGAGTGTAGGGCCTAAGAAGTTTATGTTCTATCTAAGGATGGGACATGGGATCAATCTCAATAGACTTCAACCAAGCTTTGCTTTGCCTCGTTTCAGACAACTTCCACAAAATCGGTGCAATCTTTAGAGGAGTAATCAAAGGTATTCAAATCACGATCTAGCATGAAGACACCATCACAACGATGCATGCCAACATATAAATCATAATCAAAGTTAAGTTTCACGATGTTCCAGTTGACCACGCAAGGCGAACCCACCGTCAGCGAGCCCGCTAGTGGTATGGATAAGCGAAGTTTTGTTCAAATCGAGCACCACATTCCACAATTACTAAGTACTTGCATAAAATGAAATCTACTTTACTTTAAGCTACTTCAAGATTCTACGTGAATTGGAAGGACGAAGAAGCCTCGCTAGCTACTCATAACAAAGAAGAGATCACCATCACTGAAAACTCTTTTATTACGAAAGTGTTCACAACAACTTCTTATAAAGTATTCAAAGGGAAGACTTTCCTTCCTTTTCAATCTAAGCTAGACTATCAAACTATGCTACCTTCTATTCTATCAATCTCTCTGTATTCCTTCTTAGAAAAATCATTCGAACCACATGAAGCCCTTAATCTGCTATCTGCCATTAGCTGTCGAACAATTGTGTAAGTCCCCTTGAAATACTAGAAAAAACACATCGAGCCAACTGAGACTATCCAACACCTAGAAGGAACCTTGGAGTTGAATGCACAAACTTTCTCACAATCTTAGTGTACTGGATACTTTGATCAAGAGAGAATAGGGTAGTCGTTGGTGAACTTTATTCTGTGTTGGTGCGGTCACGAAAATCACATCCACAAGTACCTGCAACTTTTTGTTTTTTTGGTATTAATTATAATTTATCAAAATATGATTATACATTATACATGATAATATGAGTTCTTTGGATATGCTATTTATGTCATGCAAGGCCAAAGACAAAATATATACTAGCATAGTTGTACATTTATACAGTCTTGTTTTTCCAACATTTTTATGATCATTACATTGATTTCTACTTTCACTACATCTTCCCAGTCAAAATATCCCAATGGAGGATCTATATCAAACAAATTTCCATTGGATCTTACAACTTCAAATGTCATATTGGTGCAATTATGGTAGGAGGGTTCAGGAAGAACCATCCAAACCATGTAGCTTAGAGTCAAAACAACGAAAATAACACTAGAGAATGATATGTGAACATGAATCTTTACTTAATTGGAAATCTTACATGCAATACATGCCTCATGGGTGAATATCTAGGGCTCACAAGCCTGTTGCAAGGGCATTCAACAATACAACTGGCTAAAGGCCTTATTACATGCCTCGAAGGGTTGATGCAAAAATCTATCTATTAGCCTATCTCTAACTGAATGAACTAATTTCCAAATGACTGAAAATGTTTATAAATATGCTTCTCAAGCTCCAACAAAGGTCTACGTTGGTCACAAGGGTTCATAACTCGATGAATGACCATTCATGAAGGTCGACCTCAAAATATGAAAAGAAAATCCAATGCAAAAAGAAATAACTTGTGAATCTCCAGGATAGGTCCCAATGAACCCAAGATGCTTGTATTATGTTCCATTAGGCTCCACACAATCTGGAATAGGTATGCACTAAGGAATCTAGACCAGGTCGGACCTAAATTCTCTAATTGGTAATTATAGTGAAATTCTGATAGCAATAACTTTCAGTAGGAAAATGCAAATGATATGAAATCTGGATATGATTGATAGATGTCCATGTGTAGATGCTATATCCTACTTTGTGAGCTAAGAAATGATAATGCGGTAAAATGCAAAATGAAATACTGAAACTGTTATTGAATGTAATGCAAGAAAATAAATGTTTTTGGTTGATATAGGATTGTTTTACAACCAGGGATTATCTTGCATCAAACACCTAGGGTTGGAAGAAAAGCGAGTCCCTCACTTTATAGGGCTAAGAGGAAAACCAAGATGGTCCACTTCAACATGAAAAATCCATGATGAATCCTCCACTGGTCCGCCTTTCCACTTCACTAGATATTCTTTGTACTGCTTGTTTCTAGTGCTCCTTTCAGTTTTGGTGTCCAAAATTTGCTCAATCTCCTTCAGTGCTTGATGTGGCAACTGCTCCTTCAAATCCACTTCACTCTTATTGCCACTTGACTATCCTTCATGATACTCATATATTTATGTAACATTGAAAATAGGTCATATACCCAATGTCTCCGGTAACTCTACTTCATATGCATTTCCAAAATCAAAATTCCTTAGAATTTTACACGGTCCAAACTTCCTTATCTTCAACTTATTGTAGGTTCCCACTGGAAATCTCTCCTTCCTTTGATATACCATCACTTCATCTCCAACAACAAATTACTTGTCTTTGGTGCTCATCTTCCTTCTCATTATACTTACTATTCATGTCCTCCAAATGCTTTCGGGCTTGATTATGCAATGTCTCCATGAAATCTACAAATTCTTCTACCTCCGCACTCCTCTTATTCTCCATACTGATGTCTCTTAGCTCTACAACTCTTCTAGGATGTGTTTTGGTAACAATCTGAAATGGTGTCTTCCCTGTACTCTGGTTCACTAAATTATTGTATGTAAATTATGCTTGTGGTAAAACGATGTCCCAACTTCTTGCCTTATCTCCAACCAAACATCTTAACAAGTTACCCAAACTTATGTTCACCACTTCTATTTGTCCATCTGTGTGTGGGTGATATGTTGAACTGAACTTCAAATCTATCTTTATCTTCTTCCACAATGTCCTCCAAAAGTATCCAATGAACTTGGTGTCTCTGTTTGAAATTATACTCTTAGGTAATCCATGCAATCTCACAATCTTCTTGAAAAATAAGTTGGCAACATGGACAACATCATTAGTCTTCTTACAAGGAATGAAATGTGCCATTTTAGAAAATCTGTCCACTAATACCATAATAGAATAATATCCTCTATGTGTTCTTGGCAATCCTAATATGAAATCCATGCTTATATCCTCCCAAGGTCTCTCTGATACTATCAAAGGCTTATACAATCTAGTATTCTAACCACTTCCTTTTGCAACTTGACAAATTTTGCAACTTTGAACATACTTCCTGACATCCTTATATATCTGCAGCCAAAAATAATGTTCATTCACCAAAGCTACTATCTTATCCACTCCAAAGTGTCATGCTAATCCTCCATTATGTTTCTCCTTGATCAAAATTTCCCTCATTGAACTCCTTAGAATACAAAACTAGTTTCCTTTGAATAACATGCCTTCCTGAATGAAATAGTCCAACTATTGGCTTGGGTCAATCACTATTGGTTCCTTACATGCTTTCCAAGCTTCACCAAAATCTACATTATCTTCATACATATGCTTCAGTTCTTCGAACCTTGATACTTCTATCCTCATCTTTGTCAACAAATTCCTTCTTCTACTCAATGCATCCACAACTTTGTTTGACTTGCCACTCCTATACTTCAACAAAAATGTGTAACTCTACAAGAACTCAACCCATCTCATGCGTATCTGATTCAACTTTCCTTGAATGTTCAAATACTACAAAGCTTGATGATTTGTATACAACACAAAATCCTTAGGAAACAAGTAATGTCTCCACTTATTCAATGATTGAATTATGGCATATAATTCTTGATCATAAATTGAATATATTCTTCTGGCATCATTCAAATTCTCACTAAAATAAGCTATAGGTATTCCTTCTTGAATTAACACTGCTCCAATTGCATTTCCACTTGCATCAAAATCAACTTGAAATACTTTATCAAAATCCGATAATTCTAACACTAGTTGCTCTGTCACCTTTTGCTTCAACAATTCAAAACTTCTTTGTTCTTCGAATGTCCACTTAAATTCCTTATTGTATCCTCTCATTATCTTTGTCATGGGATTACAAATTCTACTAAAACAACTGATAAACTTCTAGTAGAAACTAGCCAATCCATGGAATAATCTCACTTCTCCAATGTTCACTATGTAAGCCAATCTACAATTGCTCTTACCTTCTTAGGGCCCATCTTCAATCCTTCAACATAAATAACAAATCCCAAATATACCAACTTTGTCTTCATAAAGCTACACTTCTTGACATTAATCAACAAATTCTCTTCTCTCAATTTTTGTAATACTTGTCTAATGTGCCACAAATGTTCTTCTCTAGTCTTACTGAAAATCATAATGTCATCCAAGTAAACTATGACAAACTTACCCAAGAATTTATTCAGTACCTCATTCATCAATCTCATGAAAGTGCTCGGTGCATTGGTCAATGCGAAAGGCATTACTCACCACTCATATAATCCTTCATTTGTCTTAAATTCAGTCTTCCATTCATCCCCTTCTCTGATTTTGATATAATGATATCCACTCTTGAGATCAATATTTGTGAAATAATTTTCTCTACTCAAATAGTCCATAATGCCATCCATCCTTGGTAATGGGAATCTATACTTGACAGTGATACTATTGATTTCTCTTGAATCTGTACACATTCTCCACTCTCCATCTTTCTTTGGTGTAAGTACAATAGGTACCACACATGGTATCAAGCTTTCTCTGATCAATCCTTTCCTCAACAAATCTTGTATCTGTTGGTTCAACTCTACATTCTCTACTAGTGTCATTCTATGTGCTACCTTATTTGGAAAAATTCTCCAAGTATTAGATCTATATGATGATTGATACTCTGGACTGGCAATAGACCATCTGGTACATTCTCTGACACGATGTCTTCATATTTATGAGCAACTCTGACCCCGAAATAGCAAATCACCCATGTGTCCCTTATTTGTGATTTTATTGTCTCTCTTCTTTCTTTGCACTTATCTTCCTTGTTTGGTTTGTGATGTTATGGTGCTCACGTGTTGTCCCTCACGTGTGGGACAACATAACCATAGTTACATCTCGCTATGTTTCACGGGCCACAACATCACTTTTTCATTCTTAATTTTCTCTCCTTAGGATGTCACATGCTTTTGTGTTCGACACACACCATCCTAAGGGGAGGCTATCATGTCACTTTGATTTTCAGAAAGTGCATTTGGTGGCCAACGAATCTTTTCTCGAAAATCTTTTCAAAAATTGCATTCCTCAATAAGGACCCCTAGCAGAATATTTTTCCTTCATCATGGGTTCGTAAAGAAAGAATTTGGAAAACTCTCCTGCGAGGAGGGAGTACCTTCTCCTACAAGTGAAGTTCTGACCTTCCCCTTGTGAGGGGACCTTCTTCCTTTTGAATTCCTTGATGTAGTGAACATCTTTCAAAAGGATTCCTTGATGTTGAATTGATTTGTGAAAAATACTCACTTTCAAATAGCGAGTCCCTTCAGTGGACCTAGTTTCTTTTGAAGGGTTCCCAAGGGACCCATTTGAAAGCTTTTCCTTCAAATTTTTGACTGTCTGCGTGACTATTTGCTTGTCTTCCTGCATGGCTACTTTTTGTTTTCTAACATGTTTTGTCTACGGATTAACATGTTGCTTTGTAGGTGCACCTGCGAAGCTAATTTTCAATTCAGCTCTATAGAGTGCCCTCACATTGGGATTCCTTCAAGGGAGAGTACCTGGGGGAACCTTCTTTGCAGGTCTGAGGACCTGTGAAGTGCTTGCATCCTGTAGAATTTATCCATCGTTGGTCTATGGCCCTTCAATGTACTTTGTTTGAACCTCCTCAGGACAGTGTACCTATGGAGTTATTTGCTTGCCCTACGCTTTTGAGCTCACCAAATTATGGTCTTCTTCCTCAATAGTTCAGGTATACATTTCTAAACTCTTTCAATCTACTTTATTGAACACTCATTGGCACTCATGTTCGCTAAAGTGGGGGAAAAATGTATAGGAGCGAATTTGCACTCCTCTTGCAAATTCCCCTTTTACACCCTCCACCTTAGAAAAATAAAATTCGACCAAGTAATTCCACGTCCTCATTCTATACCCCATCTAGTTGGTGCTTGTTTTTAGTGTCAGTGGGGGAATTTCTGTCAGAGACACGTGCATGGTGCATAGACGTTTGTGTGGTGTGCTACCGTCCTGACAGGATTCCTGCCTCTGGAATCTGTAGAGGCGTTATGTTCTCCATTGGTGATGAAATGTAATGCCCCTGTGCCTTCCTACTGACCTTTGAATGGCCCTTTCCCCCTCAAAATCACCTTAAAATGGTTATTCTTTATTGTAATTCATCCCTCTACACACCTGAACAATATTCTTGGAAATTCTTAATCTTCTACACACAATTTCGCTCACTCCATACTCTTGTGACCTCAAGCTACTTGTTACACTATTGGCTCCATGTTTCCAACAATCACATCATGCAAATCTACCACAAAAGTTGTAGCTTGATGTCTTGTGAGACTGCTTTTGGTATTGTTGCGGCTACATCAACTCTGCCATAGTTGTGGAATTGCATTCCTCTCTCATTTGGCCTTGAGTGCCTTTGGTCAAGGGTGGTAACACTTTCATATTACTTTGTTTTTGGATTTGAGTAGCTTAGTGTCTCTCGTAGTGCTTGGTTTCATTTCTATTCCAACATTTTTTTTTTATCATATTTCTACATATCTATCTATCTGGCTGTCTTTGGAGGTGGAAACACCAAAGCGGGGGTTTGACTGCAGAAAACCCCTATACAGCCCCAACATTTTTCCTCTCTTAGCTGTGTGTAGGTACACGTTTGTGTGGAGCTTGCTAGAAAACTGGACCCTTCGTGAGTTCATTTCTACCACCTTTTTTTTTGTCACTTCTATATCATCATTCTAGTTATTTTTCTTATTCTGTCTGTTATCATTTTATTTAGCACTTTAAACTTCATTTGCTAAGTTGTTAGTAGATTCCTGGTAATTTTACTGTACTTTTTCACTTTCTATTTGTACGGATGCCAACACACCTGTGAGACACTAGCGTGTCACACTGATATCCCTGACCTACACTGCTATCCTTTGGCAGAAAGTTGTCCAAGGCATAGTTTGGGTTCCAGAGGCCTACTCGTTTAACCCCATCAAAGCTCTCGGGTTAGTAGAGTGAAAAAAGCACTTGAGAGTGCTCTTCATTCTCTATATTTGACTCTAAATGCTTGTCCAACTTGAGGTAGACTAGGGCAGCCTTCCGCTCTTGGCTCTCCATGACTTGGAGCCTTGGTGTGGTTGGTCCCCCTCCTCTACAACAATATTACGACAGAACTTGGTTTTAATTCAATTCTTACAATGGTCAAGTTTTATGGCTAAATAGACACATGTGTTTTGATCCCATTCTTACCATCTTGGGAATATTATGACATTGGGGTTGGCATCAAGGTTTCATTATTAATTTTTTTTCTCCCTCTTTTGCATTAATTGTGAGGTAATGCACCTCATGGACAGTTGATGGGGAACGGGGTGCAGGCGGGCATTAAACTCCTGAACTGGTACCTTCCTCTAATATGGATGGTCAACATGACATCCGGATATCCTATTATTTGATTAAGAATTTTGGTAGCAATTAGCTACCTACCTCCATATCTGGCTTTGGTGATGTACTTTGGAAACATTTCCAAACTATTAATTTCTTTTGTTGCCAATTTTGGTGTTGTCTCTGCCAGGGGCACTGATTCTTAAGGAACTTTCACATGATCTATATTTATTACTACTATCATCTCTTGTGCCAGGTGTCTTGCAAGGAAAATCTTTGGTACTCTCTCTAGGTCCTTTCTTACAATTTTCCTAGTTCTTACATCATGTGTTCTTAAGTTCATTAATAGGTCATGCACTATGATTTCTAGGGGCACAGTTAAATTTGAACTTCACTATCTTTTCTCTTATGCATGGAGGCCTGGCATGCATTTAGAATGTTATTGTAGCTAAATTTAGCGACCTCCTTATTAGGTTCTTCTTGACAAAGTGGTTTTCTATTATTGAGACACCTGGCTTTGTTTCGCTTGGCAATTGGTACTTCCATTAGCTTTGCATTAATAGTCAAATGTGTTTGCACCTCCAACTGGTACAATAGTCTACTAGGTTATTAAATTCTTCTATGTGTGCTTTTCTCTAGTATTATCATGGTTTTATTCAGCTTTCATGCATCTCTTTTCTTGGGTTTTCTTTCATGAGAATTTTAGTCTACTGGTGTTGCTAAAATTGAAAGCTCATTTAGAGTTCTAGTCCCTGCTAGATTGCATGAAATTCGTGATAGCTCCCCCTTCAAAATTGAGAAGTTGCACAAAACATTTGGGATTGAATGTAACCAGGTGGTTGACGCCATTCTTACAGTCCTGGAGGGCGACTGGTTGGACTTCCATGCCATGGCATTACCGCATGAGGTAGCTTCAAGATTTGTTTGAAATTTGATGGACGTTCTATGGTGTGTGGAGATGGTTAAGTATTTGGTAGGAACCTATATCTTTCCTCATATTTTCCCTCTCTCAACCCTTCAACTGGCTCTTGAAGGATACAAAATCCTTCATGGCACCAACGAGATTGGTGGAATCCTTTATCGCCAACACTTGTTATCTGATAAGCACCTCACAAGATTGCTTTGTTTGATGGCTCATGGACTTATTAATGACTGCCCAAGCGAATTTAATTGTTGAATTTTCCATTTAAGAGGCTTCCTGGGGAACTTGGTTTGTGATAGCTTGCAAAACATATATGATGCTATTAAATTTCTCATTTGTCATGCTCTGGTAGAGCCACATGATGTGCCTTTCTTCCCACCTCCTACTGACATCACATCATCCTCTAAAAGCTATTCATGATAGTTTTATTTGTCTTCATGCTGGTTCCTTTTGCTTCTATGATATCTATGTATCTTGTTCATTTCTTTTGCAGGTGAAATTATATGCTTCTAATGACCCTTTTTGGCCACCACAAAATTTTGTTGTGCTCTCTCAAGGTTTTCTAGAGTTTCCCTTAGGGTTTTATAGTGAACCATCTTCTTTCCATTTGGTTTTTTTGGCACCTTTCTTTGGGCCTTGTCGACAACTACCTTTGGAAGGTTTCTCAATTGTTCCTATCACTTGTTCACAATTTCAAGCTCTGCATGTTGCTACTTCATTTCCTCAGGGTTTTTTGTTGCTGTTACTTGCACGAAATTTTAATCAATTTGACATGTACTAGTCTTGGTATTACTTTTTGGTTCAGGTTCATGACATTCAGTTACTTTTGCTATTGCTTGGCTTCTTCTACAATGTGTCTCTGGGAAATTAATGTTTGTATACTTGTAGGTTGATGTATCACTCCACTTAATGAGCTTGATTTTTGGTTTCACCTTCCAATTTTGGAAATTTTGTAATATGTGACTCAGAATATAAAATTTGCACACCTGCTCTTGAGGACCATCACGATGTATTTCCCTCTTTTAATTAATAAATCGTTTAGTGGCTTGTCACATTTTTAAAAAAAATAGTGATGAAAGGGGTGATGAATGATGATGATTGGAAATGATGAATTAGAAGAATACACTAGACATTTTTAGTTGTCTATATTTTTCCCCTCTTTGAGACAATGTACCTTGTTGCATTGTTTGAAAGAAATGTTGCTAATTTGGAAAAAATTGGTGATAAGATGCTCCACTATGCCCTAATGAACAAAGGAATGATGGTCAGATGGTAGGTTTCCCCTCGAGACATTAGCCAAAAAATAATTTTTGGGTCAAACTCACAATAGGTAAATGGGATAGTTTCAATGAAGATGAGGATGAAAGTTGGGTCTTGATGGTGAAGAAATTGATTAGGAAAGGTCAGTGTCATGAAATACGATGAGGGTGGGTGGGATGGGGGAAATCAAGGGTTTGATTATCTATTTATAAGCCCTAGGGTGTCATTTTATACTTATTTGCACACTCATAGTTTAGAGATTTAGAGAGCCCCTAGAGATATTTTAGTATAAAGTTGTTACAAAGATGGCCGGTGTTCCACATGTGATTCACCAAAGAGATCAAGATCGCCAGTTCTAGAGGCCAACCATAACACCTTAGGTGGTATGTTTCTAGCCCTTGAGTCTTTAGTCATCAATTTGAGTGCACTAATTACTAGGTTAAGTTAGACAATCAAAAGCATCAATTCATGAAGCGACACATTTGAAACTCCATACAATGCATTTGATATATTATGTGACACTTTTGATGTTGTTAGCTCACATTTGTAAAAGTGTGACACTTCAGATTTTCTGGTTCACAACTGATGTGGAAAAAGTGACACATTTGAAAAATGGATTATAAATAATTTTGGTAAATGGAAACCCTTGAAGAAAGGCTTACATTTGATTTTACAGTTCAATGCATATGATTTTTAGGTCGCAAATGACTAGAAAAATAATTTTTTGTCTATAAGCTCGCATTCGAAATAGAGACTAGTGAATTTAAAA
Organism: Sequoia sempervirens; assembly: GCA_007258455.2. Taxonomy (NCBI): domain Eukaryota; kingdom Viridiplantae; phylum Streptophyta; class Pinopsida; order Cupressales; family Cupressaceae; genus Sequoia; species Sequoia sempervirens. The sequence continues at coordinate 40,191,626 of VDFB02137365.1, forward strand.
CTTTTTTTAAAATTTTTTGACAAATTGGCGTTGTGTGTGCTATGTTTGCAGGTTACTCTAGACCCAATTATGTTGAGGGAGTAACATCCTACCATTTTATAGGGGATAGACCATCTCAGTGAGCTAGATGCTACATTTATGAGTGTAGTGGGATATTATCATATCACTTTCATGCCTGAGATTAGAGCATAAAGGACTATGATAACCACCCTCGTAGAGATGCGATGTAGTGAGAGGTCTGCATTCATATTTCTGACTAGAGAGGCTATGATCACCCCTAAGGATGTATGGAGGATCTTGAGGATCTTGATTGATGGTGATTGTGTGGTGTATGATACCGAAACTAGCGAAGAAGCCTTGCAACGCGTGTTTCATGATGACGATATTGATATTGAGGATGGTGAGATGGATCTCAGATGAGGGTTAGGGAGATATGATGATCTCACCTTGATGCTAGGGGGTTTGATTTCTAGAGTTATTGTGTTTGATCGTAGATCGTGAGGATTTTTAGTTGGCTAGGGACGCATCCTTGAGAGGATGTTGATAGATCAAGTTGATTATGCTTGGGTAGCATGTGTATTGGCCCACTTATATCATGATATGTACTAGGTCATCTACCAATAGGTGACCAATTTATCTTCAAGAGTCACTTTGCTACACATATGGGTGTGGGAGCATATTGCTAGTACTTGTCCATTGGGACATGTTACTCGTTATGCTAGACATCCATTTATATATTGTTATGAGGGTGAATTGACATAGTGCCACTTAGGCAATCTTGACTATTGAAGATGTTGCATGGACAATATGGATCAATTTATAAAGAGGTCATGGGTGTTGTGTGAGTATGGGATGATGATGCCAACCATCTTTGTTTTTGTCGACAGACACAATGGTTGATAAAACATACACCACACATTATTGAGAGGTATCTTCCAGAGAGGGTTTGATAGTAGTTTGGGGAGGTACAGGGTGTTGCATAGAATATGGCTATGTTCACTCACACTCATTGAGATATTTGTGATTGGGAGGAAATGATGGTCCCTCATTTTGTAGTTGCTAATTTTGTTGGACTGGAACTTGTGTAGTGGAAATGGAAAACTAGAGTTGAGGGTGTGGGGACTACCCTAGATTATGATTTGTGGTGGGTATTGCAGTGGCCACTCATATTCACATATCTATAAAGTGGGGCGGTGAGGAGAGCTAGACATGTTCTCGAGCCAACTAGGGCTCACAGAGTCAAGCAATATATAAAGGGAGGTGGAAAAGGCGGTCTTGATCAGGGAAAGATGGGAGGGAGAGGGGATGACAACTAGATGGGATGCAAGATAGAGGGGCTTGGTGGAGTTGGGAGATGATGGCTAGAGAGGTGAGGGGAGAGAGGAGATGATGGAAAAAAAGGTGGAGAGGATGAGGATATGGGTGTGCAACTTGGAGTCACACTTTTAGAGTGAGACTATTCCCTTAGACCATTCCCTTAGGGAGTGTGATGGATACCATGTGGATGTGGACAAGCTCTCATTATAGCTAGCACAATGGACAATGGAGAGATATGATAAGGTACCTCAATGATAGTAGGCAAAGTTATAGGTAGATCAGTTGACTATTGAGAGGGACGTGAAGAGGGAACATCAGCAAAATTTGGAGGCAACGAGTGGGGGTGGAGGAGGAGGTATAGTCATCTCTATGGATAGTTATGTGGAGGATATGCATAGATTGACGTAGGAGGTGACCTAATACCATATGGTATATGAGGTAGTAGTTCCACAAGGGAGGAAGACACTTACATTTTTAGTTAGGAGAAAAGCGAGGAGAGATGCTAGATCAAAGAGATGATCGGACGGAGGATCAGTGGGCCATCTGCCATTGGTTCCATAGCTATTATAGCTTGTCCAACCCACAATATAGGATCTAGGGGCATATCATGTAGGTTAGCAGGGTGTTTCTCCCCATCCACCCTCTCTTGGTCAAGAGAAGGAGAGGGGGAGTTCCATGTAGATTGCCTTTATATATATGATGTACACATATTTTTGATGTAGACACACATTTTGATATGCCTATAGGCAGATGTATATGTATGTTCATGGCTCATGATGGCCCTTGTACAAAAAAATGTATATGGATGATGTATCATGACATATTATTTTGATGTATATATGAGATGTGATTTTGATGCGGCTTTGGTGTGATATTATGTGATGTTATTATTTGCATGGGATGGATATGCTATATGATTTGATGTATGCATCTAATTATTTATGTTTGATTCTATGGTATATGATGGTGTTAAGGCTTTTTTGTATTTTTATGATGAATAAGATGACTATATGATGATGCCATGGTTATGGATGCATGATGTATGATGTCATGATGGTACTAATGATTTGTGTATGCAATGATGTGATGGATTTTTTTTATATTTTGTTTGTGTCATGATACTTGGATAGAATAGTTAGTATGATGATTAGGATAGAAGAAATAATTTTGGATAGTGATGAATAGATGGATAGAATTTGGATAAATGATGGATAGATGAATAGATGGATATATAGATGATTTTGATAAAATATTCATGAAAACTATGGTTATTGAGATGATTTGGAATTTTTATTAGAAAATAGAACGGGAAAAATGAATTTTCTTTTGCTTTTTTGGTTATGTTAAAAAAATGTAGAGAGAAATCCTTTTTTTTTAATAGGAAGTAGACACTATGAACCATGGTATGACGAACTAGGGTGGCACTGTATCTATTACATGGACTTTTAATCTGAAAAAAAATAGGAGTATCCTTATTCATACTAGACATACAAAAAATATTGTTTTATCATGTGAGAGAATAAAGCTCAAAGCAAGTTAGGCCTATGCACAAAAGGTATAAAAAATTGATATGCAACGGTAATTTGTTATGCTTGAAACTACCTCTATACACACAAGGAAAGTATTCACCATGGTAGTATTATAATAATTCCCCACAAGCACAACAAACAAAAGCAATGACTCTAGACACACCAAGATATTGAAGATTGAGGTGGCTTTAAGCAAGCAATAAAATGAGACAAAAGATGAATCAAAAGAAAATACTATTTGATAAAATGTATCCAAGCCATCATATCTCTTTCCAAAGAGATTGCAATTATTGATTCAATTGTGCCTATTTTATGAATGATATAATTGTTAAGGCAATGATGTTGGATGCTGAATTAAATGTTTTAGGCAATTGGTATGTAGGTAGTGGGTTTGTTTCAACAATGATCGATGCTTGTAGTTTTTCATGAATGTTCTAGGTTTCAATGATTGCCATATTTGCTTCTACTTACTTTTTCATGGATGAGTGTGATGATAGGTTTATTACAAGTGATGTTTTTATTGTGGATGGGCGAGTTGTGTTGATTTGTTTTTGTTGGATTTTGGGAATATTTAAATATTTTTTTGAACTTTTGTTGGGGTATTTGAGGTTGTTTTTGAACTTTTTTTGGAATACCTGAATGTTTTTGGATTTTGAAATATTTGGATGTTTTTGAATTTTTGGAATATCTAAATGTTTTTGGATTTTTAAACTATTTGGATGTTTTTTTTTGGATTTTTTGACTATTTGGATGTTTTTGCATTTTTTGACTATTTGGATGTTTTTTGGATTTTCAATTTAAGATAATGAACAAGGATCCAATTTGACTACTAGGTTTAGGAAAATTCCCCAATTAGATGTAGGATCATTTTATTATGGACTAAGATGAAGTGATCTTAGGATGATACTAGGTGAGATGGGTAGCATTAGATATTGGTAAATTACCAAGCCATGCTAGGCGTATAGGTGAAAATATGATAAGTGAATTGATGAATATTGATGAAATGTTGGTTTTGTTATGGATGGAATGAAAAATAATTTGTATAGATGGTAGATGGTGATCATTACACATGGCATATGTTTTCCAATTTTTCACCAAGGTACTTGTCCAAAGTGCCACCAAAGTGGTTTTCACTAGAGGATGATTTTTATCTTTACTTTTTTTTTTTGGATTTCAAATATGCATAGGGATTGTTTTCTAGGTTTTCACTAAGGTGCTTGCACAAGGCACCATCAAAGTGGTTTTCACCCTTGGAAAAAATATTTCTCTTTACTTTATTTTATTTTATTAGGACACCCCAATGGATTAAGCATGGAACTGCTTGAGGTGATGGCTCACCTTCAGGAATAACTAGTTGATAGCCTACTGAGCCATAACTCACCATGAATACAAATGGTCCCAACCAATTTGGTTCAAATTTTCCCTTGTTATCTTAATCTTACCGATTCTTCTCATTTTCCTTAGGGACTAGATCACCTATATAGGAAGTTTTGGTTCTTGATCTTCTTGTTATAAGTACGATGAAGAAGATTTTAGTAAGCTTGTAGATGATTTAGTGCACTGAGATGAATTTCATCTAGCAATTAGAGCTCGTGTAATCTCAATACTCTATACTCTTAATTGTCAATAAGATGTTGCAATGACACTCTCAAAAAAGGAATTTCGACCTTAATAGGCAAGATTGCTTCGGTGACATAAACTAGGGAATATGGTGTAACTAGTAGGCATTTGGATACTAGTACAATAAACCCATAAGACATGATTAAGTTGGAGGTTCCAGTCACAACCATCTTCATTAACTTTCTTGAGGATTTTAGGATGGTTTTCTTAGATGATTCAACTTGACCGTTTACTTGGGGGTAGTATGGTGTGGAAAAGTGGTGTTGGATATGAAATTGGGAGAAAATAATTTAGACATCCTGATTTTTAAAGAGTGTCATTATCTATGATGATGACATGGGGAAAACCATTCCAAAAAAATAGATATTTTAGGATGAAATTCACTATTTGTTTGTTGGTAAACTAGGTGAGGGGGATGAAATCTATCCACTTCGTAAAGAAATCAATGGTGATAATAATGAATTTATGACCATTGGATGATGTGGGAGAGATCTTGCCTACGAGGTTGAGTCCCCATTGTGAAAAGGGCTATGGTGTAGTGACCGGTTGCAACTCTTGAGCTAGTGCATGAATAAGATCACCATGTTGTTGACACTATAAATACTTCTTAAAAAAATACTGTACCTCTCGATATCCTATCCTCAATAGATTTTTAGCAAGGGTAGGGAAACTAGAATGTGACCCACAAACACCTTCGTGTACCTCAAGTAGGGTAGTTGTTGCCCCTTTCAAGTTGATATCTAAGTAATGTACCATCGAGAATCTTTTGGTAAAGAGTTCCACCAAGAATGGTGAAGAAGGACAATTGACATATAAGGATATTCTTCAAGTTCATGGTAAGGTTGGGTGGTATGGTACCATTTTATAGTTAATTACATAAATATCGTGGTACCAAGGGAAATTAGGACCAACAAGTTCACACATGAATTTGGATTTGGGGGCATCAAATGCAAAAATCAATAATTTCTCAATGAGAAACTCACACTTCTGACTATTATGAGTTATGTCTAGGAGATACCCTATAATTTCCATAATATTTATAGCCTTGTTGTTCACTCTAGATATTTTCTCAAATGAGATAGTATTAAAATATTATTTGGAGTTGTTAACCATTCTCTTGTATGGGAGAAATTTATCATCCTTTGTTTGGTAGTCATCATTGAATTGTCTAACCACTAGTTGTGAATCACCATAAACCTGTAACTCTTTGATTTGTTATTGAATAACCATTCTTAGTCCTATGATAAGTGATTCATACTTGACAATGTTGTTTGTGCATGAAAATGCTAATCATATGATTTTGGGATACAATCACCTTGAGGTGTGATAAATAGGAATCCTACACTTGAACCATGTTGTGTATGTGAACCATCAAAGTATAACTTCCATTGACTTGTTGGAGTGATAGTGAAGACTACTTCATCTGGAAACTTTGATATGAGAGGATTACCATCGTATAATGGTGCTTCAACTAATTGATCTACTATGACTTGTCCATTTATTGATTTTCTATCTAGATACTCTATGTTGAACTCACTAAGTATCATGAACCATTTAGCCATGTAGCCAATGGGTGTTGCTTTGGCTAATAGATACTTTGATGGATCTACCTTAGAGATAAGCTTAATTTGGTAGTTGAGCATGTAGTATCAAAGATTTTGTTGAAGAAAAGATGATCGCTAGACATGCTCTTTCAATGGGAGTATAATTAATTTCATAGCCTACTAATGTTTGAATAATGTAATAGATTGCTCTATTTTCCAGAGTCATCATATTGTGCCAAGAGAGTGCCAAATGTTGTTGATGTAGCTAAAATGTACAAGATCAATGGTCTATCTAGAACTGGAGGCATCAATACTAGAGGTGATGCTAGGAAATCCTTAAGATACTAGAAAGCTTGCTGAAACTTCTCATTCCATTTGAATGTGAGATCCTTGGGTAGGAGATGAGAGAAAGGATGACATTTATCTGCCAGTCGTGCTATGAACCATTAGATGGATTTTAACTTCCCTTAGAGGCTACAATTTTTTTTAAGAGTCTTTGGTGGAGGCATCCCAATTATGGATTCAACCTTTGTGGAGTCTACTTCAATACCTCTATGACACATGATGTATCCCAATAGCTTTATGGAAGTGACACCAAATATATATTTCTTTGGGTTAAGCCTCACTTGATACTTCTCTAGTCTGTCAAATATATGTGCTAGAACATCTAAATATCCTTTCCTTATGACTAATTTTTCTAGGAGATCATCTACATAGTCTTCCATAATATTATGAAACATGTCATGAAAGATCATTTTCATAGCTCGTCGATATGTTGCACTTGCATTCTTAAGACCAAATGACATAACATTCCAACAATATGTACCCCAAGGACATGTAAAAGTTTTCCTAGGTTGGTCTTCTTGTGCTATGTGGATTTTGTTGTATCCTAAGAAACCATCCATGAGGGAAAGGATCTCATGACCTACTGTCAAGAATCTCTCGATGCTCTCAGTGAAGCATATCTAGAATCTCATATAGTAGATGATGGTTGATGAGTTGGTCATTCTTTTTAGTCATTCACACGCACTCTTTGAGTTAAAAATTTAGAATTACAAAATAAATGTAAAAGAAATGTAAAATGCTCAAGGCATGATGACAATGACAACCCCCCTTAATTTTTTTGATCCCCCTTGAATTATCACTTTATATAAATTTTAGTGCATATAAAAATTTCAAGAACAAATAATGACACTTTAAAATTGAGTGTGGCATTGTTTCCAATTAAATGGGCAAGTGATATTTACTTTCACCAAAGAGATACTCAAATTGAGTAGCTAATATTCCTCTGCATGTTCCTACGTCATCCTCTAGGTTTCGATGATTTCCATATTTGATTGTTTTTACTATGCCAAAGATGAGTGTGATGATAGGTTTATTATGGGTGATGATTTTATTGTGGATGGGTGAGTTGTGTTGATTTTTTTTTGTTGGATTTTGAGAATATTTGAATGCTTTTTTGAACTTTTGTTGGGGGTATTTGAGGCTGTTTTTGAAATTTTTAAGAATATATGAATGTTTTGAATTTTGAAATATTTGGATGTTTTTGAATTTTTGGAATATCTAAATGTTTTTGGATTTTTAAACTAGTTGGATGTTTTTTTTTGGATTTTTTGACTATTTGGATGTTTTTGGATTTTTTGACTATTTGAATGTTTTTTGGATTTTCAATTTAAGGTAATGAACAAGGATCCAATTCGACTACTAGGTTTAGGTAAATTCACCCAATTAGATGTAGGATCATTTTATTATGGACTAAGATGAAGTGATCTTAGGATGATACTAGGTGAGATGGGTAACACTAGATACTGGTAAATTACCAAGCCATGCTAGGTGTGCAGGTGAAAATATGATAAGTGAATGGATGGTTATGGATGAATGTTGGTTTTATTATGGATGGAACAATTTTTTTTTGATAGATGGTAGATGGTTCTGATTACACATGGTGCCTATTTTCCAAGTCTTCACCAAGGTACTTGTCCAAAGTGCCACCAAAGTGGTTTTCACTAGAGGATACTTTTTATCTTTACTTTTTTTTTTGGGATTTTGAATATACATAGTGTTTGTTTTCTAGGTTTTCACTAAGGTACTTGCTGAAGGAACCACCAAAGTGGTTTTTACCCTTGGATGGATTATTTATCTTTACTTTTTATTTTATTTTATTAGGATACCTCAATGGGTTAGGCATGAAACCGCTTGAGGTGGCTGCTATTGATGGGCTCTTGTAAGGGATCAAATTCAAGCATAACTAGTTGATAGGGCATAGATTGCTTTGACTACAAATGGTCCCAACCAATTTGGTTCAATTTTTCCTTTGTTGTCTTGATCTAACTAATTCTTTTAATTTTCCTTAAGGACTAGATCACCTATAGAAATTTTTGGTTCTTGATCTTCTTGTTATAAGTACGAAAAAGACAATTTTGGTGAGCTTGTATATGATTTAGTGCACTGAGATGTATTTCATCTAGCAATTATAGCTCATGTAGTCTAGATATTATATACTCTTTATTGTCAACAAGATGTTGTAACAACACCCTCAAAAAAGGAAGTTCAACCTCGATAAGCGAGATTACCTCGGGCTATAAACTAGGGACTATGGTGTAGCACTAGTAAGTGTTTGAATACTAGTATAGTAAGCCCATAAGATAGGATTAAGTTGGAGGTTCCAGTCACAACCAACATCATTAACTATATTCTTGAGGATTTTAGGATGGTTTTGTTAGATGATTGAACTTGACCATTTCCTTGGGAGTAGTATGGTGTGGAAAAGTGATGTTGGATATGAAATTGGGAGGAAAGAATTCAAACATCCTAATTTTTAAAGGATGTGCCATTATTTGTGATGATGGTATGGGGGAAACCATACCAAAAAATTAGATAGTTTAGGATGAACTTCACTATTTTTTTTTTGGTAATGTAGGTGAGGAGGATGAATTCTATCCACTTCATAAAGTACTCAATGGTGATAATAATGAATTTATGACCATTAGATGATGTGGGAGAGATCTTGCCTATGAGGTTGAGTCCCCATTGTGAAAAGGGCCATGGTGTAGTGATAGGTTGCAACTCTTGAGCTAGTGTGTGAATAAGATCACCATGTTGTTGACACTATAAACACCTTAAAAAAAATAGTGTACCTCTTGATCCATGGTAGGCTAATAGTATCCTATCCTTAGTAAATTTTTAGTGAGGGTAGGGCCACTAGAATGCGACCCAAGGGTAGTTGTTTCCTCTTTTGAGTTAAGACATATACATAATGTACCATTGAGATTCAAGCAATATGATTGGCATACAAAGGATTTCTTTAGGTTCATGTTAAGGTTGGGTGGTGTAGTACCATTTTATGGGTAACTGTAAATGTCATGGTACCAAGGGGAATTAGGACCAATAATTTCACACATAAGTTCATATTTGAGGGAATCAAATGCAATAACCAATAATTTATCAATGAGAAACTCACACTTCTAACTATTATGAGACATTTCTAGGAGATAACCTATAGTTGACATAACATCTGCAACCTTGTTGTTCACTCTAGGTATTTTCTCAAATGAGAGTAGTAAAATATTGTTTGAAGCTATTGACCATTCTCTTGTATGAGAGCAATTTATCATCCTTTATTTGGTAGTCACCATTGACTTGTCTAACCACTAGCTATGAATCACCATAAACTTGTAACTCTTTGAATTGTTATTGTATAGCCATTCTTAGTCCTATGATAAGCGCTTCATACTCGACAATGTTGTTTTGCATGGAAATGCTAATCGATATGATTTTGGGATACAATCACCTTGAGGTGTGATAAATAAGACTCCTACCCTTAAACCATGTTGTGTATGTGAACCATCAAAGTATAACTTCCATTGACTAGTGGGAGTGATAGTGAAGACTACTTCATCTATAAAATTTGATATGAGAGGATTGCCATCATATAATGGTGCTTCAACTAACTAATCCTCTATGACTTGTCCTTTTATTGATTTTCCAACTACACACTCTATGTCAAACCTGCTAAGTATCATGACCCATTTAGCCATGCAACTAGTGAGTGTTGCTTTGGCTAATAGATACTTCAATGGGTCTACCTTAGAGATAAGCTTAATTTGGCAGTTGAGCATGTAGTATTGACTTTTGTGAAGCAAAGACAATTGATAGACAAGATTACTCAATGGGAGTGTAATTAAGCTCATAGGGCCTACTAATGTTCAGCTAATGTAATAGACCACTCTCTCTTTCACAAAATCATGTTGTGCCAAGAGAGCACCTAATGCTATTAATGTAGTTGAAATGTACAAGATCAATGGTCTATCTGGAATTGGAGGCATCAATACTAAAGGTGATGCTAGGTAATCCTTAAGCTATTGGAAGGCATTTTGAAATTTCTCATACCATTTGAATGTGACATCCTTGTGTAGGAAATGAGAGAAAGGATGACATTTATCCGCTAGTTGTGCTATGAACCGTTTGATGGATTGTAGCTTCCCTTGGAGACTATAAAGTTTTTTGAGTCTCTGGTGGAGGCATCCCAATTATGAATTTAACCTTTGTAGAGTCTACTTCAATACCTCTATGAGATACTATGTATCCCAATAACTCTATTGAAGTGATACCAAATACACATTTCTTTGGGTTAAGCCTCACTTGATACTTCTTTAGTCTGTCAAACATATGTGCTAGACCATCTAAATGTCCTTTCCTTGTGACTGATTTTTCTAGGAGATCATCTACATAGTCTTCCATAGTGTTATGAAACATGTCATGAAAGATCATTATCATAGCTTGTTGATATGTTTCACCTGCGTTCTTAAGACAAAATGACATAACATTCTAGCAATATGTACCCCAAGGACATGTAAAATTTATCTTATGTTGGTCCTCTTGTGCTATGCAGATTCAGTCGTATCTAGGAAAACCATCCATTAGGGAAAGCATCTCATGACCCGCTATTAAGAATCTTTTGATGCTTTTGATGAAGCATCTCTAGAATCTCACATAGTAGATGATGGTGGACAAGTTGGTCATTATTTTCAGTCATTCACACATTCTTTGAGTTAAAAACTTAGAATCATAAAAGAAATATAAAAAAAATGTAGTGTTCAAGTCATGATGACAATGACAACCATCATTGATTATTTTGATCCCCTTGAATTAGCACTTTATATATTTTAGTACATATAAAAATTTCAATGTAATAAATAATGACACTTTGTAATTGAGTGCGACATCAGTTCCAATAAAATAGGCAAGTGATATTTACTTTCACAAAAGAAATATTCAATTTGAGTAGCTAATCAAAAGATACAATAATCATATATGCCTAATTTTGCACTTAAAAACTTAAAGTTTTCTTGTTAAAGGATGAGACAAAATATGTGTTAAACAACACATTTTTCATATCATCTTGATGCTAAAGTCTTTGGAACAGAAATAGCTTTCCATCGACTTTTCACAATTAAGATTTTGACTTCCTATTTGAAAGTTATAAAAAAAGAAAAAGTCCCCCCTTTTACAAGCTTTAGATATATCTTGATAGACAATCTTTCTAGTAAATATAAACTACTAGAATTTTACAATAGCATTAGTGATTAGCAAAAAAGCTATGATTACAACACCTGTCAAATTGATATGTTATCAAGTGATCCATTTGATGGTTGACCAAAGCTTGAGGGAGACATGAGGTTTGAGAGACTGAATCAAGGGAAGATGTGACATTCAACTAACCACGACAAAAAATGCTAAAAAATGAACATACATTTGTAACATTTAATGCTATGGCTAATGAAAATAGAATGCCAAGATCAAAACTTCATGGGCCAAGTCAAAGAGGCATATTGACTGGGTCGTACCATTATAGGATAATTATTCGTGGTAGAAAAGCTAACTAGTGGTATGAAGCTGGAGTACGTATGGAAGATCGAGTCCAGTTGTGTGCGGTGGCAAATTAAAAGAGTCGTGTGCCTGCCAATTGTAACACACAGAGATCCACACAACTCTAAAACTCACATGAAGTTGCACTACTCAGAGAATACGCCTCTATTCATTCACTCCTCCTCATAGCACGTCCCTTCACATTCTTCTCATTGACCACCACAACAGACTCCAGGTCGGCAATGACAAGTGGCATCTATGGGATTAGATCTGCTCATGCTTTCTTGCAGGATATTCAAGAGCAGTCTTAGCAAATTTGGAATACCAAACAACTATTTTCGCACTGCCTTTGTTATCTTACACGACCAACTTCAAACAATACAATGAATTGACTTTGGTTAGCTTGCACAGATATAAATCCTATGCCACTTCCCGCACAATACATATTTGGCTTAGTGTTTGACTACACAATGCTGAGAGGGGTTCGATGCTGATTGAGGAAGATAAGGAGTCCAAGTTCATGGAGTCCAACCTACTCAAAATGCCCTCATCTCTATTTTTCAAAATATACTCCTTAGCTTGACATAATGCTAGGGCCATTTCCATAGAATGGTAGAGTTTTGTTGTCCACAACAAACTATGCCATCTATGAGAATGGAGGTTGATGTGCAAACAATATTTAATGATGCAAATAATGCAGGCATGTACAATGCTTCTATTGCTAAGAACAACATATCTCTCATGTATGGCATGATCAATGGAAAATAAATCAAGTACTTACATAGATAGAGTATGAAAAATTTGAGATAGAAACACCACACCAATGCTCTACATGTCCCTATGTCATCCTCTGGTTGACCTTTCTATGGTGATAGATTTGAGTTTGTGACAAAAAATAATTGAGTGGGTTATAGATAATGGATCAACTTCTTTGTTGTGTGGTCTCTATCTACAAACAAAACATATGGTTGCTCCAAAATATTATTCCCATAATGGAGATCACAAGACCTCTGTCTAAAAGACATCAACCTCAATGAAACCAATAAGAATTTGAGATTACACCAAAACATAGATCAATTTTACATGCAAATCAAATTGCATGGAACTCTGGACTAGGCTTGATGCAAGATTTTGGGAAGGGTTTTTCTTGCATGTCTTTGACATCATGTTAAGATTTCCAAGATCATAAATAAAAAACCAAGAAAATTCCACAAAACACTTGCACACAATAAGCCTAATTGCTATTATCAAAGAGTTGATAAAAGGGTTGAGATAAATGTACATAGTAACCTTGCTTATATAGGCAAGGTGGTGAAGATAGGCAAGTCAGATACAATACATGACCATCCCTCCAATGATGGAATACTTGTAACTCACATGATAAGTGTTCTTGTGTGTGGCAAGTGACCATGCAAGAGGTGTCTCACAAAGTGAGGACACTTGTCTCAACCACATGAGATGAGAAAAAACTATAGAAGTCCATAAGTGGAGACTTAAAGCAATATGAATAAGACTCTCTCTAGGTATGCAAAAAGATAGCTAGTTTGATGAATTCACTATTTACACCAATAATAAGCACATCAAGAAGTTCTTAGGGAGGTAAGAAACTTTGATAAAGTGTTCAGTTTTAAGTTCCCAAAGGACTCAAAACCACCAAAAAGATTATTATTCTCTTCTAAATCCCCAACAAAGGGCTAGGTTAAAAGGTATCAAGAGTTCCTAAGAATATAGGAACCGTCGATGAGGAGATTGGTGTTAGGTTCTTACTAGGGTTAAAGACTTGACAAAGGATGAAAATTTTAGGAGTCTTTAAGGAGTAAGGAATATCCACTGGATAGATAAAGTATTTGGTGCCTAGTTCCCAATGAACTTGGAACCCCTAACTAGAAGAGTTAAACAATTTGGAAAAGGCTTGGTACTCCAAGTTCCTGATGAGGTCAAAACCTTTGATTAAAGGAAAAAAGGTTATCTCAATGAAAGATAAGTTGAAATTACTATTTTAAAAGGTTCTTAAGGATGAAGACTAAAGTAAAGCATATTAAATGGTTCCTGTGACCATAGTCATAGTATAGGTTAAATACACTAGATTCATACAGATTTGAGGCATATTTAATCCACTAATCCATGATCCCAATGAGATATTCAAAATAATCAAAAAACTAAATAACAATTAAACTAACATGAAATCAACATGAAAACGTAAAGGAAACTTATTTTAAGACCTTGAATTTTATCCCATTGGGGTAGTGGTGTCACATTGATGTGGAATGACGACCCTTTCCCAATCCCTTGGATAATATGAGCTTGTTTCAATTGATTTTATTAAAGAAAATCAATGAAACAAATGAGATATGTGTGAAACATGATGCAAAACTAACATGATAAAGATGAGTTCTAAATGCCAAGATGCTTGATGATAACATGGATGTAAGCTAAGATAAATGGAAACAAAGTTCAAAGATGCAAGCCATGGAAGCAAAATATGCTAAAATGAGTGTAAACTAAGCTAACATGGATGCCATCAATAGATTCTTAAACTAAAATAGATGAAGATTAATCTAAAATGCTTAAAAATATGATAAATATGGATGCAAGTGAGTATGAATTTCAACAACATAACTTTGCTATCAAAAGAGGATCCATTTCTCTCCAAATAGTGATATATTTATGGGAAATCAAATGAAAAATCAAGGGCTTAGATCAATTTGATCTATCAATGGTCAATAGTGAATGAAGGGTGAAGGCATGTATCAAGGATTCTCATCAATGGATGAGATCAATGATCACAGATGGATCAAGGAAAGATCAAGAGATACAAATGATTCAAACAAACTTTGTAACAACTTTGAAAGTTTGTTTGAAATAAATCATTCCCTTTTTGGAGCCAAATAGGAGAATATTCCTTATGCAAGTGGATGGGAGGGGAAATTAGCAAATTTAGTAATTAAAACTAAATTTTAATGTGTAAGATGAGGAATGTGAGGATATTCATTAAATTATTGGTTTACTTAATGAAAAGGGATGAGTTACATTTAACTAAATGATTTAGATTTAATAATTAAATGAGAAGAGATAAAGGGAGGGGTTTAAATTAAATAATTTCCATTATTTAATCAAACTAGATGAAATGTTCATGTGAGGGTAGGAATTAACCTAATTAGATTAATTAGATCAATAGATGAAAATGAAGAATTTAATTAAATAACTAGGTTAATTTAATCAAATAGGCGAAAAGAGGATGGATTATAGGATGAAACGATGTTAGTATACCGAATTCAAGTGTGTAATACCATTTATGACATTTTTAAGTGTATAGTTCCTAAGTGGAAAAAAACCTCTAATAAAAATGGTCAATTCTTAGTTTCCACTAGAGTGGGAATCCTTGATTAGAAAATAATAGAGATGACATGGAACTTGTGGAAAAGAAGATAATTTTTTTTTATCTAATGCAATGCTTAAAATATTTGTGTCGATTCATTTATGAGGAAAATATGTGAAAAGGTTCAACTACTAGCTATAAGGAGTATAAAACATAAAATTTAACATGCCATGAAGTGGGAAGGGAAAGAAGAGGTGGAACATACAAAAGAAAATAAAGGAAGAAATATTGCCAACATGAATGTGAGAAGCTTCCATACATAAAGATTGGAAAAAGGGCCATCAAAGAATAGGTAGATGATTCACCATTAGAGGAGAGATGAGATGGTTCATCATTAGAGAAAGAATGATGAATAAGAGAATACTATAAAGAGAGATGGAGTTAGACATAAATGCAGATATTGGTTGAGATGAATAAGTTAGTGAAGAACAAATAAATCACATAGGAAAGATGAGGTAAGAAATTTATGTAATACAATAGTTATTGAAAGCCTAGTTAGGAGATTGTCTGGAATGTAGGAAAATTCTAAAGAATATATTTTTTGTAATAATAATGATTGTAATTTGCATTTAAAATCATTGAATATCATTTGATTTATGGGTTCTTCCATTATTATTGTGGATATTGTTGTGTTGGCTATGTGACTAGGTTGTTTGATAAGACCCCCTAGCCTCAACTACATCAATCCACCTTTAACTTATTCAAAGTTCATTTAATTTATTGGATATATATTCTAATGACAATGAGATCATATTCCTTGAAGTATAACTTGTTAAACACAATGATATGCTAAGAGGGGGGTGATTCAACATATATTAAAAATTAACCATTCTCATTTGTAGATTAACAACACATCACATTAATTAAAGAAACAAAACAGAACACATGTGCATCACATAAATATTGCAAGAATCTTTATATGGAAAACCCAATGAGGAAAAAAACACTATGAGGATTAACTCACAATATATGTAGCTCATTGCTAATAAGAATTACAATGTTTGAGGCTCACTTCCTATGGACTTGCAGACTAAGGTATACAACCTTAGAGAAAGATACATGAAATTTATAATGAGAAAAAATGATTATGAACTGATTTTAAAGAAGCATCTAACACATGTTGGTTATGCAATCACTATTTTGCATAATTAGCCCTTCACATTGATTTCAGAAACTTCATCTTTTGCATTCTACTCATCATTATTCACTATCAATTGCCACCTTCAAAAATGAATTTTATCTTCTATATATCCTCTGCAGAGCCTCAAAACCTTTATTAGGTCGGGTCCAAGATGACCTTTACAAGAAACATTTGATATCTCACTGATCGACTCCAATTATGTATAATATTTTCTAGAGAAATAAACACAAATTAGCACACTATATTTTAGTATAACAAATTCTCCAAAATAAAATTAACTAATAAGGATCAACCACTCATGATGGAGACAGGTTTGTCAGCCTAAATTATGATACTACTACCAAAAATGTCATTTTTTCACCTTTGCATTCTGAGGGAGAGACCAAAAATATCATACAAAATAAGAAGTAGGCATTACAACTTATGCAAAATATCTCCTCAACCTTCTCCTGAAGAATTTGATCATCATATGTTGGTGCAAGAGGAGAAACCTACTGAATATACAAAAACAGAGCAATCCAGATAGACTATATCCAATTGTCATTCCAAAAATAAACTTGTGGATCACTACATCACTTGATACTACTAAGTAGTATTCTTTTATCATTACAAAACATATTTACAAAATCACAAGATCATCCTTTCACTTCTGGATGAATGCGGAGCATTTCACCAAAATTTTCTCTGTTGGGGTACATACTGGAACACAAATACTTGCAACTCTCAATGTAGAATGTGTGATAACTTGATTTATTGGATGTGGTGAATTTATAACACAAACATCTTTCCTTCAAAACCATAAGACAAAATACTTCACTATGGAAGAATGCAAATCACCATATCATGACTTTGACTTAGAGTATGCCTTGTGAGTACCTTAGTAATACTTCTACAACATATCTTTGTATATGGTACATAAAACTAAGATGATATCAATGTAAACACATTATGAACATATCAGAACGTTAGAATTATCCTTCGTATCACACTTAGTTACCATATTGAACATTGTTCTTCCCTATGCAGCTCTGCAGACTTGCTCCAACTGATATCACAACATAACAAATATCTTCGGAGTATGTCCATACTTCAATATTACATCTGACATCAATGTAACTCATATTGGGTTGACATAAATGACAACACCTATTTTGAACAATCTCCCCTTTTGTCATTGATGGCAACACACATATGCTTCTCTCCCCCTTTGACATCAAGGGGAAAGGGCATGATATCTTTTATTTGTAGCATCCCAAAATTGTATGACCTCTCCTTACTTATAAAGATTCTAAAATCAATACCTCCCTGAGATGGAGATGCCTCAAAAAATGGTGCAATGCACAAAACAAAAAACCGAAAAGATACTACAGTATTTCTCAAAAACTATACAAAGTCAAAATTATCTTATTTACCCTTTTGTAACCTTTTTGGAAGGTAGAATATTTTTCTGAATTTCTCTAAGTTGCTCCAGACTTACAACCCAACTATCTCTTGCTGAGACAAGAATATGATTCTGGCATTCAAACTTTATGCACAAATCCACAACTTCATCTATGTTGCATGAAGACTTTATCTGTAAAACAATATTTTTTGCTTCCACCAACATCCTAGATAGTGAAGTCAATCTCAAGTTGACTGTTTCCCTCAACTGATCAAACTACTTCATTATTTGATTTCTTTGATCTTGAAGCTAAGACATCTACACATGAAGATTTTCTATTTTAGCTCTAGTGGATCCAACCTTGTCTTTTGAAACATCATATATTCTAGCCATTTGAGAAATCTATGAATCAATAGAGTCAATTTGATCCTTGATACTTTTGGTGGAAATAGGCCATTTTAAGAAAAAATGATAAAGAGTAGTGGCTTCAAAAAATTTCTTAAACATCTTCATGTTTTCTTGCAATTTACTGTGTGCATTAGCACATTGGTTCGATGCTTCAACCAAATTTTTATTAGACGTATTTCTTAGAGCCTCTTTCTCTACCTTCTACTCAATATGTGAGGAGTGATCCTTAAAAGAATCCATTAGAAACTTCAGTTTTTGCTCTGGAGACAAAGATGAATCTATGTTTACCTTTGGAAAACCTTCTCTTTTGTATCCTAGACAATCTCAGGATTATCTTCATTCATCTTCTCATTACTTTTTGAATACTCTGGAGGGGAAGCATGATGTTTTGGAGGAGGAACACCAACTTCACCTTGAATTTCAGTGCCTCATGTACCAATATTCACTAGAGGAGTAGTCTCCTCATTTTTATTTTCATCACCAATAGTCACATTTCCTTCAAAAATTGATAGATCAATGTCATGAGTAGACACATCAAGAATATCCTGCAAGATAGTGTCATCCAAAGAAGCATGATCCATACTCATCTTCATCTCCTCAAGGATCTTGGCTCTCTTTTCTTCAAAACCTTTTCTTCTTATTTTTCTATCTCCATTCCAGAGATAGTTTGCACTTCATGTACACCTAAGATGCCTTCTTCTTCATGTTTTTTGGAGGGTCCTTGTATTTATTTCTAGCTAGATATTTGTATTTTTTGAAGGATCTCATGATACACCATCATTACCTTGCATCTTATCAGTGATTTTCTTTGTAGTGACTTCAGTTTCATTTTGATTTTTCCTTTGTAAATTCTCATCTAGGCTCATTAGAAGATGCATTCTTCTCTTGGTACAAAGGTCTTTTTCTTGTATTTTGACAATATTTTGTTTCTCTTCCTAGGAGACTGAGATCTAAGACTTATCAATTTCTGTTATTTCATTTCTTCATCAACCTTGATGGATTCATCTCTGCTATGTCTTAGTGCCTCAACAAGGCTATTTGGAGCTTTATTGAAAATTTCATTAAAAGGAATGTTTTGCATGAGCATATATTCAATGAAAAATTTCACAATTGTTTTCTTGTCTCTTGAAGGGCCCTCTGGATGAAGCTCCATTATACTTTCCAAAAGATAGTGTTCAACCATTCCATTCAATATTGCTCCAAAATCAACAGGATCATGTGTAACCTTAGGGGATTTCTCTGTACTCTCTTCTACAATCTTCTTCCACTTCTTTTGCATAGGAGTATCTTCTTCTTTAATTTCTTCAACATCATCAAACTCTTCCTCATTTGTTTTCTCTTTTTTTGCCTTTATTTTAGGCATGGAATGCCCAGCTTTGGTGGCCCTTTTCTCAAGAGAGATTTGAGATGCAAATTTTATTTTACTATTGGTTGATTAAGTGGATTAAGAAGGAAACCGAGAAAATATAACAGGAGAGGTCCTACCTGATCTTCTTGGACCAAGACTAGCTTTAGGAAGAGAAAATTTGACTTTGGTGGCCTCCACAAGAACATGAAATGTAATTTTTGGAGAGGTACCTAGTATCTTGTAAAGTTCCTCTTTTCTTTTAATTTTTTAGTTGCACGGGTCACCCATTTCCTTCAACACTTTTTCAACTTTCTTTTCACTAGTTTCTTCTCTCTCTCTCTCTCTCTTTTTGGTAAATTTCGTCCATGATCTCTCTATATGTACAAAATCTTTTGATTTTAGGATCCTTAGGTTTTGAAAAAAGAATGTCTCTGTAACTTTGCATTCACTCTCAACCTCATAAGGTAACTCAAATATCCATATAGTTCTAGGTTCTATTTCTTCCATAAAACAATGTTCCTTGTTTACCATAAAAGCAATCTCATTTTCATACTTTTGGACCAAACTAGATGGCATCCTATATCTCCCCTGCAACTGTATTTGTAAATTTTTAAAGAAACCCCAGTACATGGTAGTATATGATTGTTCATCTTGAAAACCATTCATATGCTTCTTGATTTATGCAGCTACTAGATTGAATTTATCCAAAAAAATTCCTTTGAAGCTAGGCAATTCATTTAGGAAGAAAAAAGTAAGACATATGATCAAAGAACCAAACTTGAAGTTATACTTGGTTTCCTTTGTTCTTTTTTAGGTTCTCCATTAGTTGTTCTCTCAACAACTCACATAGGTCAACATTGGCATTTTCCTTCACCATTTGATGAGTGGTGTGAATTTTTGTGGTGGTGGAAGACCCTTGTTTGTGAAATAGATTTTGTATGCAATACCCATTGCAACATACCATACACCAAGATCTATTATATCTTTTATCATTAGGGTTCTCTTGTCAAACTTTTCACCAGTGGGTGCCATAACAATTTCATTCTTTACTGATTTCAACACTGGGGTTGGTTCAAAGGCACAAAGACCAATAACTACTCTAATAGCATCCTTGGTGATCGAGTAAGGTTGGTATAACCAAATGAAATTGTCATGAATAAAGCTCAAGATGATTCTTACTCATTCCTCACTTTTACAAAAGTCTGGAAAGTCTTTCCAAATGTCCAACCCTTTTGTAGTAATTTTCCTATACTCCAGCTTGTATCCTCCATTCTCATCTAGTAGATCATGTTAGACCATTTCAAATGAAGAGGTATGCTTAATTTCATTTAACTGAGCATGGATGTAACTTCTTACATCTTCACAATACAAAACACCCATTGAAACCTTTGAAAATGTGTTGTATTTGTCTACCTCCATTGATTTGAATGAAAATTTCTTATATTTGGGCCTTGGCCCCTATGTAACATCAATCACAATTGGTGTAGCCATGATACTGCTTTCTAATACTAGGTTTCTATAAGCAAAACTCAAAAAATACCTAAACAAAACTGCAATTAAGGTTTTCCCACAACACACGAGAGTCTTCTTCTCTTCCTCCTTATCTCTTGCATACACTTGATACTTTTGAATGAGATCAATTTAGTTTAACTAGGAACTAAATATATCTCACACTAACCCTAATTATTCTACAATAAATGTACTTATTTTCTTTTGACAGTTAGCAACTTTTTACCATCTAAGATATCACAAAATCCTTGATCCTTCAGTAATCTTTTGTAGAAATTGCATTTTCTCTAGAATCATAACCAACCAAATTCATATTGCCATTTATCATTATGATAAATATTTCAACATCTCAAACATTTCAGGGGTTTGACAGGATCTACAATTGCAACTCCCCTAGAATAAATACTCTTTCTCTTTAGTTACCAGAGTACTCATTTGCACCATGCTGAGGTACAGATTCATTCTTCATTTCACATTCTTCCTTCTTCTACCAAACTTTGTTAATTTCATTCTTTTGCTGACTAATGACATGCTTCCTTTGAGAGGCAGAAGATCTTACACTCTTTCCCTTGCAAAATCTAGCAAGGTGTCCTAGCTTATTGCAATTATAGCAGGTGATACTATATTGCAAAGAAAAATTTCTTCTTCTCACATTAGATCTGCAATCAACAACCCTATGACCAAGTTTTTTGTATGTGTAATAGTAGCCATTGAAGAATTGAGAGGTCATAACATTATTCTTTATCACTTTTTAATTTCTTAGAGGTTTTGATTTGATCTTGTAGCCTTTGGATTTATGACTTGTATTTTCTTCACCCTTGACCATTATAACTCATGGTTAATCACATTTTCTTTCAATTTATCTATCACTCCTCTTCATAGCAAGCTTCATGGATTTTTCCTTTTTTTTCCAATTTTCTTTTTTCAATATTATACCTCCTCCAACTTCTTATTTTTCTTCATTTTTCATTTTCAATTTTTTCTCTTTTTGTCATTTTTTCCATAGCATTATTTTTTTGAAATGCTATATATAGGAAGTATCATGAAAAATTATCTTCACATTCATGACCAATCTATAAGATGATAAAATGATAGACAATATAAATGATTATGAAGGGTGAAATAATGGATTTTATGATGGGATAAGCAAAAGGAAATGATGGGTGAAAAGATAGGTAATAAGGATGATGAACCTCCCCCCAACTTAAAGGGTTGACCATCCTTAGGAAACAAGAAGAGGGTTGGTGTGAATGCTACTTTATATGATTAATATAATAAGAAATATTAATAAAGTTAAGAGATAAAACAAGGAAAAATAATATTGATAGTTTTACCAACTTTCTTGTCCATTTATGCCAAGTTTTGGTAGCCAAAGTAACTCAACAACTGTGAATCTCCAACAAGAAACCAAAAACTATGAGAATATTGCAACTACATTGCACATGAAAGATCTTCATCGGATTGAAGCATTATGGAACATATTGATGGTAGAAAATTCTCTCTTCATTGTTGTTAACACCTCAACTAAATGTGTAACACTTGATATGGGTAATCAAAGTCACGTTGACCACAACAAACTATAGCACAAGTGAGCTACAGGAGGTGCTAGGAGGCACTCAGACAATCATTGAAGCAACATAGGGTACTTGCAAAATAATTAGCCCATAGAACACAAATAGTTTTTTCTTTATACATTTTTTTTTTCATTTTGATAATGAGTGATTGTTGGGAAGCCAATTTTCAATCAACAACTGCTTAGTGGCACTATGAAAACAATTTTCACCACTAAGGATTTTATTCAACTACAATTCACCAAAAACTAGTTTTCAAATTGCATTTACCTAACAATGCCCAAAGGTTTTCATTGTTAGAATTCATTGCTTTTTTCAAATTTTCAAAATTTTCTATTTTTTTATTTTTTTCATTCTTCAAATAACTTGCATATAATGACCAAAGAGACAGAAAATCTCATATTAATGTTGATGTGACACCACCCAAAACTTGAGTTCCTTCTATGACCCCACAAAAAGTCACTATTGAAACTGGGTTGCATGTAGAATTTGAAATGATGATCAACAACAAGAAATATAATTTCATCAAGATTAATTGTGCATATTTCATAGCACCACTGATACAAGAAATATTGATCTCATTTATCTCATGCCACTATATCTGAAAGGTGACTTTATAACTTTAGAATACATGGCCATTCACTTGGTTGAAAGAATTA
This sequence comes from Sequoia sempervirens, assembly GCA_007258455.2. NCBI lineage: Eukaryota > Viridiplantae > Streptophyta > Pinopsida > Cupressales > Cupressaceae > Sequoia > Sequoia sempervirens. Next base: position 40,214,900 of record VDFB02137365.1, read on the forward strand.
CTCATCTCTATGATGGAGTGTGATGATTTGCATTATAATGTGTTTAAGCTCCTTGTTCATGTCTTCAAGTTGTCTTTGGATGTGTAGCTCAAGAACATAGTACTACAAGATTCACGGATGTCATAGACCAAGTTGTATACTATCTTCCACGTAGTCTGGCATCAAGGATGGTGCAAAAGATAACTTTTTTCCATGAATATTGAACACTTTTCCCAAGAATTCTCTTGTGATCTCCAAGAGTCAAGCACAAAGGAAACTTGATGTTCACCACAAAACTAGCAAGGGTGAAAAAATGTGTCTTTGTATTCTCATGTAGAGAAGCATCATCAACTGGTACTAATGCAAAAGTGTTGAGTCACCAAGTTATGAAACATGTAACCATATTCTCATGACCAAACATATAAAGTATAGTAATGCAATATTTTCCATTTAATAATCCATCGTAATGATTGATTTATTTATTATAAAATGGAGGATAGAGTCATGAAAATAAATACTTGATAAATAAATGGATGAATAAATACTATTACAATGAATTCTTGTGTAGACATAATATAAAATTAATTCCAATTAACACAAGAATGCATACCTTAATTTTGTCCAAAGTTCACACATGTGGTTTTATTAGAAGGACCAAATAAATAATAGATGAAGGATTTATTAGTAATCACCCAAATATTTCAAAAATTCAATGGATTCCCCCCCAGGGCCCAACTTAATTTCATATTGTAAAATCATGAGGGTGTTAGGATAATACAAAGAATCAAGAAAGGAAGAGATATATTTAATAATATCTTGATCCTTTTTCAATAAAAAAATATCCTTTGTAGCATGTTTGGTATGGTCATTAATGCATTCAAACCATCCTTTATCTAAGTATACAAATAATATTGACTATTGAACCTAGATCAAGTGTGTGAGGAATACATATTTTGACCATAAGTCTCCCAAGATCTAGACGTTTGAATATAAAAACTTTTATAAATGATAGATCTTGTAGTTGTTCATTCTTTATCTCACACAATTCTTGAATGATTAATGTATAAAGGAGATCTCCTCTTAGTGCATGATAAATTTCAACACACACATTTTTGAGTCTAATAGTAAAATTAGACTCATATTGAAATATTTCTTGATGTGTGTGAATGCTTTCTAAAAGTTGTGATTTGTTAAGTAGATAAGAAGAACTAAATTGATTATCTTTTAATTGATCATATTGTTCTTCAAATTCAATTATACCAAAATCACATCCATTAGTTGTTTTGAAAAAAATGAATTTTGATTCACCAATTTCAAGCATATTAATGGAATGCATAGGAATCATTGAAATATCATTATTATATGCAATTTGAACCACCTTATTAGATAATAATAATTTATTAGGAATTTCAATTTCCTTTGGTGGATATGTTGAAGTGGATGGTTGATGATATGAATGGGATAATGACAATGGTAAAAGTTGTGTTGGATATAGAGTTGGTGGTAATAGAGAGGATGAATATTGTGGAGATGGTAATATATAAGATGTATATGGTGGAGATGACAATAAATGTGATAGGTATTGTGGTTGTTGTGAGAATTCATTATGACATTTTTGGTAAGATGGAGATTGTTCCCATTCACCATAAATGTTAGGTGGAGAAGACTTTGTGAAAAAACATATTTCCTTTCAAATCCAATAGAATTATAAGACATTTTAAAAGCATTAAGAATACTTTGATCTTCCCAATTTGATATGTGAAGTTGTCCTTGAGTTACAAATAAGACTTGTTCACTTCCATATTTTTCATGTCGAGGCTCACTTATAACATCTATCTCCTTCACTGTGTCCTCTTAAACAACTTGGCATGCACACTTAGATTCTTCCTTGCAACAATCAGAACAACAAATGGTCAAATCATCAATTTCAAAATTCCATTGTCCTAAAAATTCATTAATTATTTGTTCTTTCTCAACTATGGAAATAACATCTGTAGACGTTTGTGACAATGGTATTGGAAGATCGAGATTATCTAAGCTACATTCATTAGGTAGAGGGGAAATAAAAACATCACTTTGTGCCATTGTGATTTTCCCACTAATTTCCTCTTTTTAAAAAAAAATTGAAAGTGGGGGTCTAGGGGCGGCAGCCCCCAATGGGGTCAAGGTGCAGTGCCCCTTGCGGGAACTATCTTAAAAATTCAACATTATTATGTTTTGATGTTATTTCTTCAAACTTTTTTCTTGACTATCAATTAACTCACAATAACTGGTGTTGATATATAAATAGTTTTAACTTCTAAGATCTATCTACAAACTCCAATCATTCATCTATATGATTTAAACAACACAAATAAGGACTAATCACCTAGGCAAGGCCAACAATTATGTGAGCTTTCATCCTAATGCATTGGTACTGACTCATCTCACAAAGCTAACATTCCTTTAACACATTTCCTCGGTAATGACGCCAAAATGATAGGCCAAAGTTGGGATAATGAATAAGAAATATTTAATATTTAATAATAATATTTCAGCTTGGTCTAAGTGTCAATTTGAGGGCTTAAACTTGCAAAAGATGTCATGGCTATATGCACAAGGGTTGCAAGTCGTGAGATGAGTGGGGATGAAAATGCATTCCTAAACTCAATCAATTACCTAAGTTGAAAATCAGATTAATGTTTTCATTTTTCCATTGATAGGGATTGCTACATAAACTATAACTGGTTCTGTAGTATTTCTATAACATGAATAACAGGAATTGCAACAAGAATTGTGCAAAAACTATGACAATAAATTCTAAGACAAAAACTTAATCAATAAATATCAATCACGAAAATTATAGCAATTAATTCTACATGGAAATAAGAATTAGATCAATAATACACATAGTTTATTAACACCTATCAAACAAAAAAAATAACAATGCAAAAAATAATCTATTGAAATCATAACACACAAAAATATACCTTGCCAAAAATAAAATATTTACATTCCATCGGTGGTTGAAGAGTGGGCGCCCTACCTCCTAGTCAGTCGATGAATACGAAGCTTACATAAGTTTTGAAAGAGACTTCAAAACATTTCTCTCAATAATGATACCAAGTATATTTCCTCCCTCATCTGTATTACATATGTCTACTTATATAGTTTCAATGCATAAACAGAAACAAGTTTGCAATTTACAATTCAATGGATAAGGTAAATCGATCAATTAAGAAATATTTATATGGCCCCATGGCCAATCTTTCTTAACATACTAAACCAATTTCCTAACAATATACTAATCATGATTTGCTAATAGAAAATAACCATGATAATATTTGCAAAGGATCCCCATGGATATATTGGATCCAATAATGTGGAGATGAAATCTTGTGGTGTATAGTTGGCGGTTGAGTTGTCTCAACTAGTGGCACATGTTTTGTAGTAGCTATGTTTACATCAACATTGAATATTAAGAAACATCCAAGTGAGTAGCATGATGTCCTTGCCATCTTAACATAATGTATACAAAGATCTTGTAATAGCAACAAGTGTTCCAATAAAGAGGCATTGGAAATAACTTGCTAGAAAATATGCTATAGGATACATTTTGCAAAGATAAAATAACAACACTTATTAGTAAAGATAATTTAATAATTATTTTTTATATTTATCCTTAAACTATATTAAATACCACTTAAGTATATTTAATCATATGCAACATAAAGGTGGTAAAATGGTATGATAAGGTATGTAAGTGGAATATGAAAATGGGTTAAATGATATAGGAATATGGTATAAAATGGAACATGAATAGCTCTCATCATTCTCCCCAACTTAGCATATTGCACGTCCTCGTGTAATCTTTAATTTTTGAGAGGGTTCGATTTGAACCAATAGCCTTTGAGTGTATGACTTGTTCCTTTTCACCCTTGACTATTATAGCTCATTCACAATCACAGTTCCCTTCAATTTTTTATGGCTCTTCTTTGTATCAATCGTCATGGCTTTGCTTTTGTTTGACAATTTTCTTTTCATTTTTTCAATATTCATACCTCATTTGATTTTTAGTTTTTCATCATTTTTCTCATATTTTTTCATTTTTCATTTTTTCCATGCATAATTATTTGAAATTCTATCTATAGGAGGTTTCACAAAATTTTATCTTCACATTCATGAGCTATCTGAAACAAGTGAAATGGTAGGTAATATGAATGAATATGTAGTGTGAAAATAATGGGTATTAGGATGGAATAAATGAGAAACAAAAGGAAATGATGCTAGGTGAGATAGGTAATAAGGATTGTGAACCTCTCCCCAACTTAAAGGGTTGACCGTCCTCGAGAAACAAGGAGAGGATAGGTGGGAAAGATACTTATATGATTAAAATAATAAAAAATATTAACAAAGTTAAGAGATAAAACAATGAAAAATAAAATTGATTGTTTTACCAACTTGCATGCCCATGTATGCCAAGGTCTAGTAGCCAAAATAACTCAACAAATCTGAATCTCCAATAAGTACTTCCACAAAAGATCACCCTCATAATGAAGCACTATGGATCATACAAATGGTGGTTGATTTTTTCTTCACTTTTGCTAACACCTCAATTGAATGTGTAACTTGTGCTACAGGTAATCAAAGTTATGCTAACCATGAAAAATTAGAGCACATCTACACAAGTGAGCAACAAGAGGTGCTAGAAGCACTCAAACAACCATGGAAGCAACAAAGTGTACCTGCAAAATGATTATCCCATAGAAAGAGCACAAATAATTTATTTTTTTATTTTTATTTTTAAATTTTGATAATGACAAGTGACTGCTAGCAAACTAGTTTTCAATCACTTACTACTCAATGGCACTATGAAAACAATTTTCACCACTAAGAATTTTATTCAACTACAATCCACTAGAAACTGGCTTTCAAATTGTAGTTGTCTAACAATGCCTGAAGGTTTTCATTGTTAGAATTTATTTCTTTTTTCATTATTATTTTTTAAAAGTTTTCAGATAACCTGCATATAATGACCAAAGAGAAGGAAATTCTCATATGGATGTTGAAGTGGCACCATTGAAAACCTGAGTTCCTTCTATGACCCCACAAAAAGTCACTATTGAAACTAGATTGCATGTAGAACTTGAAAGGATGAGAAACAACAAGAATATACCTTCATCAAGATTGATTGTGTATATTTCATAGCACCACTACTACAAGAAATATTGATCTCATTTAGCTCATGTCACTATGTTTGAAAGTTGCTTGTAGAACTTTGGAACACATGCCTAATCACTTGGTTGAAAGAATTACAAACAATGATTGTAATCGTTGGAAGAAATATTGTTTAGTGATGACTTTGATCATATTGAAATCTCATGAATCTATTCTATCCTTTCCTTTTAGGCACTAGAAATATCCATAAATATTTCCAAAGTTTTATAAATTTTCAGCTGTAAATAATAAATCATCCTTACCAAAGACAAGGTGGCATAGTGAAAGACCAATTGTAGTCTCCCACTTGGCCAATGTGTCCATACAACATTAGGTAAGTGGATACTCATCTCTTTTATGGGGTGTGATGATCCACATTAAGCATTGTGTGCATGTGTTCAAGTTATCTTTGGATGTGTGGCTTGTGAAGAATTAATACAATATTTGGGTTCTCATACACCAAGTTACACATTGTCCTCCATATGATCTAGCATCAAGGATGGTGCAAAAGAGAACTTTTATCCATTAATGTTGAACACTTTTCCCAAGAATTCTCTTGTGATTTCCAAAAGATAAACACAAAGGAAACTTGATGTTCACCATACATCGAGCAAGGCCAAAAAATGTGTCTTTGGATGCTCATGTAGAGAAGCATCATTAACTAGTCTTAGTGCAAAAGTGATAGGTAACCCAAAGAAGAAAACTTGCAACCATATTCTCATGACCAAGCATACCAATTTTAGTATTGTTAAATTTGTATAACATCATCCATTAATAACTTCACCATTATGAATGATTTATCATTAGAAAATGGAGGGTAGAGTTATTAAAATAAATACTTGAAAAAAATGGATTAATAAATTCTATTTAAATGAACCCTTGTGTAGAATCAATTCCAATTAACACAAGAATGCATACCTTGATTTTGTCCAAATCCCATACATGTGGCTTTATTAGAAGCACCAAAGAAATAATCAATGAAGGCATTATTAGCAATCAACCAAAGATTTCCAAAATTTCATGAATTTCCTCCAAATTAATTTCGTACTATAAAATCATGAGGGTATTAGGATAATCCAAAGAAAATTTAGTGACATTAATAATACCTTGAGCCTTTTTCAATGAGAAACCATCCTTTGTAACATCTTTGGTGTGGTCATTAATATATTCAAACTCATCTAGTTGCGCTTAATCATAAAATAAAGTATTGGTGGACCTAATTCAACAAGTGTGTGAGGAATACATATTTTCACCATAGGTATCCCAAGATCTAGATGTTTGAATATAAAATACATTTATAAATGATTGATCTTGTAGTTTTTCATTCTTTATGTCACACAATTCGTGAATGATTATTGTATAAAGTAGATCACCTCTTAGTGAATGATAAATTTCAACACATTTTTTTGAGTTCAATAGTAAAATTAGACTTGTATTGAAATATTTCTTTATGTGTGTGAATATCATCTAAAAGTTGTGATTTAAGTAGATGAGAAGAAATAAAATGATTATCTTTCAATTGATCATATTGTTCCTCTAATTCAATTAAACCAAAATCACATCCTTTAGTTGTATGAATAGATTACAATTGTGAATCACTAATTTCGAGCACATTAATGGAATGTAAAGGGATCATTGAAATCTCATTATTATATGCAATTTGAACCACCTTATTAGGTAATAATAATTTATTAGGAATTACAATTTCCCTTGGTGGATATGTTAGAGTGGATGGTGGATATTAATGGTATGAATGGGATAATGACAATGGTAAAAGTTGTGTTGGATATAGAGTGTGTGGTGGAGATGGTAATATATGTGGTGGGTATAGTGGTTGTTGTGAGCATTCATTTTTATATTTTTGGTAAGATGGAGATTGTTCCCATTCACCATAAATGTTAGGTGAAGAAGCATTTTGTGAAGAAACATATTGCCTTTCTAATCCAATATAATTATAAGACATTTCAAAATCATCATGCATACATCGATCTTCCCAATTTGATGTGTGAAGTTGTCCTTGAGTTACAATGAAGACTTGTTCACTTCCACCTTTGTCGTGTCGAGGCTCGCTTATAGATTGTAGCTACTTCAACATGCCTTCTTCATTTTCTTGAACTTGGAATGTAAATTATCTTCCTCCTTGCAAAAAATAGAAAAACAAATGGTCAAATCTTCATCTATGGATTCATTTCCGAAAATCCATTGTCCTTCTAAAAATTCATCAATTATATGTTCTTGCTTATTTATGGGAATAATATTTGTAGATGTTTGTGACAATGACAATGAAAGATAAAGCTCATCTAAGTTGCATTCATTAGGTAGAGAGGACATAAAAATATCACTTTGTGCTAGCGTGATTTCCACACCAATTTTCTCTTTGTTTTTTAAATTCGAAAGTGAGGGTCTAGGGGCAGCAGCTCCCAATGGGGTCAAGGGGTAGCACCCCTTGTAGGGTACCGGGGTAGTGCCCCTGCTTCCAAGCACATTTTCCTTCTTTTATGGCCTTCAAATTCTTCATTTGTGAAGCATATTTCCTTGAAAATTGATTTTTTCAGCTACCTTGGAAATGCAACATTTTTATTGTTTTAATGTTGTTTCTTCAAAATTAATTCTTTACTTATCAATTGAATCACAACAAGTGGTGTTGATATGTATAATTTTTTATATCTACTAAGATCTACCTACAAAATATAACAATGCATCTATATGATTTAAACAATGCAAATGAGGAGTAATCACCTAGGCAAGGTTGATAGTCGTGTAAGCTTTCTTCCTAACGCATTGGTCCTAATTCATCTCACCAAGCTAACAAGATTTTAACACCTTTCCTTGACAATGACACCAAAATGATAGGCCAAAACTGGTATAAAGAATGAGAAATGTTTAATAATTAATAATAATATTTCAGCTTGGTCTAAGTGTCAATCCGGGGGTGTAGACTTGTGAAAGGTGTAGTGGTTGTATGTGCAAGGGTTATAGGTAGTGAGGTGAGTGTAGATGAAATGTATTTAAAAATATTAATGGAAATTACTACAAAAAATTTGTGATAAAAATATAATTTTAAACAACTAAGAATTATTAGAATGACAACAAATTCTAAATCATTACAAACCATTATATTTAAATCCTAAATAAAATTGATTCAACACACAACAATTTATAAATGAAATGAAATTAAAACTAAATTAAAATAAAAATATATAAAATAAATTCACCACCATTTTGTGAGAGTGGTTCCTCCTCTCCTTCCATGGGGTGATTAAAACACTACTACGAACTCAAATCAAAAGCACCATATATTTATTCCAGCAAAACACATTACAATCTTTATTTTTGCACTATTCTTCAACCTTCCTTTTTGTTGCTACATTGCTGCTATTACATATTTCACGTTGTACTATTTTCCAGCATACTAATGTGATCCCTTCAATGCTATTATATTTCCTTATATAATGAATACGGCATAAACAAGGCATATAACAAATATCTAACCTATTCTCTACTCTCACACTCTTCCTTCCATTTCTCATGTTATTTTTATTGCATTACTTTTCTAATATTATTCATATGCTTTTCCACACCACCTATTACATTTTTGCAGCCCTATTTTATAGAATTTTCTCTTATTCTCATGCCATCTCTTATGGCATTATTTATGGCTTGTCGGTTGGAATAAAACCAACCATAAAAATAACTATTTTTGGCCTGTATTCATCACAATTATATTAGTTACAACAACAAATAATAGTTATTGTTTTGTGCCATATGAGTATACAAATATATTATTTATTGTTAGCACAATAAATAATTATTTAAAATTAAATTAATAGCTGAAATTATTTGTTGTTGTGAAGGCAAAATGAAGTCTATCATGAAGTATATTATCTCCACCTTTATTGATATGTTGTTGGAATTATTTTCTCAACACAATGATAGCAAATATAAGAATACAATCTAATATTTATTATTTACTTATTTTATCTAAAAACTAGATTAAATATTACTTATTTATATTCAACCATATGCAACAAAAGGCGGTAAAATGGTATGATAATGTATGGAAATGGAATATGAAAATGGGTTAAATGGTATAGAAAAAGGATAAAATATGGTATAAAATGGACCGTGAATGACTCTCATCAATCACTTTACTTTTGCATTCATTAGCCTTCTGGCCAATTTTTTTGCAAGCATAGAACTAACCATGAAATGATTGAATATTCATAGTATTGTACCTTGAAGGCCTAAAGGAGTTCTCACTCATTTTTCTTCTGCATTAAACTTCCTTATGACCAAATTTATTGCAAGCATAACACTTACCATTGAACCTAGTAGGAGCAATTTGTTTGTGAGTAGGCTTTTTGAAGTTCTTTTTGCTTCAGATAAGAATGAATCCACCTTATTTATTGTTGTCATGGTTTATCTTTGCATCTCCGAAGGATGTTTTTGTATAAGAGTGAATTTGCACCCTAGGCATGATTCCCCTTTTTTCGTTTATACACTTTAGAAAACCAAAGTCAGAGGCTTAAATTTACTTAAGCCTGTTGTTGGTGGTCCACATGGAGCCTATTTTGTGTGTCGGTGGAGGTGTTTCTATCGGGGATGCCCGTGCGGCGCACTTACATCCTTGGAAAATTCCTGCGGTTGAGCTAGTAGAGGCATTAGTCTTCCCATTGGCAACAAAGTTGTAATGCCTCCTTTAGCTGACCGACCCGAATATGGTCGTTTTCTTCTTCATTCCTTCATATTCACTCTTCCAATTTGCATTCCAACTCTTGAAAAAACTAAGCTTCCATACTCTCACTCTCACAAGCTCACTTTCACTCACTTCCAAGCATTCCAAGCATTCCATTGCAACAACATCACACTCCATCAACTCGGTAGGGCATGTTTGGGACCACGCCATATGCAGTAGAGGCTTGAGTTCCTATCATTTTCTCCCCCAAGCAGCCTTGAGTGCTCTTGGTGGAGGTGGTAAGCTTCCCTCTCCTCTCCTCTATCTTTTGGTGAATAACATAGTACTACATTGTGTTGTTTATGTTTTCATTACATTGCTTCTTTATCTCATTCTTTTGGTTGTTTGTGGTGGTGGAAACACCTAAACGAGGGTCTGACTAAGGTAGGCCCCTATACAACCACCCAACATTTTCCCTTCTTGTTGTGTGTAAGTGTGTGATATCTTAGAGAATCAACTAGAAAACAAGTTCATTGGTGAGATTCTCCTCATCTTTATCACTCTTTCTTATTTACTTTATCATATTAGAGATTATATAATTTACTTAGTTCTATCATTTTGGCCATTTAGTTAGCTTGTTGGGTTGTTAGCTAGTTTTTAGTGACTTAACCTCATTTTTATTGTTGTCTGGCCATACAGACAACAACACACTTTTGAGATGCTAGTGTGCCACACTATCGTCCAAAGTCTGCGCTTATGTCCTCAGACAAAGAGCTTTCTGAGATGAAGTGTTAAACCTAGAAACCAACTTGCTTAGCCTCTTTCTACATTTTGGGCCTGTTGAGTAGCTGAGAGGCCCTACAGTCCTCGTTACCCTCACCTTACATACCCTAAACACTACATTCAGCTGAGGTAAGTTAGGGAAGCCTCTCGCGTCTTGACCCTTTGTGACCTAGGGTCTTGCATGTGGTGGTCCCCCTCTCTTACAATTTCCTTAGGATTTTTTGTGTAGGATTTCTCCTCCCTTGTCTCAAACTATCATTTTGATTTGAAGTAGTCATATAGATTTGCAAATGCATTGACCATGAGACTTTTTCCCTTTTCAAAGCCAAGACTACATTTCTCTTTTGAGGGTTTTTGAGAGTTAATTAATTCATCAATAATTTCAGAGCCTCCTCTTAGGTTTAGACCTTTGTCAATTTTCTCTTTGGTTTTTTTAAGTTCTTTTCTTAGTAAAACAAGGTCCCATTTGGTGAATAAGGTCCTGTTGTGCTTTAGCTTTACCCCTTATGTCACCTCTGGTGGTGGAGGTTTGGGAAGAATAGGTGGTGGAGGCTTTGGTAGTGGTGGTGGATCTGATAGCAGAGGTGGTGTTGGCGGAGGTCATGGCGGTGGTTTCAGTAGTGGCCCTACTAGTGGCGGTGGCTCTAGCGGAAGTCACACTAGTGGCAGTTCTAGAGGTAGAATTGGCGGTGGCTCTGGAGGGGGTTCCTCTGGCCCTTTATCTTCTAATGACCCTATTCTGAATACTCTACTCCAGAACATGGGTAAAATGCAAAGTCAGTTAGTGAGCTTTTCCCAAGCCTCTGCCCAACCTATTTTCTAACCTTTCTTCTGACATAGCCCATTATCGGTTGCCATCTTGAACACTCCCTTCCCTCAGGGAATGTAAATTCCTAAATTTGAGAAGTTTGGTGGTAAGGGAGATCTGCAGACACACGTGTTTACCTTTAATGCCCTTTGCATAGACTTCTTCCATCATGACGCCTTGATGGCTAAACTATTTCCTCAATCCCTCAAGGACACAACACTCCAGCGGTACTATTCCTTGCCTAATAATTATATTTTCTCATTTGATCAACTTGTTAACCAATTCCTTAGACAATTCCAAGAAAACATTGGGCTGAAGATGACCTTTTCAAATCTCGTCTGATGTAAGCAAGGAGACAATGAGAAGATTACTAATTTCATAGTGCGTTATCAAGCGCTTCTGTCACAAATTTCATACCAACTGCCCAATTCTGACGTGTAGAAGGTGTTCATAGGGAACTTACAAAAGCCTTGGAAAGAGAAGTTTTCCCTTATGAAATACCCTTCCTTCATGCATTTGTGTGCAACCTTACAAGAATACCAACAAATGGTTACTCAGTTTGGGGGATCCTCTTCGCACTCCCATTTTGAAGGAAAGTCCATCGTATCAATCTCTGGGAAAGGAAAAGTCATTGCAAATGTAGTAGAATTTGTCGATGACAAGGGCCTCAAACACAACCGAAAATTCATGAAGTTGTTTGAATCTTACACTTTCGTCTTGCAAAAGTTGTTGACGGATAAGATCATAACTTTGCCACCCCCTAAGCATGTTAGCGAACCCTATCCTAATTGGTATGATGGGAGTGCTTACTGTCAATACCATTGTGTTAACGGACATGATACCGAACATTTTATGTGGTTGTGTCATGAGATACAAGACCTCATCGAGGACGGTAGCATTCGTCTCAATGGGAATAAAAAAAATGCTAACAAATCAGTGGCGAAAGATAACAGTGAATTGCAGATATACACAGACCCATTTTCGTCACATTCTGTCAACATGATTATTGATCCCATTGATTTTTTTCCTCAACTCGAGGCCTATTTGAACATGGTCACAGTAACTTCTACTATTTTTCCTGCACTTGGTTCGCCGGATATTACATTTATAGCACAAGATCTACCCTTATACAACAAGCCTTCACCTCTTTACATTCTCGCTCGCGTCAATGGTAACATTGTGATGGGAGTCTTGATAGACCCCACAAGTTATGTGAATATTATTATCGAAGAAACATTAGTATTGAACTCATTACAAAAGGAAAAGTATGGAGAAAAAAATCTACCATTTGTACCCACAATGGTATGAGTCTTAAACCTTATGGCTCGATCACTTTGTCCATCCTGGTTGGACCTAGGACTGTTGACACAATCTTCAACATTATTCTAGAGTCAGACCTATTTAGAGTGAAGCTAGGCATTCCTTGGTTGGCTTCCATGAATGGGATCACATCCATTATTCATAAGTGTTTAAAGTTTTCCCACGAGGGTGTCATGCATGTAGTGCATGATACTGGATATCGACCTTTGGTATCTCATGGTGGATATTCACTAGATCACTTTTGGTCCTCCCCAGTTGGTCCGCTTCCTCCGAGAACATACCTACTTTACAAGAATTATGTGAAGTACAAAACTGGGAAAGCTAACCCTTCTTGCAATGGAAAAATCGGTCACCTCCTCTTCCCCAGATGAGAAGGAGCCCGTGCTTAAAACTACTCCTTCTCCAAGAGAGAAAGAGGAGTCCACACCAACCCCTTCTCTTCCCCGTAAAGGTAAAGAGAAGGCTATATTGTCTGCTCCCTTTTCCTCGAAGAAGTAGGAGAAGCGCATAACAACTCCCTCTCCTCGTTAAGGTAAAGAGAAAATGACCTTTTTTTGGACTACCCCATCCTTTCCCCTTTCCTAGGAAGAGTACTGGATGAGAAAGCTCAGTGGCTATCCTCTGAGTCTGATGATTCCTCCTTGGCGTAGGCCCAAGATTAGAATTGTGGACCTTCCTAATGAATTTCCCGGACCATGGTACTACTTATACGACAAAAAGAAAGGTTCTCGTAGAGAATTCAATCCATGGCCTCCTACTGCTCCTGCTCCTAAGGCAGTGAGTAGAAAGAGGCCCTCGAGTTGACTCCTCCCATCGCTCCTCAGCCTGCTCCCCTTGCTCCTATACAGGAACCCGTTCCTCCACCCATAATGACCATAGTGGACATTCCTATGGTCGAGTAGGAGCCTCCCATCCCTTCGCAAGCTCCAAATTCTAACTCCAAGAGCCATAGAAACTGCCTTGCACGTGAGTGCAAGCACCGGTGAAAGGCTCTCCTAGCCGAGTAGGCCACCTCACAACAGAAGGAGGAAGAAATGACCACTCCTGTTTTAGGATCTTCCACAGTGTCTTCTTCCTCCCTTCCTTTTGTTTCCCTTCAACCTGGTTCACTCCCAACTTTCATTGTGAGTACAAATGTTCCTAAGCCTAAATAGGTACAGGTGTTTATTGCTCCTTTAGTGAAGCCATCCTTGTTGATGTTCGTCCAGGATATTCAACCCTTCCCTAAGCCCGTGGACATGGTTAACACTTTGGTCATGTCCGTTGCGGTTCTATCCCCCTCTTCCTCTACACCCCTAGCTTCGTCTGTGGGGAGTTCATCTCCTCCCATGAAGAAAGAGGTGGAGATTGGTCCTTCCAGCAAAGTAAGATGTAAGAGGAATCCACCTTCACAAGGTGGCCCTGTGATGACTTGTTTTTTCCTTGTGACAAAACTAGTCTTGGCTTCCCTTGAGTTCGTCACTGCTCTCGAGCCATTCAACGAGCTTAACGGTGAATCTTAGGCACATCATGTGTTGTCCGCTAAGGATAAGCATGATGCTCTTGCGGGATGCATGTTTAATTCCATGGACGAAGTCCTAGCCCTGTCAGTGATCTTCACAAAGTCATTGACTTTGACTCCATAGGAGATTGGTGGAGAGGACCTTGAGGGGCCCTCTTCCTTGGCCCTTGTCGCAGGAGGGCCAGATGCTCCTCCTCTTAACATTCCACCCTTGCAGGCTCGTGCTCCTTCCCCTTATGAAGAACTAGATTGGGAAGCGAATGACCTCCTGGATGATCAATGTTAGGAGGAGGTCCCCTTTTCTTGATCTTGTGTGTGTGTGTGTTTTGTGATGTGTTCCCCTGTACTTGTGCTATATGTGCCTGGATGACCCTCGTCACCCCTATTGGTGCTTGGATACAGGCGTGGTTTTTGTGTCGTAAACCTTCTTCTATTTGTACCATCATTCTTCCATGTTTGTGATTGATTTTTGATAAATTGGGGACGATGCAAAGTGTTGGGGGAATTTAGGCTTCCCTTCCATGTTGACCCAATTTTTTTTTTTTTTCATGCATTCTTCCTGATCTAGTTGGGGATTGATGATCTTTCACCTTGCATCGGTTACCTATTATTATATGAGCTTGGACAGATCTAACCCCACTAAACTAGATCCCCCTATGCCCTTTATTTGTATTTTTCTTTTCTCTTTCGCTTTCCCTTTATCTTTCTCTCTTCTTTGCTTGAGTTGTCCCTCCTATGTGTGACAACATTCTCCTCTTTGGTGCTTTGATTTTCAGAAAATGAATTTGTTGCCAACGAATCTTTTCTTGAGAATCTTTACAACATTTTCCTTAGAATTGCATTCTCAACTTGGAGCCCTAACGGAACGTGTTTCCTTCATCACAGGTTCGTAAAGAAAGGACTTGGAGACCTTCCTCTAAAGTGGGAACATCTTTGACTTCCCCTCACATGGGGGAATGACCTTCCTTTCAAATTCCTTGATGAAGTGAACATCTTTTTAAAGGATCCCTTGATGAAAAATCACTCTAAGGTGAACATTCACTTTTGAATTGTGTGTCCCTTGAGCGGACCCCCTTTCTTCTTCATTGTGGGTCCCCTAGGGACCCTTTCTTCAAAATCCTTTGTAACAAATGGACTTTTTCACATCTAGCCTAGGGGCAGCCTGACTAGGTTCATTCCATTCACCCTTCCGCGTCTAGCTTGGGGACAACCTGACTAGATCTTACTTTTCAAACAATGTGTCACTTGAGTGGACCCCTCTCCTTTTGAAGGGTTCCCAAGGGACCCCTTTGAATTTTTTTTGGTTTGCGTGACCAACCACTTTTTGACATGCTCTATCTATGGGTAGACGTGTCACTGCTTTAGACATGCTCTATCTGTGGGTAGACGTGTCGCCGCTTTAGACACACTCTATCTATGAGAGGACGTGTCGCCGCTTTGGACATGCTCTATCTACGAGTAGACGTGTCGCCGCTTCCTGAATCTGCAGAGTCTTCTTCCTTGGGGATTCCTCCATGCGAGAGATCTTGGGGGTTGCCTCCTTGTAGGTTCACGGGCCTGTAAGACGCTTTGTTCCAACTCCATAGTTCCGAGCAATTATGGAGTCCTTCGCATCTCTTGCAACTTCGGGTATGCTAAACCGAGTACTGCTTCCTCGATAGTTTAGGTATACTTTTCTAACCATACTCTCTTCTTGATCTACTTTACCAAGCACTCATCAATATTCATGCTCGCTAAAGAGGGGGGGAAATGTATAAGAGAGAATTTGCACTCTAGGAACGATTCTCCTTTTTTCCTTTATACACTTTAGAAAACCAAAGTCGGAGGCTTAAATTTACTTAATCTTGTTGTTGGCGATCCACGTGGAGCCTATTTTGTGTGTCGGTGGAGGCATTTTTATCGGGGATGCTCGTGTGGTGAGTAGACATCCGCATGACGCGCTTACATCCCTAGCAGATTCTTGCGGTTGAGCTAGTAGAGGCACGACTCTTACCATTGGAAGTGATGTTGTAATGCCTCCTTCAGTTGACCGACCTGAATATGGCCATTTTCTTCTTCATTCCTTCATATTCACTCTTCCAATTTGCATTCCAACTCTTGAATAGACTAAGCTTCCATTCTCTCACTCTCACAAGCTCACTTTCACTCACTTCCAAGCATTCCAAGCATTCCATTGCAACAACATCACACTCCATCAACTCGGTAGAGCATGTTTGAGACCATGCCATACGCAGTAGAGGCTTGAGTTCCTCTCATTTTCTCCCCTAAGCATCCTTGAGTGTTCTTGGTGGAGGTGGTAAGCTTCCCTCTCCTCTCCTCTATCATTTAGTGAATAGCATAGTATTGCATTGTAGTGTTTTTTTTCATTACATTGCTTCTTTATCTCATTCTTTTGGCTTTATGTGGTGGTGGAAACACCTAAACAAGGGTCTGACTGATGCAAGACCCTATACAACCACCCAACATTTTCCCTTCTTGTAGTGTGTAGGTGTGTGAGCTCTTAGAGAATCAACTGGAAAACGAGTTCATTGGTGAGATTCTCCTCATCTTTATCACTCTTTCTTATTTACTTTATCATATTAGAGATTATATAATTTACTTAGTTCTATCATTTTGGCCCTTTAGTTAGCTTGTTGGGCCGTTAGCTAGTTTTTAGTGACTTAACCTCATTTTTATTGTTGTCTGGCCATATGGACGACAACACACTTTTGAGATGTCAGTGCACCATGCTGTCGTCCAAAGTTCGTGCTTATGTCCTCAGATAGAGAGCTTTCCGAGAGGAAGTGTTAAACCTAGAAACCAGCTTGCCTAGCCTCTTTCTGCATTTTGGGCCTGTTGAGTAGTTGAGAGGCCCTACAATCCTCGTTACCCTCCCCTTACATACCCTAAACACTAAATTCAGCTAAGGTAAGTTAGGGAAGCCTCTCGTGTCTTGACCCTCTATGACCTAGGGTCTTGCAGATGGTGGTCCCCCTCTCTTATAGTTTCCTTAGGATTTTTTGTGTAGGATTTCTCTTCCCTTGTCTCAAACTATCATTTTTCTTTGAAGTAATCATATAGATTTTCAAATGCATTGACCATGAGACTTTTTCCCTTTTCAAAGCCAAGACTACATTTCTCTTTTGAGGGTTTTTGAGAGTTAATTAATTCATCAACAATTTTATAGCCTCCTCTCAGGTTTAGACCTTTGTCAATTTTCTCTTTGGTTTTTTTAAGTTCTTTTCTCAGTAAAACAATCTCTTCCTCAAGCTTCAAGCATTAAACATTCTTTTCATTAAGCTTGGTATTCAGGAAATCATCAATCCTCCTACCTTCTTTAACTTTGACTTTTAGATTTAAAATCAAATCTTCAAATTCTTTGGCTTTTAATTCACATCCAGTTCCTCCTTCTACTTGAGCTTTCAGTTTGCCAATTTCTTCCTTTGATTCTTTAGCTTTTACTTTTAATTCATTAATTGTTTCTTTTGAATTTTTCAACATGCACTCATATTTGATATTTTGCAATCTTGCTTCATCCAGATCCTCAAGAAAAGACCAGAGTTCTCCTTCAAAATCTGCTTCACAATTTTTTGGATTAATGTCCCAATCTTCAGGTTCCATTGTTTCTAGATCTGGATTTGGTATAAACATATCATTGATTTTTTCTATAGACCACATGTGTTCAAGAGTAGGATCAACCTTAGCTATTAAGCTTCTCAAGGAACTTGGCTCTGATACCAATTGTTGAACACAATGATGTGCTAAGGGGGGGTGAATCGACATATATTAAAACTTAACCATTCTTATTTGCAGATTAACAAAACATTACATTAACTGAAGAAAAAAAAGAGAACACATGCATCACATAAAGACACCAGGATTAAAGACACCAAGATTTTTTATGTAGAAAACCCAATGATGGAAAAACCATGGTGTGGATTAACTCACAATATATGTAGCTCACTGCTAATAAGAATAACAATGTTTGAGGCTCACTATCTATGGACTTGCAGACTAACATATACAACCTTAGAGAAAGATACAATGGAACCGATGAGAATCACTACATCAAATTAGGATACATCAAATTTATAATGAGAAAAATGATTATGAACTACTTTTGAAGAAGCATTTAATACATGTTGATGATGCAATCACTATTTTGCACAATTAGTGCTTTGCACTAATTTTATACACTTCATCTTTTACATTCTACTCTATCATTATTCACTATCAACCACCACCCTCACAAATGAATTTTATCTTCTATATATATCCTCTACAACAACTCAAAACCTTTGGTAGGTCAGCTCCAAGATGACCTTTAGAAGAAATGCTTGATATCTCACTGGTCGGCTCCAATTATGTATAATATTTGCAAGAGAAACAAATTTAGATTAGCACACGATATTACAGTATCATAACACATTCTCCAAAAAAATTTAACTAATCAGGATCAACTGTTGATGACAGAGACAGTTCTATCGACCCAAATAATAATACTACTACCAAAATTGCCATTTCTTCACATTTGCATTCCCAGGGAGAGACCAAAACTATCATGTAGACCAATAAGTAGGCATTATAGCTTATGCAAAATATCTCCTCAAACTTCTCCTAAAGAATCCAATCATCATATGCTAGTGCAAAAAGAGAAACCTACTGAATATATAAAAACAAAGCAATCCAGATAGACTATAGCCAACTATCATTCAAAAACTAAACTTGCAGATCAGTACATCACTTGATACTGCTAAGTAGTATGCTTTTATCATTACATAATATATTTACAAAACCAAAATATCATCCCTTCACTTTCGAAAGAATTTAAAGCTTTCCACTAGACTTTCCTCTGTTAGGGTACATACCGAAACACTGATACTTGCAACTCTCACTGTAAAAGGTGTGATAACTTGATTTCTTGGATGTGGCACCTTTACAACATAAACATCTTTCCTGCAAAACCACAAGACAAAATACGTCACTACGAAAGAATGTGGATCACCATATCATGACTTTGCCTTAGAGTCTGCCTTGTTAGTACCTTAGCAGTCCTTCTACAACATATCTTTGCATGTGGTACATCAAACTAAGATGATATCAATGTAAACACATTATGAACATATCAAAACATTGCAATTAACCTTTGCATCACACTTAGTTACCATACTAAGCATTATTCTTCCCTATGCAGCTCTACAAACTTGCTCCTACTAATATCACAACATAACAACTATCTACAAAGTATGTACATACTTCAATATTACATCTAACATCAATGACAACTCATATTGGTTTGACATCAATGACAATACCTATTTCCAACATAACTAAGTAGGGAAAGGAATGTCCATTATGTTTGAAATTTTAGTAAATAAATATTTTAAAATTGTATACAAAGGCTTAAGAGATCAACACTTTGATTTTCAACTTTACCTTTTCCTTGAATTAAAATTTGGACTTGGATCCTTATTCCTTAAAATATTTAAATTCCTATTACACTCTTGTATCTATGTCACTACCTATTTTGATAGTTTACTTTGTATTGTCAAAAAATATTTTCTCCATGACCAAAAATATACTTTAAGACCCTTATAATTTCAATGGTTCCATGGTATCCTAAATTGATTTGAATTGTAAATTATTTAAGACATGTTAAGTATCTTATAATTGTGTATTTAAACACAAACTTATTTTTAGTTAAAATTCACATATGAACAAATCAATATAATAGACAATCACCTACACATGTTAGAAAATTTCACAAGATACAAATAAAAAAATGTGAATCATAAATATTCACTAATAAATTATAGAATATTTCATTAACTAATGACCCCATATTGAATGGTGTAATCATATTGTAAATATAACAAATTTAAAAACATGTAAAAATTTTCCACTTACAACTGTAAGATGGCATATAATGATTCATTAGTTCCATTCTCAACTGAAATTGTAGACACTAAAAAATGTCTTAGGCTTGCGACTTCTAAATTCTCCATCATTTCCCCTTTCATTCTTCATAATTAAATAATTTTTAATTATTTAATTATTTTCTAAAGTCATATGTCTTCCATTAATTAAATAATTTTAACTATTTAATTAATTCTTTCCTATCTTTATTCCTTCCTAATTAATTAAATAAATTTTATTTATTTAATTACATCACTAATTAAGTCCTCTTCTTTCTAAAATTAAATAATTTTTTATTTATTTAATTTGTGTCCACTTTCCACTATAATTAAATAATTATTTTAATTATTTAATTATTCATTATCCTTTTCTCTCATAAATTAAATAAATTTAATTTATTTAATTTGGTCCACTCTCTTGAATTTTGAATTAAATCATTATTTAATTCAAAATGATTCCTTTTGTCACATTCCTCTATAATTAAATAATATCTTTAATTATTTAATTATTCATTGGTCACCTAAATTAAATAATTTTTATTATTTAATTTCTCCTATCACCTCTTTGTCTGTGCCAATCTTATCTTCCACATCAAATCTTATCTCTTGACATCTCATTCAATTTCATCCCTTGATTGAATTATCTCATAATTCAATCTCAACCCTTCATTTCTGTCATTGCCCTAATTTTGACCTAACCCTATTCCATACAACATTCAATTTTGGCCATTGATTAAGACATCTTATTGACATTCAATCTCATTCGTCTGTTCAAAATGGCATTTTCTATAAAATGCCATTTTCCTCTCATTTTTAAACATAAGGAGGCATTGGATTTCAGACATTAAACTTTGCAGCATTTGTCATCTTACTTCATTTAGTCTTGGCATATTTAGGCATAGGCATTTCACTCATATTGTCATAGGCATTAGGCATTTAGACTTTATTCAAATCCTTCAAAGCTTGGTGTAGGACTTAGACTTGTATTTCAGATTGCTCACATGATGAATTTGAGGGCAACACATCAACCAGCAAGCTAGAAGGTGTTACAAAAGTGAATCATGGAGGTCTCGGCAGTTTTCTGGTATAATCGTTCTTTTGTTTACTTCCATTGTATTTTGTAATTGCTTTGGGTTTATTATCTCCATTGATGATCTCATAGAATTCTGAAATTTACCCTCAGTTACATTGGTGAACCCAACATATTTTAACACATTTTGAGAAATCTTGGAGTTGGATTCTTTTGTTGCAGGTTTGACATCATTGTGGATAAAGCCCTAGTTTCTAAAGAGTCGACCATAACTTTCAAACGGCTACGTATTTTTTCACAAAAAAAAATTTCACAAATTTGGAATGATAGAATATGACTTCAGTAAAAAAATTAGAATTTTTGGAGCTGTTTTGTATTTTTTATAATTTTTTTATGATTTTTCATAAAAAAATTAATTTCAGGTGCAAAACAGCAAATTTTTCTGATTTATTTACATTTTTGGAAACCTCTTGAGATTTTAGACATGTTTTATTCTCTGTATTTTTCATTTTACTATCAAAAAAGTTTCTAAAAATTAGATTTGTCTTGACTAGCTAACCCTCTAATAGTAGTGATCAATTATCTTGTTAGGGTTTGTTGTTGGTTTTGTGCATGTGCAGAAAATAAACACTTCAAAGGACACATTGGATCAAGTGGAAAAAAAATGGTGCATCTAACTATTTTTGCAGATCGATAGTCAAAGACATATATTCAAACTACTGATATGTGGTTTTGCAGCTACGTTTGTTGAAGATTTTTCTCTCAAACCACTTGTTTGCATTTTTTTCATTTAGGAACATTTCCTTTGGTGCTCTAAAATGAATTTTGTTTGCAAGTTTCTAATTGTGTTTGCAAAATGGTAGGTGAGTATGCTCTCACATTGTGAAAACTCAGTGATCAGAAAACCAGACCCGTTTTTATGTGTTATTACCCTCACAATTTGGTATATCGAGTATCCTCTCCCCTTGTGCATTCGTGCAATCCTGGGTGTAAGAGAAACAGTTACTAACTCTAGAAATTGGGCCTACCTGGGGATTTCATCACCCCAATGCAACTCAAACCAGCAACAGAGCTAAAGCCAAGCTACCCCCGACCAGTATATAAATGTGAATCTTAAGGGAAAACCTAGATTACGAGTGCGGATGTGTCATACGGACAGAGTAGTACTCTCATAAACCCTGTTGAGCTTAACCTCTTCAAGCTGGAGTGCCACCTAAATGGTGATTAATCTCTTGCCCCATGTATGGCCACTCGAACGGGGGTCCCGAACTAAACACCTTTGTGTAGTAAGCCAAAAACCTTCTATTTGCTAGCACAGCACCGGTCGGTGTGAAGGCATCCACACTTTCGCAGTCTGTAGTAGAGGTGATCAATTTGCCATGGGAGTTTCATGGGGGTTGGAAGCTTGGTTGGCCTGAGAAGAGAGTGCACTGTAAGGGGGAGCCCGTGTAGCCAAGCTTCTAAATTCACACGCTACTGATATGCAATTGGAGAAATCCACGTGGAATCTAGTGAATATTGTCCTGGCCTAACTTAGGATTGTACTTGTCTCATGTGTGCTTTCTTACAGTCAAAATATCGTGCTTGCAAGTATTTTCTGGATACTGAAACAAACCAAACGACGGTCAAACATCTAGAAACAACCAAGTCAAACATTGGACCTTTTTTGACCCATTTCACAACATGAACATGAAATCTTCCATAAACATGCCATCTTCATCACAAAACATTTTTGAGCCATTAATAAAAAGAGACCAGAATGAACGAGTATATGCAGAAGACTTAGAAGCCGCAATGCAAAATCCTGATATTGTCTCCTTTGTAGAAAACTCAGTCTTACAAGACCCTCAAAGATATTTAGCTATGCTTTTAGACCAAGGGGCTAAGTTACCACGAGGTTTTGACATAAAACTTTGCCACCTCCATCTGTTTACCCTCACCATCAATAGTCACTTATCACAAATCCTGCCATTAATTCACAACACACGTCCAGTTATCACCCTTATCCTAACTTTGACAAGGTAAACCAACTGTCCACTAGTCCATTCCAAGTCTCCATGTCATATGCTAGTCCTTCACCTATCAATCCTATCAACGTCTACATGCCCTATCAACCATCTATCAAGTCATGTCAAGTCCCCACATCATACCATATCGATCCAGTCCAAGGCTCCATGTCCTATTTCAATCAACCTTACACCAATCCAGTCAAAATCTCCATGTCATATCCTTGTCCTTCAACAATTAATCCAGTCCAAGACTCCCTGACATATCTAGTCCAAGACTCCATGTCCTATCCTTTTCCCTCACATGCTAGTCTAGTCCAAGTCCCCATTTCCTATCCTAGTCCTTCATATACTAGTCCAGTCCAAGTTCCCACATCCTATCCTAGTCCTTTGTTCATTAATCCTTTTCAAGTCACCCCCTCACAAGCCACATCTAGTCATGAAAATTCTATCATAGTCCAAAGTCAAATCCCATTTAATAAACTTGAGGATACATGTCAAAATGAAAGCCCAAAGTATGACATTATAACATCACCCTCATGTCAAGAACAAGGTAGTCCATCCCATGACCCTATTTTTGACAACCCCATCTTTGACCAAGACCCTACGATTGACCAAGA
Organism: Sequoia sempervirens; assembly: GCA_007258455.2. Classification (NCBI taxonomy): domain Eukaryota; kingdom Viridiplantae; phylum Streptophyta; class Pinopsida; order Cupressales; family Cupressaceae; genus Sequoia; species Sequoia sempervirens. The sequence continues at coordinate 40,238,712 of VDFB02137365.1, forward strand.
AATCCAAATCCATGACAACCCCATCTTGGACCAAGACCCTACCATTGACCAAGAAGTCCAAAACGATCCACTCCTTGACCTTTATGCCATTCATGATCAAACACTTGCTGACCCTATAAAGGCCTTGACTATTGACACTTCCCAAGATGAGACACTTGCCTCCATGGGGCACATAGACAATATTCCTCCAGAACAAGAATCTTCCACTAGGGACATGCTTGCATATGATCAAGTTATAGCTAAAATCATTCGACTCTATGACACTAAACATAATGATGGCTTTGACATTTCCTTGGAAGCACCAACAGAATCATCTGAACCTAACATCTCACACGATCAGACCAAAGATATCAGTCAAGAATATGTCCGACATGACAATGAAGCTAAGACACTTTATCAACTAGGGCCATCTATCTTTGTCAGAGCAGGCTTTCTTGCAGACGAAAATATTACAAGTAATAGTATCCACATACCTAATGATGGGTTAGCATCTTGTGTTCAAAACAACAAATACCCCATTGCAAATAGAATCTGTCAAAGCATGCAATATCAAGGAAAATGACTAGGCATCCACGAGCAAGGCATTCTAGAACCAATACAGCTTCAAGAAAATTATAGACATCAAGGTCTTGGCTATTCCTCAGACAACAAATCAAACGATGTCAGTGGTACCTCCTTGATATTGGGGGAAACCTTGTTAGATACAAATGTCAAAATGGAATCCATGAGAAATCTTTGTCATAAGATTACTGCCAACACCCTACCCACCCACACCATAAACCGTCATTCTATCATGAATCAACCTTCCCTTTGGAACTAACAAAAATAAAATTCTTACAAGTCAAAAGATCAAAATCAAATGTCAAAGGCCATTGAATCAAACAAGAGGACAAGTGGACAAATGAAATTAAAATGGATCAAACAAAGACACCAAGTCAAATACAAAAGTCAATCACAATGTGGAGCCACAAGACAAGAGGACTCCCACATATAACACATGTCCACCTCCTTCAAAATGGTCATCAATCAAGGCATATAAAAGTGTTGGTTCCAAACACCATCCCTCCAAAATCCGTCATCCACCATCCCAAGTTTGGAAAATAAAAAGTCATTCATCCAAATGTCCAAACAACCTTTCCACATCTACCATCATCTATCATAATCCTACATCGTCTAAAGTCCAATGATCCCATGTCACAAATCCGTCACATCTTGGCAGCAACTCTTTACCGCAAGGACTCTCATGGCACTCTATTGCGATGTGCATATTTTGATAAGGCCAACTCTAGTATCAAAAAGGACCACAATGACATCAATCAGTTGTATACAAGCGCTACGATCCTGACAAGACAACTCCTTCAGCAAGGTCATTATTGGCATATCATGGCATCAGTCTCTACATCGTCATCGTCAGTGAATTTAGAACAAATAGTGGTCATCTAAAGCATCCAGGCTATCCACAAAATCAGAAATACAAAAAATAAAAATAAAAATGTAGAACATCGTTACCTTGATGCAAACCTAGCAAACAGGCGTCTTGGTGACACCAAAAAAATAAAAAAGTCAAGAAAATAGTAAAGAGAAAAATTTCATCCAATGGTGAAAACTTGGCAAACAGGCGCCCTGGATAAGTACCATGATGAAAACCTGGTAAACAGGTGTCATATGTAAAATAAATCGTCTATGTGGAATTTTATACTTGGGGGCAAGTCGTCTCATTTTCCCATGCCTTCCTCATGACATTAACGTCCATCTAAGCCTTATCATTTCCACACATTTTTCCCACTTACCTCGGTCTTGACATAAAACTGGCACACATAAATCATGCTTTGGGAAAACTCTTGACATGTCTATCCTTTGGTCATACACGATTCACGAAACATCATGTCATTGACCGTCATAGTCCTACTGTCCTTATACGACATAGTCCTTGAAAATCATATGACAATTCCATTATTCTCATGTCTCTTGTCTTTTACCAAGGCCACCCCCTATCCTTTCATGCCTATCACCTATCTTGGCTTTCCCTTGTCAAATGGTCTAAGGATAATCATCATCCCATCTAGTCCTAACCAAGTCATTCCAAATGCAACGAGTCTAATCCATACAAGCACACTATCCAAAATTTTACTTGACTGCATTCCTAGCCCGGCTGTAGACCTCCATACTCTCGTCACATTATCGCCATCCTCACGTTGTTTCGGGATGCGTCCTTCCCACGTCAAACAACGTTGTCATCACATGTCAATTGGTATTCAGCTTGACTAAGGGCACAATCATGTTTGTCCTTGGATTTTCATGTGTAGGCATCAGTCATATGCATTTGTAATGATCCTCTTAAACATCAAAAAGACAAAAACATCATAAAATGTCCTGAAGAAAAACAAAAACATCATAAAATGTCCTGAAGAAAGACCTAAAAATCATAAAGCGTCCTATAAAAAAGACAAAAACATCATAAAATGTCCTGAAAAAAGACAAACACATCATAAAATGTCCTAAAGAAAGATCAAAAACATCATAAAGTGTCCTAAAGACAGACCTAAAAATCATAAAACGTCCTGAAGAAAAACACAAAACATCCAAATCAATGTCAAAATCCTAAAAATGGAGTAAAATTCATTCATGTCAGTCAGTCCATTTCATAGTCGAACTACGTTGTCTCTGCGCATTTGCTACGTAGGCAAGGCCATCAGTCGATGAGTCCCCAAGACATTAGGTCAGTCCTTTTAGGTTGGTCCAAATAAAATCATGGCATTTGTCACAATCGTCGCATCAGCCAAATAAGTCAGACATAGTCAAACTCAGACACAAGACAATCATTTGAAACGTCAATGTCAAAATTGGTCAAAATTAGACAACACAGTCCAATCAATCATACAGTCAACATCAGTCAACTTGCCAAAACATATTAGTCAAAACAATGTCAATCTCATCACTCTTTGGTCCTCTTCAGGATGTGTCCTTCTTGGAGTTAGACCTCGTCAAAATGTCCTTTTCCTTTTTAGGATGTGTCCTTCCTGACAATAGGCCCCGTCAAATTGTCAACACCGTCAAATTGGCAAAACTCTTAAACTATCAAAACTGTCAAACCGACAAGAAATCAATCTTTGGCAAACAAACATTGGCAAACAAAATAAAATGGTTGTTAATCTTTGGTCTATCTTGTCTTATCTTTTGACTATCTTGGCTATTTTGTCTTATCTTTTCTTGTCTTTTCTTTGTGGTCATGTTACTAGCTACCTCAAGGATGTCCCATGAAGGATTTAGATGTGTGATGACGTCTCCTGGCCTATTTTATTTTCTTTGACTGTTGTCTGTGGATTGTCTTGACAAAAAGACTGGGGCAACTTTGCCCTTAGTATGAGTTAGGACATTCCTTGTCTGTGACTGTCTATTTTTCAAGTGGATGACCTTGCACACCTTGGTCTATGTCATATCATGGTGTTTGTTGTCCATTTGTGTCATTTTTACCACCCAATGATGATTAATAGCAATAAATATTAAAGTCCTATGGTAATGTTTTGAAGGATTTGGTCTAGGAACTAACATGCATCTTCTTTAGTCTTGTCATCTTCTCTCACCCATCTCATATAGACATTGCATCCATATCATCATCCATATCTTTTGCACTAACATTTCTTTGTCTCTTCTTATTCTAGTCTTCTCATCAAGTTCGAGAGCACACCCGTGATCTTGGAACCTGTCTGTCCTCTCGAGGGGGCATACCGCTACCCTCCTCGTCGTTCTTCCTCATCTTATTTTGCACTGGGGCATATTTTTGGACTTATTTTCTTTGTCACAATGCGACATGCTACATTATGACAAAGAGGGGCAAAATGTAGACACTAAAAAATGTCTTAGGCTTGCGACTTCTAAATTCTCCATCATTTCCCCTTTCATTCTTCATAATTAAATAATTTTTAATTATTTAATTATTTTCTAAAGTCATATGTCTTTCATTAATTAAATAATTTTAATTATTTAATTAATTCTTTCCTATCTTTATTCCTTCCTAATTAATTAAATAAATTATTTATTTAATTACATCACTAATTAAGTCCTCTTCTTTCTAAAATTAAATAATTTTTTATTTATTTAATTTGTGTCCACTTTCCACTATAATTAAGTAATTATTTTAATTATTTAATTATTCATTATCCTTTTCTCTCATAAATTAAATAAATTTAATTTATTTAATTTGGTCCACTCTCTTGAATTTTGAATTAAATCATTATTTAATTCAAAATGATTCCTTTGTCACATTCCTCTATAATTAAATAATATTTTAATTATTTAATTATTCATTGGTCACCTAAATTAAATAATTTTTATTATTTAATTTCTCCTATCACCTCTTTGTGCGTGCCAATCTTATCTTCCACATCAAATCTTATCTCTTGACATCTCATTCAATTTCATCCCTTGATTGAATTATCTCATAATTCAATCTCAACCCTTCATTTCTTGTCATTGCCCTAATTTTGACCTAACCCTATTCCATACTACAACATTCAATTTTGGCCATTGATTAAGACATCTTATTGACATTCAATCTCATTCGTCCGTTCAAAATGGCATTTTCTATAAAATGCCATTTTCCTCTCATTTTTAAACATAAGGAGGCATTGGATTTCAGACATTAAACTTTGCAGCATTTGTCATCTTACTTCATTTAGTCTTGGCATATTTAGGCATAGGTATTTCACTCATATTGTCATAGGCATTAGGCATTTAGACTTTATTCAAATCCTTCAAAGCTTGGTGTAGGACTTAGACTTATATTTCAGATTGCTCGCATGATGAATCTGAGGGCAACACATCAACCAGCAAGCTAGAAGGTGTTACAAAAGTGAATCATGGAGGTCTCGGCGGTTTTCTGGTATAATCGTTCTTTTGTTTACTTCCATTGTATTTTGTAATTGCTTTGGGTTTATTGTCTCCATTGATGATCTCATCTAATTCTGAAATTTACCCTTAGTTACAGAAATATTTCTATTTTTTCAAAGTCTAAGATGTTAAATGAATAATTTATTGTATTCTAAAGAAGCTTATTGATAAATAATTATTTTTATGTCATCTTCAACAATATGGTCATTCAAAGTATTAGTAACTGATATCCCATTAAAATTTAAAGTATATAAATCTCATAACAAATGTGTGGGAACAATGAAAAATTGATTAGGTAGACTAGTTCTTAATGATTATCATTGGGAATGATATACAAATACATCCACACATTGATTCTATTTTTACATATGTCTTGTTTAAATATATCTATGCCTAATTTAAGAAATCAACTAGAGTAGCACCAATCATTATAAAATGATAGAACTACTAAAACTTGACATAATATATCTAAGTTTATAAAGACATAAATAATTATTTTGGTCAATTACAAAATATAACATCTTGCATAGCCCCCAAAAATATATTTGTGTCTTATATTGTTATAAATTTTAGATAATCATTAAAAAATAATAATTGAACTAGTATTTTATAAAAAAAATAAAAAAATTAGACAATCATTAAAAAAATAGTCAAACTTAAATTTTATAAAAAATAATATTTTTGATAATCATAAAAAAGATAGTTGAAATTAAATTTTATAATAAAATTTAAACACAAATTCACTTAAATTATATGATAATCACCATTATTCCTTCTATTGACCACTACTAGAATATTTTAGGTATTAAGGTTGTTAAAGCATACCCTACTTAGCCTTGATTTTTTATGCAATTAAGTCTCCTATAGTAATTCTAAATATTCCAAGATTTCTCAATAATATATAAGTATATGATTCATGAATATTGAGAGATACTAAGAGTATCCAGAGAGCTAGAGTTGAGATTGAGAGTGTTATGAGGGTATTTACTATTTCTTCTTTATATTTGTTGTTCAAAGGCTTAAAATATTCTTTTGAACCTTGGGAAAATATTAATGTATATCATTTTTTATTAATATCATCATTGAAAGTTTAGGTTAGAACCCTTAAATGTAAAATAATTTAGTACTTTGCAAGTTGTGATTATGTCTACCTAACATAATAGATGTAATCCTTAAGAGTTGGAATATTAGCCTACTAGGTATTATCCATAGATACACTTGAATATCATATATGGATGTGAAAAAAATCCACTTAGGATCTCTCATGCTACATGAGAGTCAAACAATCACCTTTAAAAAATATTAATGCTAAATGTAAAAGGATTTAGCACATAGGATTTGTGAGTTGTAGGCTTTTAATAAATAGTAGTAGGGGAACAATAAAAATAAATTTCTTGTGCAAAAGGATACAAAGCCTATAGCTTTACTAACCCATTAACCTTTGTATGAACTATATATGAAAAAAGAAAAAATTACCTTGAAGCTAAGATAACATACATCCTACTTACACATCATAGAGGTGCATATTTCATCTCTCATTCACCTTTTATTTTTCCACCTAGGAACAATTCTCTCTATCACCCTTCCATAGCTTTTCTCTGGCACATCTAGTACAAAGAACTAAATCCTATGAAAAATTTCCTTGCACCTCTATGCTTGGTAGATTGATTCAACACAAAAAAATAATATGGTGCATTTATAAATCACGTACAATCTACCCCTAGTATGTGAAACCATTGAATATTTAAGTATTTATCAACATCATTAAATAGATCCCTAGGGAGACACACATCTCATCTTACACATAATTCCATTAGTATTTTGTTTCCACTCCTTTTCTATCCACACCTTCACAAAAATTTCATCCATTTAGATATTCCTTTTCCCCCTCTTAGATTATTTAATATTCTCTTCCTTAGTAGGTTGCACCATATAATTTAATTATTCTATGACAAAAAATTGTAAGAGACAAAACTTTAGCTCTAAATTTGACACCTTCTCCCCTATTCAAGAGATAAAATATGTTTTAGATCATTAAAAAACTCAAAACTCTACCATCCTATACTTGTTGAGCCTAGCACCACTTTTATAAAACCTAAATTAGATAGATTAGGGAAAGAGAAAGTTAGCTTGTAAATGAGTTTCTATCACCACTCCTCTCTTAGGGTAGTGTATATGTACCACCTTCATATGAGCCATATTTTGAAGAAAATAAATCAAGAATCTAATTACTAACATAAATATCATACATGGTCCCATCATAATCAAAGAACTCAACATCAATATCTACCAAAGGGTAAAGTAAAACCATGATCTCCAAACCAAGAAGGTGGAACACTACCAAACCATCACTATCAAAATCTCCCATTGAACTGTGTAAACAATATATCCATGAGATCATGATAAACATCTCCTAAATGAAGATCATAAATGACCCTTTCATAGTCAAAGAACTCAACTACAACACTAAGAGATCACAAAGGGAAAATTAAATCCATGTTCTCTAAACCAAGATGATAAACCACCACAAACAAACATGAATCAATTCAACACCATAAACAATGCACTTACACAAAAAATCATGTTATGTCAAGTACCAAAGTTATTTGTAACATCCATGAACCATAATAATCACTTGTCAAATCTCCACCAAACCCTAGATTTGTAACAACACGGGTCTACAAGCATACCCATAACCTTGAAAACACCTACATTCTTTCCTTGTAAATCTATGGATTCAACCATGCACAATAATCCACTCCTTCCTAAGGTTAAAAATAATATGGAGATCTCCTTCCATAATATTATAACCAAGACCTAATATAAAATTAAATGAAATCTGTATCCACGAAGAACTATTTCCACATAACCCCAAGAGAAAAAATTATGCAAACAAGTATTAAAAATTCACAATACAAAAGGATAGACAAACACACCTTCAAGATAACACAAGGTATACCTTAGGATAACCCTCAAGAGTGAAAAACTATCCTCTAAAAAAATACTCACTCAATACATTCTCATAAACAAATATTATAATACATCTATTTAGTCTCGATGAATACCTCTAAAACATCAATCTCTCTACATGCACTTCATGTGAAACAACAAATGAGATTCATGTGACCATGCATCCCAATCCATGATTCCTCCCTTCACATGTGAAACCTACAAGAGATTCTCAAACTAGCCTACTTCAACAACTACTCATGTTCTTGCTACACAAAACCACAAAGTGGTATCACATATACTAGTTGATTAATATCATGAGCTTACAAAACCATTTCCCCTCTCATTTACTTTTTTGGTACTAAGTTTTTCCAATATTAAATATTTTTCCAATGTGCAAATCAACATTAAATATTTATCACAATGTTATATACAACACATATAGTGGTCCTGTGAATTTTTAACATGTGTGATGCACACATCCCTAGATCCTCTAAGTACACCACACACAATTTTTTTTATATTATAAAATTATTCAAGGTGAACACCACACCTTTTCCAACACTCATATGGTGTTCCATATTTTCCCATCTCTTCCATAAAATTTAGATCATACCCATAGTTCCCATAACTTATCTTTGAATTTCAAATCACCCTCCACATTTACTTTTAGGCCTCCCACTATTAAGGCTTATGATTTTTTTTTTTATCCTCCATGTTGTTTATCCCTTGCATAGTCCTTCCACAACAATTATTATACCTAGTTGTGGCCACACAAATCTTATTCTTCAACCTATTTACAACATCCCTTTGTTTACATGCATTTCTTTTGTTTCCACCATGCAATAGTTATATAATCATTTACCATTGGATTCTTTGACTCTTTAACCATTCCTACACTACCCAATATTTTGGGTACTATCATGAGTGAGTCATAAAATATCAAATCTCATAGGAATGATTTACAAAAATATCCTACAAGGGATATAATAAGAAAATTAACATAATCCATTAGCATATGGCATATTGTCTTATCCTTTACCTATTGGATTTTTATTTTCATTGGATCAGCGAGGGCGCAAGGCCCATGATCATAATAACCAAACAAGGATTTGAACCTTGGTGGCTACAACGCCACCACCACCACTTAACCATTGCACTATGGGATTAACCCTGTTTACCTATTATATTTGTGACACCTAATTTTTCAATGTATGATGAAAGAGGTAACCCATTATCTCACATTTATTCCTTTTATTGAAACATGTTTAGACCACAATTGTTATAAGCATTTGCTAAATTATTTTTATGAAGCTTGAAATGTTATGCACTTAGCTTTATTATTTATCTCACACTTCATTTATTTCCTTTGGAGATTTAGCCAATGCATTTGCTAATCATTTCCAATATAATATTGAGACTAAAGTAACAATTTTTCAATTTACACAATAGAAACAATAAATGAATAAGGTCTAATCAATGATTAGATGTGAGGATTTAAAACTATGCTAACTAAAATAAATTTCAAACTACTACATAGGGAGCTCTAACAATTGTTTATCAATAGTTTCTTACCCACCATCAAAGAAATAGTGATTGTGATCTATATCTATTGTGAAAAATGTTGAAATGATGGATGCACAATGTCCCTAAAGTTGCAGCCTTCAAGAGGACCTCCAAGAAGAAATTCAACCACACAGAAAGTGTTGCAACTAAGGGCATGCAAATAGAGATTGCAATTGATCTAGAATATGAGATGATTACAAATGTACAAATTCCCTGAATATATAGGCATGAGAGAGATGCAAGATGCAATATGATGTTGCCATGTGTCATGATCTAACAACATGTGACAACATGTGAACCCTACCTAGAAAATAATAAAAGATTGAGATAAGTTCTAGAAGGACAACCCATCTTCTAGAAGGAATATTATCCCTACAAACATGGAAGGGAGAATTACCCCATTATTAATGATTTATCTAAAAATGCAACCTAGGACTTAATTAATTAAATGCAAGACCTAAGTTAACTTATGCTAGTGTAATAAATAATTAATTAATTACACTAAAATAAATTTCAAACTACTGGATAGGGAGCTCTAACAATTGTTTATCAATAGTATATTACCTATTATCAAAGAAATAGTGATTGTGATCTATATCTATTGTGAAAAATACTTGTCATCTACTATAGCTTATCTAGTACTTCTCACTCCCATGGGTTGCAATCAAAATCGAACTTAGAAAATAAGAGAAATAAGAGTGGATTCACTAATGTCAATTCCATCAATGTCATAATTAAAAAAATATTTAAATAAATTTTTCTATTAGAAGCTTTTCAATTTATGGCATAGATTGTAGAATTATCATGTCTTTGATAAAATTATGTGACCTTTAGTACTTCATATTACTTGTTATAGTACCCTACCAAGTTTGAAAAGTGGAGGAAAAAGATGTGCCTATGAAACATTTAGAAGCTTGTATTGGTCAAGCCCCTAGGAAACATGTTTTAGCTTGAAATATTGAAAGTGTTCAAGGTGTGTGGCCCTAAGAAGCTAGTGCGACAATGGAGTTGGTGTGTGTATTAACCATAGGCAATCTCCTAAGTGGTCTATAAGAAGAAAAGTTTGTGTAGGTGCTAGTCAATCGTTTACACTTTTAGTAGCCTATTTAAATAAGCATACTTGGGGCAAATATGACTATTAGCCACAAATTGAAGCTACGCTTTTAGAGAGAAAACTAAAAGTTTAGATGCGAGAAAGTGTGCTTGAATACATGACAACACACATGTGAACAAAAATAAAATAAAGATTTCATCATTTTCAACTAAAAAATTAATTTAGAAATATTCTATACTTATTGTAAACAACTACTATACCAAACATAAAATACCTTTTTTTATTTCTACATTAAAAAAAAAATGAATAAATGTAATGCAAAATAGTCCATTGTATTGGAAGTTTGATTTTTAAAAATACTCGCCCAAAATGGGGTCCTTTAAAAATGTGTAGGTAGTGAAGTTAACGTAGAAATGTCAGTAGAAAACGTTTGCACCTAAACACAACTACATCTTTTGTCATTTAGCGAATTTTCATAATCATAACATAAAAAGTGATGACACGTGGAATAATTTAAGTAAGGAGATTACATTCTCTCACCTTAAGCAGGGCCCACTAATGGAATAATGTGCATTAGGGCCCACCAATGGAATCATTTAGGTAAGGAGATTACATTCTCTCACTTTTTAAGATACGTGGTTAGAACAATGGATGAGAAAGAGACTTTTTTTTTTGGGGGCAAAAGAATATTGCAATTTTGATTTGAAGAAGAAAATAACACAAATAAATTAGGACAATCTAATAATTAACACAAGCAAACAATTGCTTTTAGTTGAAAGAGTTGAGATGGTAACAATATTAATTTTGGTTTTCAAAATAATAAGAGGGATTAAAAATTTAGTTTTGAAAGTAAAGAGGGACATTTTGTTGTAGATTGTTTTTGTGATAAAAATGTCTATTTAGGATTAAATATGTGACGAGTAAGCTATGTTATAGGGTTGATTTTATTTTTCTTTGGTCGAGGTTGAATATGGGTTCATGATACTGATCCCTATGCTAGTGAAAATGAACATCTCTTATAGATTTGATCTATACCTACATAAATAATCTTCACCTTTTTATTTGCTTGGAATCTATTCACCTTGCCTTCTAGAATATGAATTTACAAAATAGGTGATGTTGACAAACACTTTTAAAAGTTAGCTAGGTAAGGATCTCTTTTGGTTAAAATTGTGGAGTTTTCTTTAGTGGTTTGATAACAATAATTGAGGACAATAATTAATCATGTAGGTCACCCTTGTATTACATTAAATGTAGATGATGATGTAAGTTGTTGATATAGTTTTCTTATGCGGATTGCCTAGATATGACTTGTGGATTTCCTTGATGGATAAAATGAGAGTAGATTTTGTCCTTTTATACAACACCCTAGCACACAAGATAATACATTTCACACTTGATTTTGCAAATAATAGCTAGTAGGGAAGGAGTTGGCTTGGACCTAGGTTTAAATTCGAATTTGAAAATTGGGTCATTTCTATGTTGTAGATTTGATGATTTGATGTAAGCCTACGAGACAATCCATAACCTAAGTGATGAGAATCACCTAAATAGTATTATGAATTATAGAATGGACAATAAGACTTGGAAAACAAGGTGCAAAAAGCCACAACACATTTAGAAAGAGAGGAATCAGTAGAAATTATACTGCTATTCAATAATAAAATAGGGATAAACAAATAAACTTGTATTATAAAGAAGGCCAAGAATGAGAATTCTCATTATCAAAAGGGATGAGACATCTTGTTTATTTTTGTAAACTACATAAAATATTGTTTTAAATATGTTGATCGTGCTAATATGTGGAAGTTAGGTTAGAGTATTAGATTCCTCATGCTACCAAGTTGGATGTGTGGATAGGTAACCCTCTATTGGTTCACCTACACTAGGTGTATAGTGCAATTATTTAAAAGGGAGTCCAATAGTTAATACCTATGTCTCTTTTGACATGTGTCTAATGTACATGGTCACATGGTATGTGTGGATAAGATGCTACTAATTGTTAAACCCATATGGTTTATAATACATGTAGTGTGTGATGCCACCATATAACAAATGTTTGTGATGCCAAGTGTTAGACTTGTATGAAGCCATTCCTTATGGCATAGAGCTTACCAAATGAAATGCTTCATAGAGAATCATAACATGTGGATGTTGATGTTCCTTGTGTTGCATGTATATGTAGGGTATACTTAATAAATTACCTTTTGAAAATTCATACAAATCCTAGTGAATCCACTATAAATAAGAATAATAACTTATATAATTCATTTTTATATTAGCATTAAAATTTTAGAGTGCATGGTTATATTTTCACCCAGTCCCATTTTTTTTGCAATTTAGAGACTATATTTCCTAATAATATAAAAAAATAATGATGAGCCATGTAAATTTCTTAGCAATATATATATATTAAGAAAAAATGTTGAAATGGGATAAGTGTAAAAAATAATTGGCAAGGCTTGATTTTGAGCTTGCTCTTAATCGAACATGGCAAAGAGGCCTTGGTTTGGAGCCTTTCCCCCTTCCCTTATATGCATCAAATTGGTCTTTGGGACTTTATTCTAGCAATTGAGATTAGCAAGATTAATAATTGGTGGGGATAGAAACTAATCTCTTAGAGATCTAACCAAAAAACCTCATTAGATTTGAGCTATGATATTAGCCCCTAATAAATTATGGTAATTAGGACCCAATTTCTTAAAATTTATAACTTGAGGAGTTTTGTTTTGGATTGTAAAAACTATCAAATATGAGTGAATTAGACACTTCTAAAGAACCTAAGAATAGTGAAATTGGGAGATATAAATGTTCAAAATAACCAAATGGTGATATATAACCACTAAAAGAATTCTTGTTTATGGTCCTATACAAAGTTGTCAAGGTTAAGTATGTTCACAAGTGATCAACATCACCAAAAATATTTTTCATCTAGTTTATTTTAAATTTTTATTTTTCGTAAGGTTGATTAGGTAGAATTTGATAAATAAAAGTAATAATTAGGCCAAAATTATGTAAAATAAATATTGGCCTTATATTTTGTAAAACTTCCAAATTGCCTAGTCTAGGTGGCAATCCTGTAATGCCCCACCACGCAACCCTAGAGGAAGTTGCAATTCACTACTTAAACGTACCAATTTTTTTTTTTTTGTTTAAGTACAAATAACATGTAAGATGAATACACATTGCCAACAACCTCTAAGGCCACGAGACAAAGATTACATTAAAACCCAAACAACAATTAACATCAAAAGAAACCAAAACATTAATCACTTACAAAATTAAGATTATATACATCCCATACAAGATGATAAATACCTCAAGATTCCAATTAACAACATTTAAGCAATATGATTACAACACTCATTCCCCGAATGAGGTAATTCCAAAGAGCATAATTAAAAATTACAAATTCCACCTCGATGACAAATGAGGGGTAAAAGAATAAAGATCAACTGAAAAGAACGAAGCCAGAATGGCATCTGGATCCAACGAGCTCTCCAACATGAAAGTCTCATCCACACGAGCAAGAGCAAAAACCAACAGAGGAAGGTGCACGTTCCACCCAACCAAGTGAAACCAAAAGGCTCACCCCCCGTGCTAGGAGATAGTAACAAGGATTTCCTAGACAAGACCATCTACCACTAGACACGGGCTAACACTGAAATTGAACTACAAACAAGAACATAGACCACATCACTTAACACAATGGTTACAATGCTTCCAGATTCCAAAATCGAGTACAATCACAGTACAAAATTACCCAACGGTACAACACCATACCGACTGCTGTCATAGGAGGAGTGTCATCGCAAAGGCTGCATTGGTTATCCAATGGTGTTCTTCCTAGGTCCCGACCCCCTTCTAGGGATATCCTGGTAACCTCTCACGAACCCGGCACCATATGCACACCAGAGCAAAATCGGTTATCTTTCGAGGAGACAAGATAACGATTTTTCCATTCCAAGCCTTCTCGACTCATCTCAAGTCTCGTACAAGCCCTTGAGCCAATGAGCGAGGCTAAATTATCTTATTAATGTTCAAAGCTACTCTCTCCCTAGTAAATTATTTTAATTTTCACTTAATTAACTGACTCTCCTACGAGTTATCTTGGAACCACTTTGGGCCCAGCGCTCGTTTGAAAGCCACTCCCCTATCGACAACACACAACTCAACCACATGCCGAGGGTAGACAATGCACTAACATTTATCACAAAAAAATTTCAAACACCTCAAAAGGTAACACATCACTACAGATGCCCAAAACTGAAACCAAAGCGTACACTACCCAAGACTAACACAAGGTTGACTAACATAATGATAACCCACATATCAAACTAATACACAACTTGACCTTTAATCACAAGGTCACACAACCCATACGAAGTACTAGGTTCCACTGAAACATCACTCAAGTACTATCCAAGATAAACAATAACCAAGCACATGGTACACAACATCATCTCAAGGAAACACTACTGGAAGACTTACATGATCAACAAGACCAACACGAATTAACAATGAAAACAAAGAGTCCCTAGCCTCAAGGAATAAAATCCAGTTCAGCCAAAGCACGCTCACGAACATAACAATAATTGCCCAAATCATACCAACAAGAAATCACTTAAATCAACAATCATAGACACACACGTTCTTTAAATAACTCGAGATCAATTTCGGCAAACAATCTTTTCTCATAAAACAGAAACCAAAGTACATATATGCATCATATACTTAATCCTTTACTGATACTCATAAGTTCTCAACAATATAACTTTCACGAACCTTATCTATTCCTTTCAATATAAAAACGAGCAACATTCCACAACCTATCGTTAGGATATTTTAAATCCAAGCAGAACAATGGTATAACGTAAAAAAAATCAATTAATAAATAACAATAATTGCACATACTTGAGAATTAATCAAATATCATTGGTAATTGACGAAAGATTACATCTAAAAGTTTATTCCATTTCTTCGATTTATTCACAATGATCAAGCCATCCTTTAAATGAATTGTTTAAATCTAAAATCCATTTCGCCTCAACTTCAATAAAATAATTCATATTGAAATTCTTATATTTAAATATAAATATGTATATAGTAAATATATATATTTATTATTTAAATATACAAATATATATATCAAAACCCTGGTATAACGTAAATAATCAATTATTTCTCTAGTTTCACGATCATACACCATAAATGAAATCATTTGTTTAACCAAATATTCTGATTAAATAATAAGTCAATCAATTGCGTTACACAAGAAATTAAGTAAATAGCTAACATTATTCGCACAAGCTCAATAGTAGCTCAAAGTATGTTGACAACTTAAGGAGTATAAACCAATAATTATGTTTTGTTTCCTAGTCACATATTTTAATAAAATCAACCTTTGAAGTAAAAGCACTTGATTATCTAAAATCTCCCTTTTTAAAATATATCCTTTGACTATTAAAATTCAACGTTCTAAATAATTCGTTGGAATATAGAATCCACTTTAGCTTCTATTTCGAAACAAAATCATCTTAAAATAACCTATATTTTAAATCTGTCCATTTAATTTTATTTGACTCAATTATCCGTAATAATCAAAATCAATTATAGGTAAATCAAACTTTTAACGAATAAAGTCCTCTGATTAAACTAAATCCTTCGTTGACCTTAAGCTCTTCAGTTATGTTCTATAATCAAATTTCAATGACTAAAACTATCTGATTGAACTAAATCTTTCGTTATCTCTAAGTTTTACTATTACGTTCAAAATCAAGATGTCTTAATAAATAACATTAAATTAAATCGTTTAATCCTTATTTCATCATAAAATAAATAAATAATTCAACTAAAACCATATTTCCAATTACTTATATTTTAAAATAAAAGTAAAATAAATACCTACCCATTTAAATCCTTCCATTAAATTCCCAAAATCAATCATTATAATAAAACCCCAGTATTTAGAATATATATATATAATAAAATATATTATATATAATATATAACATATATTATTAAATATATATTTTATTTTTAAATAAAACTAAAATCCACATACACATTTTATATATATATATATACAATATATATATTATAATATATAATATTTAAATATTATATATATTATAATATATATATTATATTTATATAATATAAATATATAAAAGAAACAAAAAAAATGAATTTAAACCATGAATTTAGGGCAGGCCGCCTGCCGGCCGCCGACCTCCATAGAGGAGGGACGCGGCCCTGGCCACGCCTGGCCTCCCCTATAGGAGGTGACGCTGCCATAGGCAGCACCTCCCCATGGGGGTGGCCGCGGCGGCCATGGCCGCCGCCCTCCCCAAAGCCCAAAAAAAGATTTTATATTTTATTTTATTTTATTTTCAATAAAAAAAATCACAAAAAAATGGAATCTTGTTTCTCCATTCTTTTTAAAAAACCGAGAATACTTTTAAAATAAACATATCAAAAAAAAAAATATATGATATATATATATATATACACACACACAACATATATATATATATATATATATATATATATATATATATATATATATATATATATATATATATATATATATATATATATATATATATATATATATAATAATTGATTATCAAAACCAGAACAAATAGAGGAAATTCATTCTACAGAATACAAATAAGACAAGAAAAGTTTAATTACAGTTTTGCACAAATTCTTGATGGAGATTTTCAACTTCAAATTGATTTTTTTTCAAGATCTTCATGTGTTCTTGTTTGATTCCTATTGTTAAATTTTGCACACTTGTTTTCTAATCTTTCCATGATTTCAAAAGGTTTCAGCTAGGTTTTCCTACACTTCCATTCAAATTGAAACAAAGATTTCAAAGCTTCAAACAAAACTAGAATAAAACCTATATTAAGAACTTGAAGAACAAGTTGAGGAGGGATATTTTGATGCTTTCAATCTTTTCCAATCTCCTCCCAAGATCTTCATCCTTCAACCAAGAATCCATCCAAAACCCAAAAGCCCTCTTCTCATTTTTGCAAATCCAATTCCTTTTCCAAAAACCACCTCCCCCAAAAAAACCCCCAAATGAAATATATTCCCCAATTTTTCCAAATTCAAATTCAAACCCACTTCAAATTAAGATTCTAATTCAATTGCAACCCAAATTCAAATCAAAATTTAATTCCAATTCCAATTTCAATTTCGAACACAAATATCTTTTACCAAAATAGTCAACTATTTCAGAAAATATCTTTTCTACCTCAAAGTCATTGCATTTGAAAACATTTGAATTTTTAATAACTTAAAACAATTTTCAATTCCAAATTGAATTCAATATATTTTAACATTTTCTTTTCAACAAAAGAATTTAAAACTTTTAACACTTTTAATTCAAAAAGAAAAACTTAATTAATTCACACAATTAATTTAATTAATCAATAAAATAAATCTAATCCAGTATTAGATTATTTTATTAATTAAATTAAATTAATTAATAAAGTAAATAACATTCCTAACATTACAACCAAATGCATTAAATCACCAGTTTTAACAATGCAAGCCAATAAAACTTGAATCTAAATAAAGAACAAAGAGGCAAGGGCAACATAACAACCAACCCGACTACAACCCGATGACACACTGAGACTAGGGTAGTGGCTTGACACAGAAAACCCTAGCTACTACCTCCCAATCGATTTCCATCAGACAAGGGACATGCTCAGACCCGTGGAACCAGGTGGAGTCAATGTCCTGTACCTGCATCCTGCAACCACACAAGTGTCGAACATGCATATAACATAATAATAAAACACACCGTGAAGAGGAAATCACGGAATCACATGGCGCCCGCATGCGAGTGATGTGATCCCGTCCCCTTCACCAATACAGTATCACTAACTGACAAAGCTTACATCATTTAACATAATCAAAACACAAGGCCTCATTAATTCGAGTACATACTATGCTAATCCAAAACATGTCATAATGATAACCTCATAATAAAATACAATCACCACAAACTATAACATTCTCGACACTTAACAGAGAGCGATCAAACAATAACCAAACACCTTAATTCAAGAGTTATTAGAAATAAAGCATAACATAGGGAAAACATTGTCTAAACATCAGAGCACAAAATGGAGGGGTGTTACAAATCCAATCCTCGTCATTTATTGAAAAATATTAAAAGGAAAAAGAGGGCATTGGATTTTTGGGAGTTATAACTATTGAAAACTCATTTAATGATCCTAAAAATATTGCAAAAAGATATGGATGCCCAAGTTGAGTGGTAGTTACAACTCTTAAAGGATCCTTATTTTCTAGGAGCTGGAGACCAAGATGCCTTCTAAACTTGGAAAAATGAAGGAAAGTGGGATTGAGGAAGTTTTAAATGTTGCAATTAATTAATTTAATGTTTTCTAATGTTATAATATTCATTCTTGGGTGTGACTTCTTGGCTAGGTAGTTTTTGGTGAGCGAAATAGAGAATTAATGGCAGATTTTAGAGTTTTTGGGGAGGAATTGTTGCAATTTTGTCGCATGCCTTTGTAGGAAAATGAAGGAAAATGAAGAGGGGAAGGAGAAGGCGTTGGATGTGAGATTTGGAGGTTTTGTATATGTGTTATTTGCAGGTATGAAGTGGTTTTGAACAGCCGCAAGTGATGGGGGATTTATAGGTGGAAGCATCAGTGGGGTCAAGTGAAGATTTGTAGGATGAAGGTGCGAGAATGAAGACAAAATTGATAGTTTGAAGGTGGAAAATGTGTGAATTTTTTTTTGCTATCATATATCAATTTTGTTGCAGGGTTGAGGAGGTTTTGGATTAGTTTCCATGGATACATGTAAGTGATTATTTCAGGTATGCATGTTAGTGTGTTGTTCAACAAGTTACATGAGCTACAGAGTGAAGGAGGGTGGGATTATTTTGATGCAAGTTAGTTTGCTGTTGTATTTCAATTTGGTAATCATTTTGTAAGTGTTTGTGATCAGCCCCCTGGCTGCCCCTTTGATGTAATTTCATTCATTTATTGAAAAACCATGTTTCAACAGAGTTTATGATTTCAACATTGTTGTGATGAATGTATAGTTGATGTTAATTCAAGCATCTATCTTTGTTGTGTTATGAGGATGTGTCTTGTGATAAGACTAAGTGTGTGGATTTGAGTTATGTCAAGAGGTTGGAGTCTTTCCTCATGTGTCAGTGGTATCCGAGTAGGAAGTTCTTGAGTGTGCAGAGTGATTGCACCAGGACCATGGGTTGGAGAAGTGAAGAAGTTTGTTTGAGAGCTATAATATTTTGTTGCAGGTATGTTGAGTTCAGAGAGCCTGAGGTGATGACTTTGTAATAAGTCAAGTGTATTCCTCCGATAGGGATAATCTGGGTAGAAGGTGTGCAAAATTCCTCCACTGTGGATGTGAGTAGATGGAGTTTTGAGAGGTGCATCTTCCAGAGATTTTTTGGGTAGATGGTATACAGTTTGTGTGAGTTATAGAATTTGATTAAAATTTCTAAGGGAAAAAGGAATTTTGTTATTGGATGGATTTTGATAGTTCCTAGACTTGAGGAACTCAAGGAAAGACTAAGGATGGATAGGGTGAGAGAATTTGAGGAGCTAAAGAAAATAGTGGAAGATTTGAAAGCAAATTGGGCAAGGATAAGAGGTAATGGTAACTTTGTTTATCATTCTAATAATATTTTGAATGTAGGGAAGAAAGAAGATGAAGCAGAGTGTCATACATGTGACACTGCAGAAGAAGAAGATGAGTGGGAAGAAGTTTCTAAATTTGAAGCTGGGGAGACATGTCTTTTGGAAGGCATGGAAAATGAGATGAAAGAAGTTGCAGCAAATGAGGTAAATGGGGAAGTAGAAGCTAATATGATGGACTTTGAGGGTCCTATATTTGATGAAGAATTTGGTGAAGATGAAGAAAATATTCTACTCAAAAAGGAGTTAAGGAAGATAGATATCTTCTTTGAAGGGAAAGTGACCAATGAATGTGATAAGAGGATGGGGGAGATATAGGTGGGAGGAGATAAGTCCCATGAACATGTTGACTTTGTTTTGTTTGTAGGAAAAAGAGAAGTTGCAGTAGAGGATAAAGAGGTAACAGTTGATTTACCTTACTAAATGCAAGTGAAGGAAGAGAAGGCTGAAAGGATAATGAAAGAAGATGTAGATGGAGAAGATGAAACAGTTGACGGTGGTGGAGAAAAAGATATTGCAGCAGCAATAGAGAAAGAAATCATTGAGGTAAATTTTAATTTTTTTAATTTTGATTATTATAAAGAAGATAATGAGATGTATGCAATTGAAGATTTGAATGTAGACGAGGTGCAGATAGATTTTGTTAGTGCAGATTTGGATGGAGGTATTGTATAATATGGTAAATATTTTTATTGGTGGAGGTGGACGGATCATGGTGAAAAAAAATTCATGAGAAGGAGTGAAGAGAGAAGATGGCGGAGGAGGATGCAAAGTGTTCCAGGCAGATGTTGGAAGAAGAGATGGAAGAAAGAATGTTACAAATTTGATTTAGTGATGGAGTTTGTTGTAGGTTGTTTAAAATCTAGAAGGGTAGTCCTACTACTTAACTCCATTTTGTGATTCATACTTACAAAATTCAATTTACTCGGTGTGTCTGATGCAAGAGAGGTCCACAAGCAATCAACATTACCAAAAATATTTTTCATCTAGTTTATTTTAAATTTGTATTTTTCCTAAGGTTGATTAGGTAGAATTTGATAAATAAAAGTAATAAATAGGCCAAAAATATGTAAAATAAATATTGACCTTATATTTTGTAAAACTTCCAAATTGCTTAGTCTAGGTGGCAATCTAATCCTCGTCATTCATTGAAAAATATTAAAAGGAAAAAGAGGGAATTGGATTTTTGGGAGTTATAACTATTGAAAACTCATTTAATGCTCCTAAAAAAATTGCAAAAATATATGGGTTCCCAAGTTGAGTGGCAGTTACAACTCTTAAAGGATCCCTATTTTATAGGAGCTGGAGACCAAGTTGCCTTCTAAACTTGGAAAAATGAAGGAAAGTGGAATTGAGGAAGTTTTAAATGTTGCAATTAATTAATTAATGTTAGATAATGTTAGAATATTCATTCTTGAGTGTGACTTATTGGCTGGGTATTTTTTGGTGAGCGAAATAGAGAATTAATGGCAGATTTTGGAGTTTTTGGGGGAGGCGTTGCAATTTTGTCGCATGTCTTTGCAGGAAAATGAAGAGGGGAAGGAGAAGGTGTTAGATGTGAGATTTGGAGGTTTTTTATGTGTGTTATTTTCAGGTATGAAGTGGTTTTGAATAGCAGCAAGTGATGGGGGATCCAAAGGTGGAAGCATCGGTGCGGTCAAGTGAAGATTTGTAGGATGAAGGTGCAAGAATGAAGACAAACTTGATAGTTTGAAGGTGGAAAATGTGTGATTTTTTTTTGCTGTCATATATCAATTTTGTTGAAGGTTTGAGGAGGTTTTGGATTAGTTTCCATGGATGCATGTAAGTGATTGTTTCAAGTATGCATGTTAGTGTGTTGTTCAACAAGTTACATGAGCTACAGAGTGAAGGAGAGTGGGATTGTTTTGATGCAAGTTAGTTTGTTGTTATAGACAGCTTGTTTGTTGTTGTATTTCAGTTTGGTAATCATTTTGTAATTATTTGTGATCATCCCCATGACTTCCCCTTTGATGTAATTTCATTCATTTATTGAAAAACCATGTTTTAGCAGAGTCTATGATTTCAACATTGTTGTGATGAATGTATAGTTGATGTTAATTCAAACATCTATCTTTGTTGTGTTATGAGGATGTGTCTTGTGATAAGACTAAGTCTATGGATTTGAGTTATGTCAAGAGGTTGGATTCTTTCCTCCTACGTCATTAAAGTGCATAGTGTAGAGAAGTATAAAGCAAATTGCAAATTGTTGCTTAAGGAGGCTTTGGAAAAGTTGTGGAGGTCTATGTGCACAAGACTACTAAAGTTATGTAGTTAAGAGTAGAGTCAAGAACTATTAATGATGATGATGATTGTATAACTATGTATGAAGTATTAATACTAGATATGCATCTACATACAAGGCATATGCATTCTATGCTAGTGCACAAGTGGTCACATAAGGAATGTAGATCAAGTAGTATTTTTAATGTTTAAATATGCATGGATGTGATTTGATCATTCACTCTTTCTTGAGGAGTGATTGTCCCTGTTATTTTCTAGTATATAATAAAGAATCTTTTTTGAAGATAATGAACTAATACACATAGTTATGATCAAACCAACTGAATAAACATTGATCTAGAGTGAGCTAGCTAGATGGTGTAATTCAACCTAAAGTTCATGATGATGTGTGATTAATGGAAAGCTTATCTATTGATTAATTGCATAGATTTAGTGCATAAGAGAGCCTCTCTCTACCCAAGAACTATGAAATAAGTTCATGTATAACTAGAATTTGATCATTCACCATTTCTTGAAGACTAAACATTTCTATTTGATATGAATCATCAAGTTCCTAGGAATGTTGGTTCTATTGCTATTGAAATGATACTCCTATTGTGTTTAATGAAAATCATGATGGGTGTATATGATATCCCTTAATAAACATAAAAATAAGAGGGTGTATATGTACCCATGTTTCATTTGTAAGGAACATGTGGAGACTTCATTTAAGTGAGATTAGATTGCAAATAGATACACAGTAAGAAAAACAAATTTAGTGAATGTTATCAATGTTAGGATGATGTGAATTCTAGGGTATGTTACTTCTAGGATTGTATGATGTTAAATAAGGGATAAACTAGTCAAAGTAGAACTAGTAAATAGTATTGTATGGCATAAAATAAATGTAATGTTGAATACCAATATCTCAATCATATCAAATTGAAGTTGAGATTCACTCTTCATACTACAGTTTTAAGAAGAATTATGAATATTTTGATGTGAATGCAAACATTGCCTATTTTAGGCATTAGATTGTAGAGGTAAGCATGTTTCATTACATTGCTAATAAATACATCGATGCGATGGTATTTGATGCACTACAAAAATGAGAGGAGGTGTACCTATAGATAGAGAGGGAATGACTTTCCTCCATTTGAATGGATTGATTGACAATTTTTCTTCCTCCATTTGAATGGATTGATTCGTTCACAATTTTTCTTCAAAGTGTATGCTATACCTTATGCATGAATATTTTAGATTTGAAACATGGATCATGAGTATTCTATCTTTCCACAAATACCACAAGTATGTATGCTCCAACACTCTCTACTTGCATGTCCTATAAATAGGTAGTGATTGTTGGAAGTTTGGAGAGATTGTCATTGATGATGTTGTTTGGAAACATGAGCATGGAAGGTACATAACGATGTGTTGTAGTGTTGTCATTGATGTCAACATCATGACTTATTTGAAGACTTTGGTTACAAACCATTTTGATTAGTTCTAATAGGTTTTTGAGCTATTAAGGAAGACATTTTTGCATAGAGGTTTGGTCTAGTAAAGATAGTTGTGTGGGAAATTGACTCAATGTCAATACTATTGTTTTAGTGTAATAGTGTGCTATTTTTTGGGTCTGCACCACTCAGCAAATAAATATTCCACTCTACGCTTCTAACATAATTTTGGTGGATGCTATATGCATCTAATTGCAATATTTCATCATATTTTGACAAGTTGTTTGAAAGTTATGAATAACAGAGTTCGGTCTGGAAAATTATAGTGATTTTCTATACAATGTAGTTGTGTGGGAGATTTCACACTTCTTCGTGGATGAGTTTTTGGTGTTGTACTTTGGAGGATAAGTTTCCAGATGGCAATAGAGCATGGAATCTAGTTGGCATTAATTTTTGAGGTCCATGTGTAGAGATATTGCTACACAGCTGAAGGTTTTTGCTTTTAGGTCATATGCTGAGCTAATGTAATATGTTTGAAGGTATGTGAAGGTTAAGTAAGTATTACCATCTTATGTGGGATCAATTATAGTTCCATGTTGACCTATTACAAATTGTTTTGAGATTTGAATTGTGGCACATTTTATGTATGAAAATTTTGGAGTTAAAAAGTTATATTTTGGGTGTTGCATCTAATTAGGTTGACCTAATTGATGTTATGTTTGATGTTGATATAGATATTAGATATTTTTTGTGTTCTAAAGTAAGGATTGAGTATATGATGTGTATTGTGAATGTTATACATTCAAATTTGATCAGATCAGTGCGAAGTTAAGTTGTAAATATTGAGTTGAAGATTAGAGTTATGTGAATGAAGAGCATGGAAGAGTGTTGAATCTAAATCAGATGAAGATTGTTATTGAGCTTCAAAGGAACTATAATTCATGAATATGTAAGATTTAATTGTAACAATATAGGGGAAAATCACATAACAACTTGCAGATGATTCAAAGAACACAAAGAGACTCCACCATGTAACCCATAACCTCTTTATACAAATTTTATCAAGTAATTATTGACATAGATCATTTGAGCACCAAGAGACCAATCTACCAAGTTTTCAGAGCATAGACAACACATTGTCATCTAAAAAACCACCGGTGATGCACCAAAACAAGTGAAACTTGGAATGAGTAGACACACAACCTTTAGAAACATAAATCCAAAATTGCAAGGAAAAATAATATGATGGGGTGAAGTGCGGAGACATTCGGTTCTTCCTTAGCAATCGTTCACTAGAAATTAACATGTGCATACTCTGATAACACCAGAACACTCTACGGTAAAAATTATGGATAGAAACTTAGAATATGCATACCTCACAACTGTGTAGAGTTACCCTTTGAACCACAAGACTATATCTTCATTTGTAGAGAGATGCAGAGCATTAGACTGAGCTCCTATGGTGCCAATCTTTGTGCCTTTTTGGAGACTTATGAAATTATTTTCATATCTCAGGTGAATACTCTCATCAAGAACACCACTCAAAACACTTTGACATCAAACATAAATTGTAAAAGATAAGGTGCAACTATGTATTGATGTCCGCATTAGCTCATCAATCACAATTCTTTAATAGGAACAATATAGGTGCATGTGGTAGTAACATAAGTTGACATCAATGAAAAAATACTAACAATACATTTTCCAACACATTATTCTCAAAGTGAGGAGAGCTAAACAAATAGGTCATAGAAGAAGATATCTCAAAATGGTTATACTAAGAAGATGAAGAACAACCAATCCTACATGAAGAACAACCAATCATACTAGTCATGAATTGTAGTAAGGGTTTTTTATTACCAAGGATATGGGATTAACAGGTCAATATGACAATGAACTTCATTAGCAAGGAATAAGAGAACCCATAGTTCTAGAAAAGAGGCATAAATGTCATGGTTCAGGTATGGGTCATTAAGTAATGTTACTTTATACATTGTGTCCTTAGGAAGGTAGTTAAAGTTTTTTCCCATAGTTAAAACCTCTAATGATGATACCGTTGATGACTCTTCCATCTACATCACTGGCCTATTTGAAATAACATCCATTAACACCCTAAAATCCATATCATTTATATCTCCCTTGCAAAACAACGGTATTTCTCTTATTTATCCCCAACTTATTAATTGGGACCAACAAGAATAGTGATTCTAGACATATTTCAAAATGATGATGTCATTGTTGAGTTTATGGGACTTAGAGATGGAATACCACCTAGAGATCACAAAGCATGATTTGACATAGATATTGATGCACAAGAATACTTCGAGGGGAAAATCAAATCCTTTAGTTTTAGAAGAGAAAATATAAAAATAATAAAATGTTCCCCTAGTGAAAACCATGATGTGGCACTTTTAGATCAAGAAAAAGTTGAAAGAAAGGACATATCCAAGGGTGAAATCCTCTCTAAGGTGCTTGTGAATGAATGATTTGACCTCCAAAGTATCACTAAATATCAAGAGAGATTCTTAATTTTAGTTTAAGCATAAGAGAAAATAAATGTTGGAACAATCGATAATCCTAAAATAACATTCTTTTTTACATCATTCACACCTGAGGAAAGGAAGGAATTCATATCATCCCTTAATATATTAAAAGTCATTTTTTCTTCGTCATGTGTAGACATGATAGGACTAGATACAACTTTGGTAATCCATCACTTGACAGTCTACCCAAAGGCTAAACTGGAGTAAAACAAAAACTATGGAAAGTGCATCATTAGATTGCAGTACTAGTGAAGGTGGAATTACAAAATCTCATAGATGTTGGATTCATCAGGCTCATAGATTATCCAAAGTGGGTTTCAAACCTTGTCCCTATTGTAAAACCCATTGGGGCATCTATATATATATATATATATATATATATATATATATATATATATACTAATTTCAAAGATCTAAGTAAGGCTTGTCTAAAATATGACTTTCTATTATTGAACATTGGCATCATCATGGTTCTGACAATGATACATAAAATTATTTCCCTCATGATGGTTTTTCTAGATATAATCAAATCCATATAGCGAAAGAATACCAACACAAGACCACTTTCACATGTATTTGGGGTACTTATTGTTGGATGTAACATCTTTTGGTATCAAGAATGCTATTGCAACCTATTAAAGATAAATGAAAATAATTTTCCATGACATGTTCCACAACATAATGGAGACTATGTAGATTACTTACTAGAAAAATTGATAACCAAAAAAGGACATTTCAATGTTCTTGGATAAATATTTGATAGATAAGAGAATATTAGGTGAGGCTAAATCTTAAGAAATGCATATTTGGTGTCACTTTAGGAAACCTATTGGGATACATTATATATCATAGAGGTTGACCCCACAAAAGTGAAAGTAATAATTCAAATTCCTCCACAAGATAATCTCAAGCAACTTCATAGTCTCTAAGGAAAGCTATAGTTAATTAGAAGATTTATGGCCCAGTTAGTAAATAAATTTCATCCATTCTCTCATCTCCTGCATAAATATGTTATATTTATATAGGATGAGAATTTCCAACAATAATTTCAATGACTTAAGGATTATATAGCTTCACCACCTATATTGATGCCTCTAGTGTAAGGCAAGCCACTAATATTGTACATTTCGACCATAAAAGTAGTATTAAGAGCCCTTTTAGCACAACATGATGATGCTCAAAAGGAGAGAGCAATTTACTACATCAATAGGAAATTAGTAGGGTATGGGTTTATTAGACTCCTATTGAGAAAGAATATTTAGTTGTCATCTTTGTATCATAGAATCTCTAACACTACATACTTAATAACCAAACTAAGCTCATCTCAAAATTTGAGCCATTAAAGTATATGTTGTCAAAAGCAACTCACTAGTCACATGGCTAAATGGGTTATGATATTAAGTGAGTTTTACATAAAATATGTAGATTGAAAGGAAATAAAGGGGTGGGTCATTGAAAATCAGTTAGAAGAAGCACCTTTATATGATTATAATCCTCTCATATTAGAATTTTTGGATAAACTAGATTTTCCATCACTACAACAAGTCAATGGAAATTGTACTTTAACGGGTCACACATAGAGCATGGATTAGGGGTAGGAGTAATATTCATCACCCCTTGAGGTGATTGTGTTCCAAAATCATATTGATTAGTGTTTCCATATACTAATAATATTGTCAAATATGAAGCACTTATTATAGGACTTAGAATGGCAATTTGGTGGAAAATCAAGTAATTGCATGTCTACAATGATTCATAGCTAGTTATTAGACAAGTTAGTGATGATTACCAAACAAGGAATGATAAGTTTCTACCATATAAGAGGATGGTGGATAGTTTCAAGAAATATTTTTCTATTATCTCATTTGAACAAATACCCAAATTGAAAAATAAAGTTGCAGAGCTATGAAAACTATTGGATCTTGTCTAGATATGCCTCACAATAGTTAGAGATGTGAATTTATAGTTAAACAAGTTCTAGTTCTTTCCTTCAATGTCCCAAAGTCATAATTCATGGGAAAAATTATTGGTCCTAATTAAACATGATACCATGATATTTAAACCTACCTTCAAAATAATAGCATTCCACCCAACCTAGTAACCACTAACCAAAAACAAAAAAATTATCTATCGCTCATATCACTTCACTATGTTCTTAGAGACAAACTATATCAAAAGAGTCTTGATGATAAATTACTTAGATGTTTAAACTTATAAGATGTTTTTGGCTTGCATTCTAGTGGTCCTACTCTAGCTAAAGAGATACTAAGAATAGGATACTATTGGCCTACCATAAAACAAGAGGCACATCAATTTACAAAAAAAATCCTACAGTTTCAATAGTATGGAGATATAATTCATGCACAATGGGGACTTGACCTCATAGGCAAGATTACCCCCACCTCATCTAAAAATCATAAGTTCATTATCACTACTCGTCCCATTGACCTACACAATTGATAACATATAGTGAAGTTTATCCTAACTACCTAATTTTCCAGTATGGTATTCCCCATGCCATTATCATAGAAAATAACACACCTTTAAAAAACTAAGATGTTTGTAGGGACATCCCACAATAATGGGTCCTAAACTTGGGACATCTTGGTTTTTGTCTGAAATCACATATTTTTAGAAAAAACTAATGATTTAAGCCTTTAGGGATTCCATCTAAAGGGTTTTAATTGAAGAGGGTTATATAAGACCCCATTAGATAAAACCCCTTGGATAGAACCCCTCTAGTCTTAAAACATACCCACGATGGAGTCTCCTTCACACCTATCAAAATGATGGTAAAAAAACATTTTTTCTTTACCTTTTGAGGGATTAAATAAAGTCATTTAGAAATTATGTTTTGTAAGTATGTAACTCTTATTATAACCTTTCCAAAAAGTACAATTTTAAATATTTTTAATTTTATTATTATATTTATATTTTATTTCTTGTGAATGTTGTTTTTTCACTAAACTTCAAGGTATTTGTTTCACACGCCGAAAAAAAAGAAGAGATTTTTAAAAAAAATATGTGTGCACTAGGTATTCATGATGTCCTTATTTCATCAAAGAAGAAAAATTCAATACATACAAAACAAGTTATGTGTGATGGCATACACCTATGTCTTGATTATAATTACTTTGACTTCAAAAATTAATTAAAAAAATTAAGCAATAAAAAATTATGAAAAAATATCCATGCACTAGATATTGATATTAAAAATCTATATTTTAAAAATTATAATTTTATCCTTTCAATAAAAAAGTTATGTGTGATGACATAAACATCACTTTTTAAAAATGTTGTTTACTATAAAAAATAAGTTATTAAAAGTTACATAAAAAAATTCACAATTTATTTTTAAATTTTAAAAAAATATATATTTATAATCAACACACAAATCCTCACAAGTTACTAGTTCACATCATCTCCAAATTATTAATGGTTTAGTTTCTATAGGTTTCATAAAGTGAATTATATAAAAAAATGTTGATATTAATGTACAACTTGCCCAAAAAGTGGCACACAATATTAGGGCTGACCCTATATTCTTTGCTCACAATTTCATATACAAAATTACTTTTCTAATCCATACTACCCACAAGGCAACATTCAAGCTAAGGTATATAACAAAACCATCCTCAAAATTCTAAAAAAGAAAGTCAATGATGTTGGTCATGATTGGCATATCCAAATCAACCCCACCTTATGGGATTATTGTACTAGAATCCAAACCTACAGGTGCTACATCATATTTACTAATCCATGGCACCAAAGCAATTTTTCCTATTGAGGTCAAACTCCCTTATTTAATGGTATCCTTGCAACATCTTTTTGATAATGAAGAGTATTGAGTATCTAGATTACATGAGCTCAAGTTTCGAAATAAAATACATCTCAATGCATTGAATCATTTACAAGCCTATCAAAATAATCATCATCGTAGTTACAAAAAAAGGATCAAGACCAAAAATTTCAAAGTAGGTGATCTAGTCCTCAAAGAAAATCAAAAGAATCAACAAGAACAAGACAACAAAGGAAAATTTTAACCTAACTGGTTGGGACCATCTGTCATCACAATAATCTATGAGTCAAGAGCTTACCAACTTGCAACACCTGAAGGTGAGCCTCTATAAGAGCCCATTAATAGTAGTCACCTCAAGAAATTTCATGCTTAACCCTTCAGGTATCCCAAGGTAAGAAAAAAAGAAAAAAAGAATCTATCCAATGGTGAAAATCGCTTCAGTGGTGCCTTGTGAAAGTACCATGCTAAAAACCTATTTAGTGGTGCCAAATGTAACAAAATGAAAAATGAAAAAATAGTAAAGATAAAAATCATCCTCTAGTAAAAAATACTTTAGTGGTACTTTGGACAAGTACCATGGTGAAAATTTGTTTACAAACATCATATGTAGTAAGCACCATCTACCATCTATCATGTTCTTATTCATTCCATTCATAATAAATTCAACATTCCATCAATATCCACCTACTTATCATATCTTCTCTTATACACCTAGCATGGCTTCGTAATTTACCAGTGTGTGGTGTTATTCATACCACCTAATATCATAACAAAATCAATCCACTTAGTCCATAATAAATGATCCTACACCTAACTAGGGGCTTTTTTTCTTAGACCTAGTCATCGGATTGGATCCTTTTTATTTCCTTAAACTAAAACATCCAAAACTGTCAAATATTCCAAAAATCCAAAAACATCAAAAATTCCAGAAATATAAAAATATAAAAATTCTCAAAAATCAAAAAATCCAAAAACATTAAATATTCCAAAAATCCAAAAACATCAAATATTCCAAAACATCCAAAAACATCAAGTATTCCAACAAAATTCAAAAACATTAAACATCTCAAAAATATAGAAAAATAAATCGACACCTACACAAATTCACCTATCCATAATAAAATCAACACCCATAGTAAAATGATCACCATAATCATCTTTGAAAAAGTAAGTAAAATAAAGTGATGCATTAATTGAAACCTAGAGCATTCATGAAAAATTGCAAGCTAGGACCATTGCTGAAACAACCCACTACCTACATGCCTATTACCCAAATCATTTAATTCATCATCCCAATCTATGCCTTAATGGATATATCTTTCCTACAATAAGAATAATTTAGGATAGCAATCACACTCTCTTTAGCAAGAGATATGATGGTTGTGTTATGTTTTGTCTTGATTATATGGGAAAAATAGGTTTTGAAGGGACCCAAAACCCTTTACAACTGTAGATACAAAATGCTACTCAAAAGATGAAACACTAAACTATCAACAACAAGCATCAACAAAAAAGCAACAAAACAACAGGAAAGAAACTGAGACCCAACAACAATGAAATAGACACAAAAAACATAGAGAACAAAACACTACTTCATGCTTCTTAAGGTGTTGACCACCTCAAGTTCTTGGTTCCTATGGAGCCCAATCATGTCTAGCAATTATTTTTTCTCGTTCTCAAAGGACTTCCTCCAGTCACCCACCCCTCTAGCAGCAGGGCCTTTAGCATCATCCTTTCCACTTTTCTTCCCTTTTACTTTAGACATCTACTCCTTCTCAATCAAATCAAAAAAATACAACTGGTCCTCTCTAAGCTCACTGATCTTGTGGAATAGGACCTACAAAGAATCCACACTATTCTTAATAGAAATATGTGAGGCATGGAGTAACTTCTTGATATCCACGTTGTTCTCCACCACCTTGGCCTCTAAATCAGCTAGGCATTTTTCACATAAGGACTTGAAATTAGTGAATGAACATTCAAGATCAATAATTCTATCAATCAGAATATTTGAGGCAGTTCCTTTCAAAATATTTTTCACATTTTCTTTCAAACCCTTGATTTTATGTTAACCCTGTTGAATTCCTGAAGAGTCCATTTCACCAATCTGAAAGTACCAGTGGCCCCCACCCTCACCATGTCAAGGAGCTTGAACATTACGGTGGTGTCATCATTAAGATAGGAGAAGTCCTATGACATGGGGTTAACCTTGAGAGGCTCTGAATTCGTATGCTTCTGCTCAACATCCTCTTCTTGCATAGGTTTCTCAACAATAGGTTCCACATTTGGTGTGTCTTGAACCAGGGAATCATAAATTTCCACCACTTTCTCCTCAAGAGCCTTCTCCTTTCAATGTTCTGTGGTATCCTTTACCACATATTTTTTGGCCTAGTTCCTCATCTTGGCGATGCACTTAGAATCCCTTCTAGGCTTCTCCTTGGCCTCCACAGTCACAAAATTCTCCTATAAACCTTCCTCCTTACCAACTGCCTCAACATCAACCTGACCAATATCCACAGTATTTCCCTTGGACCTGGAATCCCCAGAACCCACCTTTGTGTCATTACCATCAGACTAGGACTCTGACTCATGAAGAATAAGCCTCTCGGCTACCCATTTTCCTTTAGGGTTACCCTTCTTTCTCTTCTTCAAAGGGGCAGCCGTAGGGGATGGAGACCCGTCCTCACCTTCTTCATTCCACTCCTCTTCCTCTGCCATGCTGGTATCCGAACCAAATGAGCTAGAATCATCACTTAAGATCTTCCCCTTTCCCTTAATTGAGGTGGCAGGAATTATGGCTTTAACATGCTCCATAATTAACAATACGAGGCCTTTGTGCAAGACCGATGCCCTCCTGTTATTCAAGTGTGCATACCCAAAGACCTCCATGGAGGACAAGAGAAAGAAAGGAAAATAAATAAACAACCCATGTCTAAAATTATTTAAAAGAGTAAAATGATGGCCAAGGATTGCATTGAACCTTCCTTCCAAAGTCACATACCGCATGATAATTTCCTCTATTTCTGCCCAAATATTCTTGAGAGACTTCCACTCATAGCCCCAAGCCTCCATCTTGATGAGTTTTTTCCGTTCATCATCTTTAAAGAATTTAGCCATAGCTTCCTCATTGCTCTTCTTATCTTTGAAAAAATTGCGGCCAACCATAGGAAACCCAGTCACAGTAGCTATAAGCTCTTGTGATATGTTTTTCCAATTGGTCTTTTTTTTATTTATCATTTTGTCTCCTTCCAACATTTAGTCAAATCTGCCTTGATCTTTCAATATCTTGGTGTCTAGAAGAGCAAGAAATGGGGCATGGTAATTTTTTTGTTATATTGTGTTTTTGGTACAATTTTATTTATACAACCATATCAAATACTTTTCTTTTTTGTGTTGAGGTAGTTTCTTGCATAACAAACATCCTTTGCATATCAAGTTCTTCATATCTTTTTTCTACTATGACTATCATGCTCTAAGTCTTATTTTCTCACACATTAAAACAAGTTTAATGTATGCGGTATGAATAAGGGTAATCCTATTTTTTTTCAAATTCAAATATCATGCAATATATAATATTTCACCTTGATTATTCATACCTTGGCACATAGTGTATATTTTCTATATCAAAATAAGGATTTCTCTTTACATTTTTCAGCATAACCACAAGTGAAAGAAAAATAAATATTCCATCCTATTATCCAATAAACATTCCATATCATAACTATATCTTTTATTTGATATTTTATCAAAATGATTCATTTATCCATCATCATCCTATATCACTTCTTCTATCTTACTAACCATATTAACCATTATATCCATGTATCATGACACAAACCAAAAATATATATCTTGTTGCATCCATATAATCCCTACATACACAATCATTAGTATAGGTCATAATCTCATTAATCATGCATCCATAATAATAGCATCATAGTATATAACATCATCAATCATAGCATGATTTTAAAATCATCATTTAGGACATCATAGCATAATCAAAATAAAAAATCATATCACAGTCATCATATTCCATTGCAGAATCATCATTGCATATATATTCATCATATAGCAACATAAAATAAGAATCACCATTCAATTCATACATCAATCATATAGATATTTATCAAATGTATATATAAAGAAATCACATCATGAATATCATTAGTTACACAAAAAAATTCATCTCATATATATAAAAGTTGTGTCATGATACATCATAAATATACAATGTTTGTACAAAGAGATAAAAATAGCCATGAATATGCATATATACATGATCTCACAAGAATCATAAAAAATGTCTACATAATATCATACAATATGAAAATATCCTCTAAACTAAGCTCCCATCCTCTCAATGTTTAGGTGAGGGTGGGAAAGGAGGAATACTAATTCCTAGCTAAACAATGACCTGTGTTGTTGGATACACAGTTATTTGTCCTACTGGAGCTTGTACTGGCTATGCTGGCATTGGTAGTGGTGGTCCTAATGGCACCTATATAACAAAACTTCCATCTAGTCTAGTTGATTGAGAGGCGCTCAATCAACTATGAGATAAGAAATTAGGATCCCTCCTATCTATAGGTACCTCCCTCTCATTGAGGGTCCCTTAATATGTAGCCTCCTACATCAACCTCTACACCCCCCCATCACCTACATCATGGTTATTATTTTGTAACCTCTACATGATGCCATCTCAAAATCACTCTTTGTTATCCTCTATGCAAGTAAAACAAAGAGATTTTCCCTCTCTTATTGATGTACACATCTCTCTCCTTGCAATATTGATCTTTCTTAGATAGGGATACTACTAGTTGAACCTACATGTCTCCATCACCATCCCCATATCCCCCATCTCCTCCTCCATCACCACTATCACCACCTCCAACATCTCCCCCTCCATGCCTGCCATCCCCACCTCCTATGTCTCCTCATCCCTAACCACTTCACCCTCTCCCATCATCTCCTCCTCCGTGTGGTCCCTATCCCTATCCTTGATCTCCATGATCACCTTGTCCATCCCCACCTCCACCCTAGGCTCCAACTTCATCCCCAACACTTGCAACACCACCCTCCTCCACTCTCAGTCTCTACCTATATTCCCTATCTAGCTTTGTATCTCATCTCCTCCTCCCCACTACTCCACCACCTAGATGATTCAACTGAATCAGCTAATGTGCCACCCACTATCTATCAAAATCTAGAGTCATCCCTACATCTACAATTGTCACACCCCATGCTCATTGATCTAGTACCAAAGACTCAAAATCTACGATAGTAGTATCAAGGGATATCATGGGCCCTCAGTCACCAATATCCCTCTCTATCCATGCAAAAATGACCTCCTCATTGGGTAGACCCCAAACCTCACCAATTTCCATCTCACTCGCTCTACTAGATATCCCTCAATAATTTGTGTTGTACACCTAATCAAAAATCTAGGCTACCAAGAAAAAATCAAATGTGTAGCATTGTTTATCTAGGCCTCACATAAATGTCATGACCTCATGAAATAGTATCCAACTCATCAAAAACTCACCTCCAATGGGTGAGGTCACCCAAATTTTGGTGTATCAATGCACCATCATATATATATATATACATAAGGTATGCTATTGTCTCATGGTCTCCACCCATGGGATGTTTAATTGCTATATTATCTCATGCCCATATATGAAGAAATATAACTCCACACAATAAACTTGCATGGTATTTATACACCACCTAGTGTATATCATGGTATAAATGATCCAACATATAGGGACCCCAAGAAACCACAACACCACTAGTGAGCATCTGCTCCAAAACTCTACCCAAACCAATAGAAGATCCTCTCGATCTACGATCAAGGACTAATACCCCTCCTATCAATCCAACAAAAAATAATGGGAGTGCATTGGATATGTATATCTCTTTGAAGGTTTGTCTCACCATATTAAATACCAAGATCATCATTGAAGAAGACTCTCTCTAAGGCATCCTCTCACCATGGATGGGGATCCTAAGGATCCTCCACACATCCCCTATAGAAATAATGAAATTAGACTACTCACTATGGCACCTCTCAACCAGGGCTAACATCATGACCCTATGAGCATGAATCTCTATCATATATGTGATATGTCATAAACCAATAGCTATTGAGAATGCACAATCCATCTCATCCAATCGTGTACTCAATTGTAGAGTATGGGGATGTTGCTCTCTAGATATGGTATCATCTAGTACAACCTACAAAAATAGCACATACAACATCAATCATATTCAAAATTAGATAATCCTAAGTAACCTAGCCTTAAAATCAAAAGTTTCAAACTAATAAACCATATGTCACCTATTTTATCAAATGCAACATTATAACGTCAATTGTGAACCAATTTTTCAAATGCGCCAATCTACTAATCATATGTGCTAAATCAGCTGTGAACCAAGATAGGATCTCTCTATGTGGTGGACTATAGTCCTCAGAATCCCAACCATCTCTCAAATCCTTTGTACTCTGATCACTTTGGAGGCTTTGACACTCAAGAACTAGGAGGGTACAAAATGACTTAAAAGTGACTCCCATTCCTATATATAGGCATCAAAACCCTAATTCTTCTCACCTACCTTCCTCCAATCTATTTTCTTCATAGCCTAAACCCCTCAAACATCATTCATTAGCCAAATTGGCCCTATTTTCCACCCTCTTCTTCACTAAACCTACTGTGTTTACCTATCGTGAGCTCAACCCAAAATTTAGTTTTTACAGCCAATCTCTTGAAGGGGCAACCTACTATCAAACCTTCATCCCTCGATCCACATGGGCACACTAGGGCACACCATCACCTAAAATTTTCATACCAACGACATGTTTTTGAAACAATGCAAGATGGCACATTCTCTTAAAGAGGGGCAAAATATAGACACCTAAAAATGACTAATGCATTGCATCTTAACTATCATTTCTCATCATCATCCCTTATCAACCTCTTCATCACTATTAATTAAATTATTTTTTATTATTGAATTAAGCTAACACTTTTCCCTCTTTAATTAAATATTTTTTAATTTTTCATCATTTTCCCTCATCACTATTAATTAAATAATTTTTAATTATTTAATTAATTTAGATCATTTCCTCTTATCAACACTAATTAAATAATTTTTTAATTATTTAATCATTTTCCTCCAACCACTTTAATTAAATATTTTTAAAAATATTTAATTATTTCTAATTTTCTTCCATCCACATTAATTAAATAAATTTTAATTATTTAATTAAATTCTCGATTTTTCTCTATCCACATTGATTAAATAATTTTTAATTATTTAATTAAATCATGCATTCCTCTCATCCAACATAATTAAATAGTTTTAATTAACTAATATTTTCTCTAATAAATTATTTAAATTATTTAGCTTGAATTTTATAATCCTCTAAAAATAAATAAAATTGATATTTTATTTATTTCCTAAATATATCATTCTATTTATATTCTTTCATCTCTGAATTTAGTGAGTTGACTAAAAATTAACCTGAGTTCACTCTCCCACTTCCACTCATCCACCTATGCATCCAGTCATCCAATCCACGCAAACACTTAACTCCATATCTCAACCCTTCATCCTAACACATGTCACTTGCATGTTCTTCATGATCTCTCAACCAATATCATCCAAATTGATATCTCCAATCATCCTACACCATTGATAAAATATTAGTGAAAGCTTTAAAACACCCATCATTTAGCCATTCAATCTCTCCTCAAATGATGAACCTTGCATCTATTTTGCTAAAAAAGGTTATGCTAAGGTTTTATGAGTAACCCACATACTATCAAATTAGCATTATTGCATACAATGGAGTAATATTAGACACATTTTTGTGGAGGTAAAATTGATATTTGTTTCATTTACTTTACTTGTGCGCATGCTATTTTGAAGTAGGTTATTTGATTATTGGAATTGGGTTTATTATTGCTTTATTCTCCACTTTAGATTTTAGTAATTCATAATTGTACCTCTACAAGAATTTAGTAATTTGATGGAGTTAACTAATGAAGGGATAATTATGAATTTATTAGTTTGTTTAAATGGATAATTATCTCATATGAATTAAATAATGAAGAATTATTTAATTATATAATTATAATAAATAATAATGATAATGATAATTAGTGATAATAGTGGTAATTAATGAGATGATGAAAAATGATTAAAATTAATGGAACGATAATAATTAATGAGGATTAATAAAAATAATAAGTGATAATCAAATGATTTTTTTTGTTTTCTACAATATATCTATGATACATTGGTTGATCATAAATATTGGCATGTTATGCAATGATATTTTATCACACTTTCTTAGAATGTGTATGCTATGTTGTTTAATCACATTTTTTCATGTATATGTTATGATGGTGATTCATAATGTTTGGGACCATAATCCCCTTGTTATGTGTGTGTGTGTGTGTTCTTGATCCCAAGAGACTATCTCCTAGCACAATGGGGTGGACCTATAGGTATTGCATGGTTGGATGGTGTGGAGAAACCATTGGGGGACTAACGATTTTTTTTGGAGTGGTTCAAGATCATGTGAAAGTTGGAAAAGGTTTTGTTTCCCTATTGTTATTTTATTTACAATAATGTTCTACAACATATACTTCAAGACATTTGAGTCCTTATATATAATTTTAATATTTGTATTAGAACCTATTGGATGGAACATAAAGTACCCACATAATTGGTGACAAAGCAATAACTATTTTTGCAATATCTCAATGTTGTTGTCGAGCATGCATGTTGTTTCATATTATTTTCATCCTTCTAGATATCTCAATAAAATAAACTTAGAGAATTTTTAATTTTAGCATAAAATGAACATAGTTTTTTAGTGAATATTTAATTTTGGTTAGTTTGCTTTATCTCCCCTAGCCTTGTGTTTTTTTACATGAACACAAACTATAGAGAGAGAGAGAGAGGTATGTTGGAATCATTCCCCATCATCTTTCCCATTCATGGATTCATTTTAGATTCCTTGTAGACCTCCCTATTGTCAAGAAACATCTCTTCCATTTTATCACATTTTTAAGATCAAATGTTGTTTTCTACCTTATTCTTTTAGCCATTTGTAGGAATTTATAGGGTTTTTCCTAAGCTAATTTTTTTTTTATGAGTTTAAGGTGTTGTCCCTAAGTTTGAGACCTATAAAATAATCATCCATTTAGTCTTTGTTGAGGAATACAATACTAGAAAAGGACTATAATACAAAAATATGACTATAATGTAAAAGCATGACTCCACTACTAGAATAATCATCCACCTCCCCATAGCAGCCCCATGGATCCACTCCTATCGGATCCTAACCATAGTGATCAAGACTTGCTTTGTGTTGCACTCACTTCCTATGAATATGAAGGCCTCCTCTCAACCTCCAGGACATATACATAGTATAAGTCCCTATGATGTTGTATCTCCTACCCTGTTCGTACCAACTACTACGACATCTCCATGATAGCCGCTCCTCCACCCTGTGCCCTAGTGGTATCTCTCTCATGCCTGTACCTATCCCTATCAACCTACAAGTGTCTTTTCTTGATACCCCATGCATCCCTTTCCAATTGGAGGTTGTCCCTCTTGGTTGTGATGGCATGCATCTCCCCCTACAATTAGTCTAACTCCGCCTGCAGAATGTTTCACTCAGTTATCTTAGTAACTAGGTCATCATGTGTCTTTTGTAGCATTCCTACAGTTGGGTAATCCTACTCTCTTCTACCACTAACCTCCCCTCCATGTATTTGTCTCCCTTTTCCCTCTCCTCCTACCAAGGTCGTGTGATGTCCTCTAGCTCTAGCATCATAAGGGACCTCCTCTCCTCCTATCTATCCACATCCATCTACTTTTCATCACCCTCCTCTCCATCTCCTTCTCTCTTCTCTCCCTCTCTATCACTCACCTCCACCTTCTACACTACTATCTCCTCCTCTATCATTTCCTTTCCCTCTTGTATTTTCTCTCTGAGCAAGACTCTCCTTCATCTCACCCTTCTTTCCTCCTATATCGTTGCATCCATCCTCACCATCGCAAGTGCCCCTCTCAATGGCATCATTGGCTTTAGTCTCTTCCATCTCCACCACTCATTATACCTCAAGGTGACCCCTAAGTCATGCACCCCTCCCTATCTATCCCAAATGACCTTTTCCAAGTCTCTCTAGGAGGTTGTCACTACCCGCTATGCAATTTTTGGACCCCACAACCTAGTCTGTTGAGACACTCATACAAATCTCTCCTTGACCTAAGGGATATCCTATATAACACTGAG
This sequence comes from Sequoia sempervirens, assembly GCA_007258455.2. Classification (NCBI taxonomy): domain Eukaryota; kingdom Viridiplantae; phylum Streptophyta; class Pinopsida; order Cupressales; family Cupressaceae; genus Sequoia; species Sequoia sempervirens. Next base: position 40,279,236 of record VDFB02137365.1, read on the forward strand.
CTAGTGTGTAACATTGTCTAGTTTGTAGTCCTCGATAAAAAAGGGTTGTTTATCAATGATGTAGCACTTGGTGAACATTAAACGATAATACTCACTATCCTCCCAATCCTCAACCTCTTTGTAAGGTTTCCATATAATATCCCTTGCATTGAGTTCATCTAACATCCTTTATCGTGGAGCCATGCTCTAAACATCTTTGTACCATAATCCAAGATTCCAGCAAAATACCATTAGCTCATCAATTACTTTAGTTGTCCTATCACCAATATGTCAAGCCACATTGATGTGCTCCCAATCCCATACCTGAAGCAGAGTGGTATGGGTCAAGCTAAATCCTCCCCTATAGCAAACTAGGTGCATGTCCTAGTACAATTGTGCCAATAGGCACAATCCCTAGGCATATACTATTGTTCTCTCTCCACCATGTTGATCATGATGTTCCTTGGTATAAGGATAAAGAAACACCCACTCCTATCTAGAAGGAGCACCTCGCTAATAAGTCTACACATGTATAGTGCCAAACTTGACACTAACTCATTGCATCCATCCATGTCCAATTCTCGCCCTCGAGTAGGAAAGTTTGTACTCTCAAACATAGCTTGCAACAGTTGTGGCATGATATGTGAGCTAGAGGACAACACTCAAGGCCCTCAAATGGGCAATCAAAGGATCCTCTAGATGTCCTCCAAGATAACAATGATCTCTCTAGTAAACAGGTGGAATGTGCTCATCTCTAAGCTCCACCTCTCTACTAATGCATTTAATAAGGGAATGTGCACCCTAATAACCAACATCTTGGTAACATACACCAATTTCCATGCATCCAATAGTGGCCAATCTATATTTGTGAACTTTTTCGTAATCTAAAGTATGATCGATCTCCTCTCCTAAGTTCATAGACTCACTGTCTCCTGCATCCATCTAGTCCACATGTCAGGTTCTTCCTTTTATTTTCCTATTCTATCTTTTATAGCTTTTTTCTCTACAGATCCATCCCTTGGGTACATTCGTCTATCCCCAAAGCAGATATGCCTCTTAGCAGATCTTCCTGTCCTCTAGTAGATCTGCCCCTGTGGGCATGCATCCACCTATTCTTCTGCTAAGTGCATCCACCCATCCACCCATGGAAATTGCTTTCAACACATCCACCCTTCTTCTGGTGAATCTTCCTCTATGAGGTGCATCTTCCCCTACTCCAACGGATCCACCTATGTAGTGAATTCACCCCTCTTCCATAGTTGCCCGTCTTTTGGTAGATCCTCTTGGAAAATCTACCTCTCCTCTTGTGGATCCACCCTTTCATGGATTCTCCCTTTCTTTGGTGGATCTGCCTATTCCTATTATATTCACCCATCTAGTGGTAAAATCACCTTTTGACACATTTTCCTGAGTGTTGGTGGATCCACCCATCCCAGGTGAATTTTTCTTTGCTCCTACTTGGATGAATCCAGCTAATCAACCACTTTTACCTATCATAAATTCTCATAAATGAACTATACAAGTCAAAGTCAGAGTCTATACTTGGCTACCGCACTCTCCTTTATGCACTCGCACCCTTACAATGTCAACCCGGTGTGGAATAGCCCTCTTGCATTCTATTTTACTCTATATTCTCTCTATAATCGCTTGAATGATCACTGTTTAAATGAATAATGATTAGAACCTAATCCCTATTATAGAAAAACTTAATTTCTCATTTTCCCTCCCATTTCTTCCTTGTAACTCTGTTTTCCTCAGTTCCTTCATCCTTCTTTCTCATTTTTCATCACAATATTTTACTCACCTCCTTTTTCCTTTTTTGAGAGGCTGCTCAAGCCCCTTTTTCTTGTTTTCCCTCTCGAGGGGGCATCACTCCCATCATATCCCTTTTTCTTCTATGTCATATTTTTCCTCCATGTTGGGGTACCTCTCTATTTGTTTCTTCCATCGAGTCAACTTTTCAAAACACATTATTTTAATGTTATTTCTAAGAGGGAAAAAATGTAGACACCTAAATTTGACCACTCATGTTTGGTCAAATTTATCGTTATTTCATCTAAATCCCTTCCCATACACATTTATTTAATTAATATCATCTCTTTTCCCAAAGTCTTCTAAAGTCCTAAGGTGATTAATTATATTACCTTTTACCCCCTTCCTATTTAAATTAAATAAATACTCATATTTATTTAATTTAATCGCTTTATCCCCCCAATAAGAATTAAATGAAATATTTAATTCTTCTCCTTTTCTCTCTCCTTGTCATATCCTCCATAATTTCTTCATTATTCCTGTGAACCTAGATCCTATACCTGCAAGAGCACAAGAAATAAACAACAAATTAGATCGAATGCAAGTTAGAATATAGATTCCTCAAGAAATTCATTTAGATTGCAAAAAGGAAAGGAAATGAGATGAAGAACACAAGAAACTTAAAACATATCAAATCCTATTCTAATGCAAAGAAAACTCTTAATCTCTTGAGCGAATTGGTGCCAATTTGATGTGAAAATTGGCCCTTTCCCAACTCCAATGATGCAATGGTGATTTGGTGATGAAAGTTGATCCACTTTGATGAAGGGTGATGAATGCTCCAAGATAAAAACCTGCATAACCTAGCTATAACTCAAAAGTATGGATGAAGATTGCTAAAGATTTGAGTATAGTAAGTTTACTCAAGTTGTGGATGATCAAATGAGGAATGGGGCCTCTTATTTATAGAATGTTAAGTTGAAAGAATGCCAAAAATAGAGAAATGTGGGACTAAAGATCCACCAATGACAAAGTGCGACTTGTCCAAATGTGAATGGGCCAAGGATGTGCAAGTTTTGATGAATGTGCCAATAAATGCCAATATTTGAATTTTGAAATTGTATTAATGACAAGGTGGAGGGAGAGTCAAATGGAGTAATGGCCACTTGGCTCAATGCAAAAGGACTTGTAAGAGGGAGTGAATGCCTTGTTGGAAGGACAAAGTTAGCTTAGATTTGAATTTCAAATTTAAAGAATATTCCTCCTTTATGCCATGTTGAAGATAAATAGAGATTTAATAAATCAAATAACTCTATTTTCATGTGCAAGTGGCAAAAGATGGAGGATGGGACATTAGGAGAGATTTAAATTAATCAAGGTTAATTAATTTAATGAAGGATTAAATGATGTGACCTATTTGACTTAAATTTATGGATTGATTCAAATCAAATATTAGAAGAATATGATTTAAAGATTTAATTAAATAAAGGGTTTTGATTTATTTAACTAAGGGGATGAAGGCAGATTAAATTAAATAAGGTTTTAATTTACTCAATTTAATGGATGAACTTCAGAAATTTAATCAAATAAAATTAATTATTTAATTAAATAGGGATAATTAGATCAAACTAATTGATTTAATTACTGAGAAAGGATGACTTAATTAGATAACTAATTTATTTAATTAAGAGAGGAATATTGATGAATTTAATCAAATAAAGGCATTTGATTAAATGGTTAGATCGAAGGATGATTCAGGATGAAGCAATGTTAGTGGTCAAGATCAGATGTCCAATGTCATTTAGTACATTTTACACTTCTACAATTCCTAATCTTAGTTTTAATCCCTACATTAGGGATGTGCACACACTCAATCCTTGATTAAGAGGTATCACATCCTCCAAATTTTGCAATTTTCCCATTAACCATTTTCATTAGCCTAATCCCCCACCTAACTCACTCCCTAATTACTTGCACATTCTTAATCTCTTGCTTAAGAAAGGGATAATCACTTTGTCATTTATGGCTTCTCATCTTGTCCCATCAACCTTAAATTCATCTCTTTTTGGAGAAGTAACCCCACATGGGTCACTTCTTCCAAAGTACACAAAATGAATGCAAAATTCCTTTTTATTCCTCCTTTCCAATCATTATGGAAGATTGTACAAGAAATTCCTTTATGAGGAAGATCATGTCCATCCCCCTAGGTAGTTGCAAAGTATCAATCCTCCTCTCAAGGTCTCACATGGTGACACTTGTCACCATCCTAGGCCTTGAGAAGTCAACTCTCCCCCTTATTCCTCCCATGGTAACACTTGTCACCACCATATGAGTTGAGATTGTTGGGCTAATCACCAACACGTCCCTTTAGATTTGTGACATGGACTAACCACCTCACTTGGATCGGTTTATCTCTAGTGTTTGTATTAGGCATTAATAGGTTGATCTTTTGGCACAATAGAAAAAGTGTTCCAACAAATGGTATCAAATTCATGGTCATGGGTTTGAATCCCCTCAGGTGACACTGAGGGGGAGGATTTTTGGACTAATCACTAGTGTCTCTCTTCAGACTCATGACATGGACTAACCGCCTCGTATGGATCCATTTATCTTTTGCATTTGTATCAAGTGTTAATAGGTCAATCTTTTGGCATAACAACAAACATGTTCCAATAGAGATGTCTCAACACATCTCAACCCTTGATTTCCATCTTTGAATCTCATCCCTCCATCTTATTCATCCCCTTTCAAAAGAATAAAACTTAGGCATTTTACACAACTTAAATCTTTGAGCAATCACATATTGTTATGTTGCTAAAATTATCTTGAGCACACATCAAAATCATCATCACTGGGGTGATCTACTCATCAAGCTCGTTGTATTACTTTGATTCCATTGAATTTGTAGAAGGTATAATCTTTTTAGCCCTAATCTTGATTGTTGCATGATTTTATATGTTTTGTTGTCTTTTAGCATTCCATTTCCTTTCATTTGAAAACACATTTTGACACACCTAGTGGGACCCACGTGCACAAATTCTATGCTCAAATTCTTTTGATGAAGCTATCAAAAAGGGGATTATTATTGAGAAAGCCTTTATTATCAAACGACTTGTCAAAATTTTCAAAGATAAGAAAGGCTATTTGAATTCTTTAAATGATAAATCTTGTTATTGGAACAAAAATAAAAAAATTTCATTAATGATGGTGTGGTTGATGTCAAAATGGTTGACTGCTCAACCCACCTTATGCATACAAGCACCAAATAATGTTCAAACCTCAGAAAATATCCAAGACAACACATAAAGAGTACCTCCTAGAAAAATAACACCCCAAGGCAGAAGTATAATCCTCTAAGAGAGCCTATCAATTTTATACTTCAAAAATTAATCCAAGAAAACTTAGTTACTCTTCAAGAAATCAGACAATGTGAACCACAAGTCAATCCCACATGGTGGAAGGACACAGATTTCTATGATTACCATAGAGTGAAAGGACACACCACTCCTAACTGTTTCAAACTAAAGAGCCTTATTCAAGAATTAATTGCCAGAAGAGACATTGGTGTTGAGAACCAAACAATTCCTCAAATAATCACTGTATGATCTTCAAGGATCCTTTACACAACCATGGAAAAGGAAATGTCACCAACTAAGGTAGTACCTCAAACAATAGTTTTAGTTATATAGCTATCAATTATGACTATACAGTGAACCGTATTCAGGAAATGGACAACCATGTATCCACCATTACTATAAAGAACATCAATTCATAATGTCTTGTCACAATACATAGAGGTAAAATTACTCTACAAGGAGCCACATCTAGAACCCCCACTACACTACAATATAATCTTATGGATCAATTGGGAAAAACACTAGCACAAATATCTATTTTAGAGATTTTACGTATATCATCAATCCATAAAGATATCTTAGATAAAGCTCTTAGGGAGTCCTCGATACTTACAGATCTGAATGTGGACTAATTTCAAGTTATATTCAGGCATCTCTCCTCTACCCATCATCTTACATTCTCTAAAAAATATATGACATCATATTCCAAAACTAATAACAATGCCCTTCATTTATAGAAATATGTGTCCATAAGAATAGATCTAAATAGATCCTAATAAATGGTGATGTTGGTTTAAATATTTGTACCTTGAAACTCGTAAAAGTATTAGGATACTCTAAGGAAGTTATATATCTAAACAAGGAGATAGTTATGAGAGATTATGATGATGCAAAATGACCTTCCAAAGGGACCATCACCCTTCCTATCCAAGTGGGATCAATAATTAAGGATATAGTATGCCAAGTGCCATACAATTTTCTTCTTGGTCACCCATGGATACATGTCATGCAGGTCGTACCATCAACCTTTCACAAGTGTTTGAAGTTCTACCATAATGGAAACAAGGTAACCATCTTGAGAGATCCTAATTATTTTCCATACTATATCAACTTGAGGGGATACACCATGCTTCATGTTTCTAACAATGATAAAGTCTCCTCCTCCAAATCCTACATCGATCTAATGGCACTATCTAAGACATCCACTCAATCCACAATTGTTTTAGAAGTCAAAATTCAAGTCAAGGATAAGGGGTGTGAGGAATATGACATGACATAGTATTTTTGTATCGCTCAAGTTCCATCATCACCCAAGTCATATTGAAAACCAATAAAATCACAAGCAGTGTCTAATATGATAATCAAATGCAGTCCAACCACATTTTCCAAATGGGTTGAACTTGATAACGAATCTATTGAAGGATACATACCAAAATGGCTCTACAAAGAAAAAGAAGATAATGTCATAGTCCCATTTGAAAATTACACTAAAGGATTTCAAATTATGGAACACATGGGGTATGATGGTCACAATGGAATTGGTTCACAAAAATAAGGGATGATGGAGCTTATCTCAGTAATTATCAAACCATGCTTTCAAGGGTTTGGGTTTCATAAACTAGGTACTGTATCATCAATTATTAAAATTATCCCTATAGAAGTAGGTAAAACTCTTGTTGCTAAGTTGTTTAATGAGGATACATTCAATGAATCTTTTGAGTGTATTGCTGACCTATTCTAAGATCATAACATTTGCACCATATCTTATTTATCTTTTGATCCTTGTCTATCCCCAACTCATTAATTGGCACCAATGAGATCCACCTATTATAAACACATTCTAAAACAACGAAGCTATTGTTGAGCTCTTGGGACTTAGAGATGAGATACCCTTAGGATATCATAGGTTTGGTTTTATCATTGACCTTGACATAATGGCATACTTTGGGGAAGATACCAAACTTTCCATTCTTAAAAATATAAAATTTATAATTAGTGTTGGCAAGAAGAATGGGGAAGTACAATGTGGAGATTTGTACCCTAAGACCTCTTATGTAGTTATTTTATACCTCAGAGGATGCAATAAGAGAAATAAGAATTTGTGGTAAGATATTAAGGTGAACAAAGCATGTAAACTATACTACTAACAAAGATAAATTCATTCATTCATAACACATGTATCAATAACTCCTTATATTATATTGCATTTTATACAAAAAGGTAGGCCTTAGTCTCTACTCATATACATATATTTCTTATATACCATCTCTTTCTACATATGGTCTACATTGTATATATTCCCATGAAGGGACATGACTCCTACTTACAACTAATGTTTCTTTCATCCTCCACAGACCTTTTGTGGTATCCTATAATAAGGTTTGTTTCGACCCTTGGCCTACTAACATCATCCCCCTTTTAAAATGATGTCTTGTCCTCAAGACATGATGCTTAGTTGGTAAGGAGATGCTTGTATGTCCCTTTGAGGTGGCTCAGCATCTTAGCCCACTGTAAAGTGGAGGTGTGGCTCTGAATTTGAATCATTGTTGCCTCTACATTAACCAAACTGTCAAGGATTTAAATATTTTTTTCTATTTCTTGTGCTTATCCTATTATCCCTAATAGGTGGATCATCTAATTGCTATCCTTTTCCCTCATCTGTTTGATCTTCTCCTTGATCTACTCCCTCTAGATGTGTAGTTATTGTAGTTGGAAGTGGAGGGTTTCCATTTGGGTTCTGATGGTATCATCCTTGTCCTAGAAAGGGTTGTAGTTTTGTGCCACGTGTTTTATCTGACTCTCCAATTGGGCCATTTGATCCTTGAGACCCTTTGTAGTGTTAGGCCATTGTAAGTAGAATTAGTAGATCACCCTTACTTTTGTGATTGTTTCCCCCAGTCCTTTGATATTCTCCTCCAATTTGGAGTGTACAGTGGCACACTTCTTAGTATACTCTTTTGTTTTCTTATTTATGACCTCCTCTCTTGCTTCTTTCCTTATGGTGTCCTTTGTGGTAGCTAAATATCCTTGTAAGCTATCCACCAACTATTTGAGTTGTTTTGGCATGGGCAATGAAGTGTCTCATAGTAGGTTGAGAATAGCCTTATGTAGTGTATCCACTGCATCTTGTAGTTGTTCCACTATACTTACATTGTCATTGAACAGTTCCTCCCTTGTGGTCACATGTAGAATGTATCCTAATTGAATCTTCTATAGTGGGGATATGCTAGATAGATCCACTTATGAACCTACCATTAGCACTTGTAGAAGTTGCAATGGCACTGCTTGGATTTGTTGTTGTTATGCTAGAAAATTATTAATGGTAGAGATTATGGAAGTAGGGTTGGTTGTCTTTGTGATGCTGGTATCTTCAATTTTATTTATTTCTTCTCCAGTTGGATTAGTCTTCAGTGGTTGGGGCCCTTCTACCTCTTTCATGTTGTTCTTAACCATCTCCTCAGAGTTTTTTAATGACATCCTCGATTTATTTCTATATTTTTTCTATGTTCTCGGGATCCTCCTCCATGAGTTTTTCCACTCTCTATTTTGTGCAGAGTTCTTGAGCTTGTGCCTAGGCTAGTGCCTACTTTTTTGTTTTAGTGATATTTGGACTGATTTTGAAGATCACCTTCTCCCTTATTTCTTCTTCTTTATTGAGTGCCTTGGCCCTCTTTTCTTGTATTGTTGTAATTATGTGCTCTGAAAAGTCCTTCATTTCTTTGTACATCCCTTTGTTTGATTGGTTGACATATCAAAGGAGGAATTGTATTAGTCTTCCTTTATTCTCCTCATCTACTTCCTCATACATGTTCAATACTTGTGGTAGCATCCTAAAATTGAGGATGGTGTTGGTAGTCATTAAGATGTCAATTGGAAGTTGAGGTTACTCCAAAGTCACTTGAGGAGGGGGTGTCAAATTCTATTGACCTCTTCTTCACCCTTCATGATCTCTTCCACTTCTTCCTCTATTTTTTCATTCTATATTTGTCTCTTAGCCATTTTTTTGGGCCTCTCTTGTCAGTGCCTCTTTTGTGGGTTGACTTGTGGTGGTTTCCCCAGTGTAGATACTATCCATGTGAAGGTGGTGAGGCATTTTGACTTTCCCAATGAAGTTCTTTGAAGCCTTCCTAACCTTCTTTTAGACAAGAGTTTTGATCATGTTGTGGTAGCAAAGAATTGAGAAAACCCTCCCTCTAATATTCCCCATTGTTTGTGGAGTTTCTCTTTATTATTTTATAGTTTCTCTTGTGCCTCTTTATTGATTTTTCTCTCCATTACCTCTTTGTAAGTAACAAAGCGCTCTATGCTAGGGTCCTTGGGTTGGTTGAGAAAAGTATCATCATAAGCATCTACTTCTTATGCGATGAGTTTGTAGGGTAGTTGTGGTACCTACACTGTGTGTGGCTCTATCACCTCCATGTATGTGTAATCCCTATCCACCAAGAAGGTTACTATGCTAGTTTATTGGGTGGTAGAATCATGTGGGATCCTTTCCCTTTCTTGCATTTTCTCCTAGAAGGTTTTGAAGAACCCCAAGTATGCATTTTTGTAGGACTAGACATCTGATAATTGGTGCATGTGATATTTAACTTGGGTTTCCATCATCTATTTGTGTTGCCAAACTTTTCCTTTAAATTTTGGTAATTCTCTAAGGAAATGTTGGTTAACAATTTATTCATTGCAAAAAAAATCAACTAATTCGCCAAATAGACAACGATAATATGCACCAATAAATAGATAAATTGTTATGGGATTAATAGTTACACTCTATGTATATATGATATTTAATGATGGATGAGACCATTGAGGGTGAAACAAGAATTCTTGGTTTGAAATTGAATTTTGGTGCTAGTGTTGTGGGAGGTTTGGTGACTAATGGTGGTTTGGTTGATAGTGTTGTAGAAAGAGTGTCGGTTGATGGTAGTTTAGCTGTTAGTGTGGTGTCTTTGGAAGTCTTGGTTGTTGGAAAGGTGTCGGTGGGTCTTTTTCCTAATTTTAAGGGTCATGTGGTGGGATAGGTGGTTCCTGATGTGTTGGAGAAGGATGGAAGTTTGGAGTTCTCTACTTTGAAATCCAGTTTATATGTCTCGAATCTTAAGGATATTGGTGTGGGGGAGTATGTTGTTGGTCAGAGTTGTATTGTGGGACTGGAGGTCTTCCTAGCCCTTCATTGGTCAGACTTGTTTGGTACTAACCCTAAAGGAAAAAGTGTGTCTTCTTCTAACCAAGTGCTAGCCTTTATGCATTCTAGGGAAGTTATTCTTTCTATCCCAAACTCTATTTTTCATAAAAGTATCTCCCTTATGGAGTTCTCTCTGGTGGGGTAGTTTCTTGGTCTAAGACCTAATATTGAGGTGGTGCGCTCTTGGGCTAAAAATAAATGGTTTTTGAAAGGGCAAGTGGAAGTAGTAGTGATGGAAAATAATTTTCTCCTTCTCCTTTACTTACAAATAAGATATGGGGATGGTTTTTTCTAGAGGCCTGTTGACTATTGGGAGATCTACCTTGGTGTTATGCCTTTAGGAATTAGGTATGAATCTTTCTAAATGTTTTTTCAACTTTGCTCTTATTTGGGTTAAAATTCCAGGCATGCCTTTAAAATACTGGGATGAGGATATTTTTAGAGGTATTGCAAGCTCTTTTGGTCATATTGTTTCTATAGATGACATGATGGTCTCTAGAAGGATACTGGTGTATGCTAGGATGTGTTTGTTGGTGGACCATAAGGTGAGTTTACCTGAGTTTATCCTTTTGAAGTCCAAGCTAGGTAGTTGGAAGAAACATGTTGAATTCAAATCTTTTCCCTTTGCATGTTTCAACTAAAAAAAAGTAGGACACTAGGAAAAGAGATGCCCTTCCAAGGTTCAATAACCTCCCACTAAAGTTTGGAAGGAGAAAGGGGTGAAGGAGAAGGCTCCATAGTTGGATTCATTGGGGGTTGGTCTTATGGAGGTTCAAGAGGATGTTCCCCTAGGGGTCTTGGAATATATTATTGATTGGCCTTATCCTGAGGCTCCTCTAATTCTTTCCAAGTCACTAGTGGAGTTGGATCCTAAAGAAGCATCAGATTTTTTAGTAGAAAGTGGAGTTGTGCCTCCTTTTCCACCCTATTCTCATTTAAGAAATTTGTTGGCAAAAGTTGGTAACCTTTCTCTTGAGGTTTATGGTTTGGTTGATATGCCTTTGGTCAAAGAGGATGAGCCTTTCATTGTTGTTCAAGAGAGGGAAGAAGAAGAATACCCACCCTTCCCCCTCTGGCTAGAAAGGTGGGGTAGCAAGAAGGAAAAAATTATACTATAGCTCAAACAATAGAGGGCAGGGTAGACCTTCATCTCAGAAGAATAGAGAGAGAGAGTGCAAGAAAGATATTGTTGAAGGGGTTCAGAAAACCCTTTTTGATGTTTTCTCTAAGAGCACTTCCTCGGGTTGCAAATGAAGACAATCTCATAAAATATCAGGAGGTTAAACCATGTTCATAAGCATGACCTCCTGAGAAACATCATCCAAGATCATAAACCAGATATTTTTCTCATTCAAGAGACTAAAATATAGTGTGAAAAAATGGAAAGGTTTAAAAGTATTTTGTTTGAAGACTCTGAGTTCCATGGTTTCGGTTATGATGGAGCCTCGGGTGCTATTGCAACATTTTGGAACACTAGGACTATTAGGGGTATAGCACTAAGCGTTGAAGTGAACCATATTGATATGCAGTTCTTCCATACCAAGGATGATTCTTCATGGTTCATATCTAATGTTTATGCTCCTAATCAGAAAAAATACAAAAAGAATTTGTGGGACTAACTTGGTTCTTTGATACCTTTGTTCATGAATTATGTGGCTAGTCATGGGGGATTTCAACACTCCATTGAATGAGAACGAGAAGTTAGGAGGTTCTTAAATCCTGAATTATAATAGGTTGTACTTAAGGGCTCTTATTGATGACAATGCTCTTATGAACCTTGATCTTAAGGGGGCCTCTTTTACCTAGTCAAATAGGACTAGTGTAGAGCTCTTGTCTTTATGACTTGGTTCCTTAAATATGCTTGTTCTCTCTCCACTATTACTATTTGTGGATAGAATTAGGAAAAGGAAGCACTTTCATTTTATATTTGAAGCTATGTGGCTTAGACACCCTAATCTTAAATATTTTATTAAGAACTAGTGGCAGGTGAAAATAGATGGTAGTGTTAGGTTCAGAATGGCAAAGAAACTCTCCTATGTAAAAAAATGATCAAGAGGTAGAACAAGGAGTCCTTTGGTCAGATTTTCCTTGATTAAATATATGTCACTCAATGATTAGATGAGGTTCAACATGACATTCAATCAAATGGTATGAGCTTTACTCTCTAGATTGAGGAAAATGCCCTTCTTTCTTGCCTTCATGACATTGTTTCCAAGGATGAAGACTTTTAAAAATAAAGGTATAGAGTGGTCTGGCTAAAGACGGGGGATCGTAACACAAAATTCTTTCATATTTCTTCTCTAAAATAGAATTCCACCAACAAAATCAACTCCATTAATGTTGATAACTCGTTGTTGAAAGATGAAGATGTTATTCAAAGTGTTGCCTTAGATTACTTCTCTAATTTGTTGAAGAGTCAAAAAATAAGTTTCTAGAGATAATTCCAAGCCTCATTTCTAAGGAGCTCAATTTTAAACTAACCTCCATTCCCTTTATGAAGGACTTTAAATCAACGGTCTTCTCTTTTGAGGGAAATAATGCCCTAGGTTCTGATGGATTTTCTTTCATGTTTTCTCATTCTTTTTGGGAAATTTTGGTTGTTAATGTGGTTAATGCCACTAAAGAGTTCTTTGGATGCATAAAAATTATCAAAGAAATTAACTCCACCTTTCTCATCCACATTTTGAAGGCTCTTAGCACAAACTCTTTTGGGGACTTTATACCTATCAGCCTGTGTAATGCAATTTATAAAATATTTTGATAGTTTTGTGCTTCTGTTTGACAGTGCAACACTTTTTTCAAGTCCAGTGGGGGTCTAATTTGTAGGTTTTAGTTAGATTTTGATGCTTAATCTTTAACTAACCCCAATCCTTTGTAAGGAAGATAAGGTAGTAGAACAACTTCCTACAATAATCTTGAGAGGAGAATAATGCAAAACTTTATAGATCATTTCAACAAATACAAAAACTTAAACAAAAATAAACATAAATAGCATGCATACCACAACAAGATAATTACATGGGGAAAACTCTTTCGAGAGAAAAACCCCACACTCCAAAAGTCACCCAATATATTATTCATAAATCACAAATATTACAATGTACTTGCAAAGCAAGCTTCTCACAAGAGTATCACCACTAGAGATCCATAGACAACATGACTGCTATTAGACTCTTAGAATACATCACCATCTTTAGTCATAGTACAATGCCCTCATAAAATAGGGTTACATTCTAGGGCAAGAAAAGCCAACAAAATATTTTGGTGCTCTAAAACTAAATCTACAATCTTCACGTCAAGCAAAGATTTGTGCTTTTGTACCTCCTAGGGCGCCTTTGTCACAAACTTGTGCTTCTATTTGCAAAGAGAGGCACCTTTATAGTAAAGGGGTTCCTTTGCAATAGACCTATGCCTTTGTCCTCCATACAGAATGGCGCCTTTGCAGTAAACCTATGCCTTTGTCATTTCTTACACACTTTTGTCATTCTAACAATTTCACGCTTCTATTTGACAGTGCAATGATTTTGTCAAGTCTAGTAGGGTCTAATTTGTAGGGTTTAGTTAGATTTTGGTTCTTAATCTTTAGCTAACCCTAATCCTTTATTTTTTCATGATTTAATCTAACTTTTCACAATGTGTGGTGTCTAGGAAAAGTGTTTATTAATGCTTGTTTTGAGCACATTAATCTAGGACATCTTTCCAATTTGGTGCTTAAAATAAACTCATCTCTACTTTGGTACACTAAAATAAACCCTAAAAATTGAACATTTATCTTTGGTGCTCTAAAATTGAACCTACAATCTTCACTTTTCAATTTGGTGCTTAAAATGAACAAACAACTTACATATTTCATTTGGTGATTTAATAATGAATCAAATGTTCATTTACATCTTGGTGTACCTAAAATGAATGATTATTTGTCATGTATCCCATGCTTGGTGAGAACTTGAAGTGTATCCTCTCCCCTTACGCCTAGTGTGATCTTGGGTGACAAGAAACATCTTGAACTTACACTTCATGTTTATTTGTAACCCTAAGGTAGTTGCTACATAGCCTCTCCCCTCACACCTAGTGTGATCTTAGGTGAAGAGAAATAAAAATCATTTTTATTTTAAGTAGGAGGCCTTCCTTGAGACACATCCTCATGGAGAACTCAAGGGTTCGACCTCAAGCAACTTTTTTGGGCATGCTATATAAATTGGCTAATGGCGAAAGTTGTAGGTCAATCTGTGCATATAGCGCCCCAGACTTGCGTTAGGGACTATGATTTTCTAATTTCTCGAGGCGATGTTTGAGAGGTCGAAGGTGTTCACCAAGTTCTACCCACTAAAAACCTATTATTTTAGAGGCATGAGACTTTCGAACATCTTCTCTTAGTGGTGCAATGGAATACCATTGTTCCATGAAGCTATTTTCCATGTACCAAAGATAGTTGAGACGACAAAACTCCTTGCAAGGAACTTTTCCTTCCAAGGTGAGAGGTGTGTCTTGTACATGCATGTACTCTAGTCACCCATTCTATGTGGGGTAGTTTATCATGTGAGCCTACTTTGAGAAGATAAACATGATCTAACTACTAAAATAGATTATACTTCATGATATGTTTTATTGTGGAGACATTGTAAAACCATTTAGTGTGATTTTGTGGAAGAAAGACACATGAAAAAGAATCTAATAACAATCAAGTTAGTTGAACACATTATTTTCAAAAATTTCAAACACTCAAACAAACATTAAACAGGTTATGATCAAGATTTTAACCCTTTGAACACATTGTTATGCACTTGAAAGGAAATATTGTACCTTTGTATGTATCTAAGCATTTTTGTTTTTATCAAAACAATTTCTTTGTATGCATCCTAGTACTATTGTCTACATCTTTACACATTTGTTCAAAGAAAACCTAGGTAACTACAAATCAGCATTCTTGTCTTTCCATAGTATCGTGCTTTTGTGGGAGACAATGTGCTTTTATAGACATCTTAGTGCTATAATACACATAACCAATATTTTGTGTGGTAAAAATAACAAAGCTCAAACCAAATTCCAAATTCTTAAAGAAAACATGGAAATTACCAAAGGTTAATGCAACATAAGGTTCCATTCATTGATATAAACCAAACTTGGATGTACTTGCTTCAATCAAATAACCTTCAAAATAAACAAATAAGGAAATTCTTACTCACCATCATTTTTATCAAAACGTTTTGGGAGTTTTCATTGGATCAAAATCAGCTTCAAACTTCAAACATCAAATATCATCCAAAAAATCTCAACTCAAAACAAATAAACTTGACATGAATCATTTAGGCTTGAATCTTTCATCCTATCAACTAATTTAGCTCTATACTTGGAGATGATATTTTTTTAAGGTGTTTAGGTTGAATTAGAAAATCATTTTGGAAAAACTCAATTTGGATTCACAAGTCTACTCCCAAAGTAGTAAGTTCATAATCATCATCAAAACATCAAAATTTATTCAATCAATCAAGTCCTAAGTGTGGTCAAAATCAAAAGTTTCACATCCTTCACTCATTCATATCAACCATTCATCCAACATTGATCCTGAAAACCTATTGAAGTGTTATCATTTGAGAAAACCAAGACATTTCAACAAGGAAATTTGATTCTAGCATCTCCTAGGATTGACATATTCCCTCATCATCCAAACATTCATCCTAGATCATTTAGAGGTCTTAAAAATTTTAACTTTGGAAGCATGACAATTCCAAACAACTATTCAAACTCACACCCATACAATTCATACATAGGGTAATCATATCCTACTAGCCTCAATGACATAAAAAATGTGGGTATACATAGTCAAAACTTTGAAACACCTTGTCATATGATATATGTCAATCAATATCAAAATTTACCAATCTATCAACCAAGCAATCAAAGTAGGAGTCTTTATCAACATAACATTAGTTCACCAAACCAATACATCCCAAACAGGAACATGTCAAACATAAGCATACCAAACGCAAACATATCAAATATGAAAATGTCAAATCCACACTTGGTGAACTATGGGATGGATACATTCATACCTCATAACATCATTCAATATCCACATCAACCCCATCTTCAACAAACTCAAAATTATGCATATCAACAACATCTTCAACATCATCAAAACATTGATTCACATCATCAACAACATCAAAACAATGCATACCAACAATCACAACATCAACAACAAACTCCATCCATACAAAAACAACATTGATATCAACAGTCACCACAATCACCACAAGTCCTAAAAGTTGACACTATCACTAAACGTGAGTACACTCCTTTAGGGGAGCCAATTGAGTTGGTGTTAAAAAAGTCAGTCTAAGTTAAAATTCTCACTCTTCCAAAGTCACTAGGTGATTGTGAACCTATCTTCAAATTCTCATGGTATGATGCAAGGCTTATTGTGAATAACATAAGGTAAAAGGTCATGAAACATCAAACTGTATTAAATTTAAGAACCTCATACACGACCTCATTGATCAAGGAACAATAATTGTTGAAGAAAACATTCAAGGCCCTTCCACCAATGATCACATTGACAATGTCTCTACTTCACCTAATGAGAAATTCGACATACATCAAGACTCTTTTCTAAAATAGGATCAACATCTTCCACCAATGTCTAGCAATAGTCCATTTCAAGACATATTGACATCATTTGATTTCATGGTTTAAAATATTGAAGATATTCTTAATGCACCATTTGATTCAAACCCACTTGAGGATCAAGAAAATCTTAAACCAATAATTTATGCAAGTTGGAAAGATTGGAGGAAAAATACCCAATTAGATAATCATGAAAATCATTTAATTGTTCAAGTTGGAAGAATTAGGACTTGTAATTAAACAATTAAGAATTGTTTAATAAAATGGGATGAATGACATTTAATCGAATAATATTTATATTATTTAATCAAAATGGGAGAAAATGATGAATTATAATGAAGTATCAAATAACCTTAGTTATTTCATTAATAGAAGAATTGAATGAATTTAAATAAATAATTGGATATTATTTAATCAAATAGAGGAATTAGGTGAATTACGTTAGAAATGATGTTAGTAAGTAAAATCAGGTGTGTGATATACTCAAGGCATTTTTAGGTGTCTACATCCTTAAACCCTGAGGCCATGTTATTAAATAACATGAAGGTGCACATCATGCCATTTAGATACAATTTCCATAGCTACCCTTATGTTTTGACATAGTACATGGTAGGATGATGTTCTCATAAGTGCTTAGGCATGTATTATTTATATTATTTTATCTATATATTTCTTGTTTTGTTTCTACTTGGGTGAATTTGATAGTTGTAGGAGTTTCTCCTAGGTAGTTTAGAGGTTTTATCAACTTAGTACTAAAAGGGATGTAATTCTTGTATAAATAATTAGCTATCCTATGTATTCTATTCTATGAATACTTGGTTTTTGACCCCTCTAGAGGTTCCTTGTTTATTTTTTATCATGGTTTATTGATATTGTTGTGGTTTTTTAACCTTTGGGTAGGTCATAGTTGAGCATTATTGTGGTGTAGAATGGATTCACGCTCCTATGTTTAGTGTTGAGTTTCCTCCTTGGATGCATTCATTGTGATTTTTTGGGTTGATAAGCCTCACTTACAAGATTTTTTTATGATTTTAGGAGTACGTTTCCTAAATCCTTTCCTTGAAGAACCCATAAGTTGTTCTTAGTTTTAGTGTTGAGAAGCTAGAGTGTTAAGGAAATCCTCGCTTGCTAGGAGTGGGACATGAGGAAGGGCCTCATGGAGAGGAACCATGAATAGAGGTGGAATTATTTGGTGAGCATGAAAGTGATATAAATTTTATTATAGCCTTAAGGTATAGATTTCTTTAGATTTTAGGTTGTAGTGTCATGGATTATGGCATTTGTCTTGGGAGAGGCCAGAGGAAGTGCAACCTTGTGTTAGAAAATATCATGGAGAGCATATTTTGTGGCTTTGTGTGCCTTTCCTTGACTTAGTAGGTATCTAGATGGAGTTTCCTAGTAGTAGTAGTGGTCTTGTTTTAGGACCTTGTTTTACTTATGGTCAGTGGGTAGTGTATATTGATCTTACCCTTAATTTTGATAGTATTTGGAGGAGAGAGTGTTGTGTTCTTTGAGGTGTTATCATGCATAGTGGTTGATGTTTACCTATCTCTTTCACCTTTAGAGATGTGTGTAGGGTAAAAGCACAAACCTGTGTCACACTTTATAAAGGAATCAACCAACAACAACAAAAAAAATTAAACTTCAACCACATAAAAGTGATCTTTATGTTTTGAATTTCAAAATGATGTAAACTAATGAAATGTAGAGCTTTTGATGAAGTTTATTCTTGTAATTTTTCAATTTAAAAAAAAATTGTTTTCATTATTTTTTTATCAGTTTAAGAATAGATTTTGGAATGCTGAAAACTTCATAAAAAGTGACATTCACGGGACATTAAGAAACAAATTGAAAAAAACTTCATTTCTCCTTGAATTTTTTTTCTCCAAATAAGTAACTTCAATATCTAGTGCATGGAAAAAAAATATATTTTGATGTATATTTTTCTCGTAATAACGTTTTAAAGTCAAACTTGTAAGAATTTGACAATTTTCATGGGACGCCAACTATTTTCTATTTTTTTAGTCATTTTCAAAAAAACAAATTATACTCTTTTGAAGATGACTCTCTCCTCTAGTGCACCATATATTTTAAAAAAAAAATTAATATGTTTTATTATTTTTTTAAAATTTCTAATCAGCCTCTTTTTTTAACTTTAATAACCTACTTGCATTATTTTAAAAATAAAATATATTAAAACTAATCAAAATATTTTTAAAAATACATATTCGAATTCACCACTCCAAGCTCTACAAAAGGGTATTTTTCTTTTTTTTAAAACATCATTTTGATTGAAGAAATACTTAGTTGAAGTTGAAAGTTTTAGAAAATTCTGAAAAAAGTTGAGTTGGCTGCCAACTAGGATGCCACATAGACAGTTTCAATAGAAATGGCTTCTATAGAAAGGGCTTCGGTTGAAACCCCTTCTATAGAAACCCCACACATAAAATAAGTCAATTTCAAAGCAAGAAAGGGAAAAAAAAATTGGATTCAGCTGAAACATATTCGGCCAAAACCCCATGTGCCACGTATAGGCCACATGGTTTCAATCAAAACCTATTCGGTTGAAACCTTTCCGGCCAAAAATATTTCACTTGAAACTATTTATTTGGCCAAAAGTGTGACACAAATTTGTGCTTTTACCTTGTAGTGGGTTTGAGACCTAGATTTGGTGAAATTCTAGAGGGTTGATCTAGTGAGATATGTTATGTTTTAAAGGATTATGTACCAAGAGTAAAGTATCCTTGTCTTACTATAGGATTCTAAGAGTAAACCTAATTCTAGTGGGGAGAATTCAATTCCCACACTTTGGTATTTCTTGAGATGTCTATTACTGGCACATTATTTTCACTATGTATCGTGGGATGCATAGGTCATATTGGTGTATGTTTCTTAAGTGTTTTAAATTCGCCATTTTCTTTAACTAATATTGTTACAATTACCAACTATGCATTTTATATCCTATATCTTTCTAGTTGTAGATGATTTGTAGGTCATGTAATGAATTGATATCATGTTATGATATTTTATGCATTTATTGGCATGTTTGCCAAGTGAGATGTATTTTATACATCATATGGAATGTATTTAGATTTCTTGCATTTTAAAGATTGTGCTCCTCTACATGTCAATTATTAGTGAATTTCTTGCATTGAGATGCATGCATGATAGTGTGACAACTTCTTTCTGAGGACTTGATGTATTTTATTATGAATTTTGTATGCATTGAAGGTGAGAACCATTATGCATAAATATCATGATTGGCATCAAGGTTATGTTGTATATTTTATATGCCTATGTTATGCTTTCTATGACTAGAATATCATAGTGATTATTCTATTTCCATATTTATAGATATATGACTTATAGATTTGATTATTATAAGGATCTAAACATCCTATATTTTACGTCTGAAGATGTGTATATTTACATAGATAGATGTTATTATTACTAATGTTGGCCTTCTAGATGATTGTTGGTTATCACATTTCTATATTTAGATGGTGTACATTGATATTGAGTCATTCTAGATATGATGATTATATGATTTATATGACATTTTACCTTGTCAAATGGTTGTACATTACTTTGACTATTATGTATGGTGTACAAGCATGCTTGATGTGTGACTTGAGTGTGCAATTACATGGTATTTCCCCCACCTAAGTTTGTAGATTTGGGTTGTTTCCACAATGGTAATCCCTATAGCATTTGATCTGAGTGTGAGATGAGTCTTTATTTTTCCTATGAGTCTAGATCCCAATAAGTGACAACTCAAGAATGTGTTGTGAAACACCTATAAATGCATGATTTTAGTGATGATTATTTTTTTCTCCATTTGCATTTTGATTATATTTTAAGGATAAAATCATTGCATTCTAATAATTTTTATTGAATTTGAAAAAAAAAAAAAAAGAATTGCATGTTAACTGCATTCAAAATTATATTTGAATTATTTTAATTAGTTAAAATATTTCATTGCTTAGAAGTTAAATTTAATTATTCATTACCCCTGGAATTCATAAATGATTTAAGAAAATTAGTTTATTTGCTACATTTATTTTATGAGAGGAAAAAATAGAAAAATAAATCAATAAATAAAAAGGAAAAGAAAAGGGAAATTTTTAAAAAAGGAAGAAAAATAAAAAAAATCTTCCATTTTATTTCATTCTTCATTTTTGTAAAATAAAAATTCTTTCTCGCTTCCCCTCTCCTCAATGAAATATTTGTGTGAAAAGATTGATTAGATTGGAATACTTGGGAAAGAGATTGCTTGAATTTAATAGGTGTGTGGAATAACTCTCGTCTCAACATCTCCTCTCTTTTCTTTGGAAACTATTGAAAGGTATTTTTCCTCTATTATTTAAATTTATTTTTTGATTGGATTCTTTCCATGTCATATTAGGTGGTAGTATATGTATCCACTATAGGAAGTCACCATGCATTTCATTTCATAGAAATTCTAGATTTAATTTTAATTGGGAAATTCTAATTTTGAGCTATGATTGTGGAAATTTTTTATGGATTTTTAAAATATAAATTTTATTTGAAAATAAGGATGTTGTTCATATTGAGATCAAAAGGGTATTTTTTTTTTTTTTTAATTCCTTAATTAAATTGAGGTTCATTAAAGGTGGAATTGAGAATTTTGTGGTTTTGTATTGAAAATAATTTAGAAAATTCAAATTGGAAATGCATCTAAATGAATCAAATGGAGAAAAAATGAGTCATTTTTTTTCCATTTAGAATAATTGAGGTTGTGTCAAAAATTGTTATTCCATTTTTTTGCATTGATTTGTGTGTCACACTCAAATAGTGATTTTACATGATGAACTTAATATTTGAGGGATAGAGGAAAGGAGTAGCTCTCGATGTTTGCCTAGATTCCAAGTGGTTTGAGGATCGAACATGCAAGAGTTAGTAATTAAATGATAATTAAAATTTATTGGGTAATTAAAATGAACTAAGATGCTAATCTATGATATATCTAGAGTTTTTGTAGAGGCTTAATATGAGTGTAAAGGACATGTCACATTCCTAGAGTTTCTAGAAAATATCAATTGGGTACCCTTGAGGGTGAGTAAGATGCATACTCAATCCCATAAATCCATACCTTTGATCTATTGTAATGGTACTCCTTGTCTTACCTATAGGACCCTTGTCCTTCTTGTCATTAGATTTTGTATTTGATGTGAAACATGACTCTCACTATTTGTGTGTAATTGGTTGAGATCTTGGTTTAACATATTCATACATGTGCTTTATGCTTAATTGTTGACATGTGTATTCTATGTATTTTTTTTATCTCGTAAGCCTATATGTTGGTGATGTTTCCTCTTTGGGTATGTTTATGCTATGTTTGTTTATCATAATTATTAGCATGTTATATAATGATGGTTTATCATACCTATTTGATATGTGTATTCTATGATGGTTAATCATTCTTTTTGTCATAATTATGCTAGGATGGTTATTCATAATGTTTGGGCATGGGTGTGAACTATATTACCCTTATTTTCTATGACTTTATGTGCTTGTTCCCAACTGGTTGTATCCTAGCATGGCAAGGTGCACCTACAAGTACCACATGATTGGGTTGCATGAAACTACTATTGAGGGACTAGTGAATCTATTTGGGTGGCTCAAAATCACATGCAATTTGGAGAAGGTTTTATTTCTCAACTGCTATTTCATTTGCAAGAATTTTGTTAAATATATAATTTAGAGCATTTAAGTCCTCATTTATTACTATATCATTTATATTGGAACCTATTATTAGATGAAATGTAAATTTCCCATATAAGTGGTGACAAAGTGAACATTATTTTTTATATAATATTTGATTTGGGAATAAAATAAACATAATGTGAGAAAATATTTAATTTGAGTGTCTTTGGGATGTTCATTAGATTCATATCCCTAGCATTGTCTTCATGCATGCAAAATCACCATTATTCTGGTTCTCCTTATGAAAGAAGAGTGAGTGAGGTGTGTTTGGAATACTAACCTTCATCCCTTGTGTCCTTAGATTTATTTTAGAGTCCTTTATAAACCTCTCAACCTTAGAGAAGCATCTATTCTATTTTCCTATGTTTCAAACATCTGTATAGGAGCGAATTTGTACCCCTTAAGAAAATTCCCCTTTCACATACCCTTACCTTAGAAAATAAAATCCAAAGGTGAAATTCCACATCACCCATCTAAAATACATCCACTTGGAATTTTTCCTGTGCGTCAATGAGAGAATATTTGTCGGGATGCATGCACGATGCACAGACGTCTGCGCGGTGTGCTGCCATCCCTGACAAATTCTTGCATATGAAGTTGATAGAGGCATTACACTCTTCATTGGGGTCAAATTGTAACATCCCTCTTCAACCAACTGACTCGAAAACACCTTATTCCTTCTCATCCCACCTTTAAAAACATCCTCTACACATTCAATCATTTCATCTCTCTTAGTAATTCATTCACATTCTCAAGCACATTCTCATTCACTTTAGCATTCTATCACTCCATTGTGAGCATTGCAACAACATTTGCACTCCATCAACTCTACATTGCAAGTGTGAGGCATCCATAGAAGTTGTGGGCTTGGAGTCTTGCGAGACCTCCCTTCATCACCGTTGCAGTTGTGTTGAATTTTCCAAGTCCATACCTTGCATTCTCCCTTCATTGGCTAGTGAGCCTTTGGGTGGAGGTAGTAACACTTTACTCATCTCCTTTGTAATTTCATAGAGTAGTATAGTATTGTTTTGTAGTGTTCAACAATCTTACTTTTTAGTTCTTTATCGCATATTCTACTCTATTGCTTTCTAGTTGTCCGTGGAGGTGGAAACATCAAAGCAGGGGTTTGACTAAGGTGGACCCCTATACAGCCCCAACAATTTTCCCCTTCTTGCTTGTGTGTAGGTGAATGAGTGTGTGGAGCTAGCTAGCAAACTAGTGCTTTTGTGAGATAATATTTGTCACCCTAGCTTTTATTTACTTTCTTTATCATCTTTGTCTTCATTTTTTGTATCTCATTATTCTGTTTACTTCATTAAGGTTAGTCAGCTAGGTTGTTTGGTAAGTTTCTGGCATTTTTTACTGTCTTACATTTTCTGGTCGTACAAATGCCAGCGCACCAAAGAGACACCAGCGCGTTGTGCTGTCATCCGAGAATCACGATATCATCCTTGGACAGAGAGTTGTCTGAGGTACAGTATTGACTCCAAAAACTAGCTCACCTAGCCCCAACCAAAATCTCAGGTTTGTAGAGTGAAAAAAGTACTACATAGTGCTCTTCATTCTCGATCCTTATCCCTTTAGAGTGAGGTAAGTTAGGGCAGCCCTACACTCTCGGCTCTTCGTGACTTGGAGCCTTGACGTGGTTGGACCCCCTCTCTTACAACATCATGTATAGTTTTCAACCTTTGTCTTCCAATCATTCATAGGAATATTTGGTTTTTTTCCTAAATTAAATATTTTTTTGTGTTTGATGTAATTACACTTACACTTTTTATCATGATAGGCAAGCTACTAGGCTTCATCATTTCTAGAAGAGGTGTAGAAGATCTTATCAAATTCAAAACAATTATAGAAATGCCTTCACCAAAAAATATTAATCTCTATTGTTTACATGGAAATAATTAGGTTATACACATATTCAACTTATAAATAAATGCTAACCATTATTGCACCTTCTAAATAAGAATGTATATTATGATTGGTACAAGCCATGTTAACATGCCTTTGAACAACTAAAATAAAATCTCACCAATCCACCAATTCTCATGCCCTCTATCTCAATAATTCATTGATTATTTATATTTCAACTACATGGGTTACTTTGGGAGCCCTCTAATACAACATGTTGATTAGGGGAGATAAAGGTATATCTAATACATTAACATAATGTTTTTTATTATGGAACAAATAGGTTTTAGAGGAAACTCAAAACCTTTAACAGTGAGAAAGCGTAAGATAGAACATTAATAGAGCACAGACAAAAAATAGGACACTACCCACAAAGAGATACACAGAAGAAAACCAGGGCAATAATGACAAAAAAACTGACAGAAAACCACAAAACAACTAGCCACTAGGCTAGGTTCTGAAGAATCTTTGTTGCTTCCTGCTCCAGATTGTTCATGTTGAGCACAAACTTCTTGATCTCTTAGATGTTGACCAACGCTTGATTATCCTTCCTTTTCAAATTAGCTTTGGTCCTGTTGCTCGGTCCCCCACTATCCAGCTACCCTTCCTCATTGTCCACTTCAAGAAAAACAACAGTTTTAACCTGATGGGCTTTTTCCATATTTTCCACCATGGTGTTCATGGTCTGTGCAGTTGATTTTAAAATTTGATGGTTCATGATCAACACTTTGTGGAGCAAACTTTTAATGTTCATCAATTGTTCCTCCATATCCACCTGCTTACCATCGTGATTGCCTTCAAAATCCTGTAATTCCTCCACCGTTTTCCTGAGGCATTCCACCATATGCTTCTTCTCCTCTTCCATCCACAACCTAGTAGCCCAACCACTACCACTGCCTTTGTTACTGTCCTCTATGGCTTTCTCTAGTTTGCTACTTATGGCTCTTTGATTTAACTTAATTTCCTTGATTTCAAAAAATTCCCATCTCATGAGTCTAAAATTATCCACCACCCCATTGCGGGAAATAGCAAGCACATCAATGGGAAATTCCCGTTCCTCCTTAAAATAATGATCCCCTGCCTTGAGGTCCATAAGGAAGCAGGATTTCTCTTCTTTTTCTGTCGTAGGATAGTTGGAGTACTCAGACAATGACTTTGACTACAGATCCTCTTCATTGACATCATAGGAGGGGTCCTCCGACATTTTTCTCTTACCCTTTTCCAAAGAAGAATCCCTAGGTTTACTCTTGTCCTTGTCATCAACCCTAACCTTAGGCGATTGGGGAGGTAGAGCCGTAATAGCTTTAAAATGATCATAAATGAGGACAAGCAAACCTTCATGAAGGATAGGATACCTAATAGGGTTGTGTCTATGGTTTTTCAAGCTAGTATTCAGAGAAGAAGCCAAATAAAAAGGAAATGAAATCCTAACTTGGTGCTTGAAATGATTCAGCAGGACGAAGTGATACCCAAAGACTCTGGTGTAACACCCATCCAAAGTGGCATGCTCCATCAGCACATTCAAAACCCTCCTTCAATGTGAAACAATACTATTTGTGTCGAATTAGCTTCTGGAGGTCCTACGTAATTCCTCCTTCTCCACCTCTGACTTGGGGAACTTGTTGACCACTTCATCAGACTGCTTCCTATCCCTATAGAATTTTATGCCCTCCGTAGATAGACCAGTAACCTCAGCAATCAACTGTTCATTGATAATAACATGTCTGCCAAATAGGTTAATCTCTCCATTATGCCAATCTTTCTCAAAAACCCTCATAACCTCTTGGTCCCAACCATGGAGATTTTCAATGTAAATAGTAATGCCACCATTCTCCAACTTCTTCCATAGCTTAGAATTGTTTTTCAACTGTGCGCAGCTAATCGGTTCCACTCTGCGACTTTTGCCACCCATTGTTTTTCCAGCAAGAAAGGAATAGTCTAGAACCCTGTGGAAACAAACAACTAAAATACCTAGAAAGCATGCAAAATAAATCACATGCAATCAGGGGATGAGATAATTATCCCTTAGCCAACTCAAAATAATAATTAAATCGCAGTCCCGAGATTGCAGGGGAGGACACTCAACCATCATTTCAAAATAATGGTAAATTGCACCTACCCATGGGTACGATCATACATCATCAGAGCTTTGATGTCAGCCTCCAACTCATCCTGCCCCTGCCAGATCACCTTACTCGGAGCCTTGACACCTTTGTTGGTGAAGAAATACGCCACCGTGTTTATCTCACGATAGACATGCTTTATGAAACTTTTCTCAAAGGTATTTATTATTTCCTTAGAGAGATCTATCCAATTTTGTATTGACCATGAAGGTTTTTGGTGACCCTTTAAGCACTGGATGATATTGTTCGAGTCCCCTTCAATCCAAACGTATTTATACTTTAATTGGCTAGCCAATTTCAATGTTTGGAAAACACCTGAGGCTTTTTCCACATGATTGGTCTGAGTGCCTAAAGGAACTGCAACAGTTGCAATAAAAGCACCATTTTCATCCCTTATCACCCCTCCACTCCCGGCAGGCCCAGGATTTCCCTTGGTCATTCCATCAAAATTAATTTTGACCCAACCAGGGGGGGAAGACTCCAGCATATGCCCTCTCTAGGGTCCTTAATACTATTAGACGTATTGAACATATCCACATTGATCTTTTAGGCTCCCACAATTCTACAATCATACTCCTGCATACTGACCTTACCTTTGCCTTTCAACTTCTTGTCAAGCATATTAAAGTTTTCACCCACAGCTCTAGTAATCTTACCAAACACCAATTCCTCTGAGAGAGCAACATCTCTAAATATTATGTTATTGTGTTCTTTCCATATACCCTAGGAAAGGTGAGGAAAGATATAATTCCAGAGCAGATTCAGGCCCAATTCTTTGAGGGGGCCTTCCATTGGTTATTAAAATCTGCAATAGTTCCAGGAAAAACCCAACTGAGATCCCACATTCAAAGAATCCTACACCATATAGCATGGGAAAATGGACAAAGAAGAAACATATGTGAAGAGGTCTCAGCCTCAACACATCACAAATAGCACCTGTTAGGAAAGGAGAGCCCCCTCTTATGAAGATTATCATTAGTAAGCTGCTTATTCTGAAGAAGGATCTAGGCAAACAAATTAACTTTTGGAGTAAGGTTGTTCACCCACACCTTATCCCAAGCATGGAAATCAATGCCAGAGTAACAAGAGGCCACAACAAAAGAGACAGAGTAGGTACCATAGGGCGAAAGCTTCCAGATCAGAGTGTCCTCCCTCCCTTGAGAATTAATCTTAATAGAGTTAAGAAGAACCTGCAGAGGTTGAAGATCTTGACTGATAGCAGATATCTCAACCCACTGATCATTCCTCCAATAATCCCCAACCAACCAACCGAACATGGACTTGCAATCCTCCATATAGATATTGTAGATAGGATTATTACATAGACACTCCTTTCCAATCCACTTATCTTCCCAGAACCAAATTTTCTACCCATCACCCACCTTCTAGAAAGCTTCTTTACCAGCCAGGTCTCTAGCTTTAATGGTACTGTTCCAAAGAAAGGAACCAGAGGGAAGGTTCTGAGAGTTGAGGAAATCTTGAAGGGAATTAACCTCCCTCAAGTATTTTCTACACCAAATAAAGTTCCACTCTCGAATGTCCATAAAAGTTCTCCAAACTTGGTTAGCCAAGAGCGCTTTATTAAACACTCTGATGCTTCTAAGGCCAAGGCCTCCAAACTTCCTAGGTCTACACACTCTCTCCCAAGCCACCAACGGAATTCTCTTCTTCTCCTCCACCCCCGACCAGAGGAACTATTTCTAGATCTTTTCAATAATATGATTGAACTTAGTAGGAATCTTGAACAAACTGAGAGCATAAATAGGAAGATTCTAAAGAGAAGCCTTAAATAACAAAACTTTACCGGCTTGACTCAAAAGGGCACCTTTCCAACCAGCTAACTTCCTGTTGAATCTATTGACCAAAGAAACCCAGAAGGAGTCTAGAGGTTTGGACCCTAAGGGAAGGCCCAAATAAGTAGAAGGAAGGGGATGAACACCACAACCAATGATATTAGCAATCTTCCTATATTTGTGCTCAGGGGTATTAAAAAAATAGAGAGAACTTTTAGTCCTATTGATCTTTTTCCCCAAATCCTCCTTGTAAAGAACAAGACAACTCTTTAAAGCCCGGGCTTCACCAACAATAGGACTTCCCATCAGCATCGTGTCATCCACAAACTGCTAGTGTGAACAGACCATATTTTTTGAGGGTTTAAGACCTTTCAGGCTACCTTCAGTCACTTTTTTATGCATAATCCTCCCAAGGCTTTCAGCCATAAGGGTGAAAACAATAGGGGAGACAGGATCCCCTTGTTTGACCCCTCTTGATACTTTGAAGAAGCTAGAAGGAGACCCATTTATAATCACCGAGGCACTTGTGGTAGAGATCAATTCCCATATCAATTGGAGAAATCTTTTAGAAAACCGAAAAGCTTGTAAGACTTTAATCAAGAATTTCCATTCCACTCTGTCATAGGCCTTAGCCATGTCCAGTTTAAGCAAGAAGCCTTGGATTTTCGAAACTTCGAGGGAGTGGATATTCTCATGAACTATTATTATTGAGTCCAAATTTTTTCTGCCTAGAACAAAACCACTTTATTGGGGAGAGATCAGCAAAGGGAGAACCCCAAGCAATCTAGAAGTGATCACTTTAGATATAATCTTATAAAAAGAGTTGCATAAGCTAATAGGATGGAAAGAATCAAAAGAGTTAGCTCTAAGGAATTTAGGTATCAGGACAATGAAGGTAGCATTAAGCTCTTTCAACAGTTTCCTAGCCCCAAATAATTCTTTAACAACATTCGTTAAATCATCGGCAACAATTTCCCAGAAAACTTGGAAGAAGAACATAGGGAAATCGTCTGGGCCAGGGGCCTTATTACCTTCGAAAGAGAAAAAAACCTTCCTAAACTCATCCTTTGAAGGGATAGCCATCAAGAGCTTATTTTTCTAATCATCCAAGGCATTAGGAATGGCCTCAATAAGGGTGTTCTGAGCCTCCACATTCAAGTCTTCACCCATTGAAAGAAGGTCAACAAAGAACTGAATAGCTTCACCTCTAATCTCTTCCTCTCTCTCAATCTTGACCCCATCTTTCATAATATAGGAAATTTGATTAGAAGCCCTATATTTCATGGTATTCAAATGAAATAACCCGGTGTTCTTATCCCCAGCATCAAGCCAAGCACATCTAGATCTTTGTTTCCAATAATCCTCTTCCTTTGAGATAATATTATGATATTTAGAGAGAATTTCATTTTCCTTCAGGAGGATATCCCCAACATAACCAACTCTCTGGATATAGTCCTAAATATCCCTTAAGTCTTATTGAATGGCAGCTTTTGACTCAAAAATATCCCCAAAAACCTCCTTGTTCCAAGTCTTGATCCTAGATTTGACTTCACCAAGTTTCTTAGCCACTCTAAACATGGCAGTGCCACTAACATTTATGTTCCACCACTCATGAATGCAATTAGAAATTTTAGGATGAGATAGCCACATTTTCTCAAATCTGAAAGGAAAATTCCTCTTACCTGACATAAAATCAGCCATAAAATTTTTAGGGAAATGATCTAAGCCAATTCTGGAGAGAGAATTTAATGAACAACAATAATCCTTCAGCCAATTATCTAAAATTAAAGCTCTGTCAAGCCTAACCTGAATGAGATCATTCCCAGCTCTCCTATTAGACCAAGTGTAGGTGGCCCCTCTGAGGTCCATATCATGTAAGCATTTGGAATTAATAAAGTGCATTAAATCCAACTTACTATCCAACTGAATCTGAGAACCACCAAATTTTTTAGATTCCAGCAAGGGTGTGTTAAAATCCCCCATAATGATCCAGTTCTCATTCAGAAAGCGGGACCTAAAAAACTCAAGTTTTTTCCAAAAATTCCTTCTAGTAGTTTTATTGTTGGGCGCATAAGTATTAGACAAAATCCAACTGAAGCCATCTCTAATATGCCTAAATCGGGTAGCCACATGGTTTGCATCTCCCAGAATAGGAGTACCTTGAATACGGTTCTGATTCCAAAAGGTCACCAAGCCCCCAGAGGCACCTTCCAAACTGCAGCCCTGCACACCACCATCCTTAAAAATCTTAATCATTTCCACACGATCTCTGGCCATTTTAGTCTCCTGAATGATAAGAATATCTGGCTTATGATCTCTAGCAAAATTGTGCAAAATTTCCTGTTTATGGGAACTGTTTAGTCCTTGAATGTTCCATGACATAAATTTCATTTTTTAGATGGAGTTCTACATAAATCTAGGATGGTTTTTTGGGTTCCATCTGCAATGTTTTGAAAACACTCCTGCTCCCTATGCCATTTAGTTGATTTTCTACCTGAACCTTTCAGCATTCCCATATCCGCTTTGGCCCTATTTCTTGTAGAAACCCCCACTGTATTAATCCCCTTTTTACTCTTCTTCTTTTCAACTTTAGTGTATAGGTTTTCCTCTTCTAGTTCTAGATCCTCTAAGCCCATAAACTCGTTCCCATCCATAAAGGCATCTGTTGCAACAACTCTACGTAACAGGGTATTGCTATCCTCATTCGCCCCCTTGGGAGATCCAGCAAAATTCCCAAATGTGGATTTCACTATCTTTAGAGAACAATGTGGCTCCACATGACCTGGAGAGTTAGACTCCCCCAATCACTCATGGACCTCTTCCCCCCTTACCAAGCTTTGGGGTGAGCGAGAAGTATCCTCTAGACTATTAGTTACTGAATCTAGGATGACGCTCAGGATCACATTATGCTTTTCATCAATCCCTCCTATTATTCTATCATCCTCCTCCTGGGAAGCCTCGATTCTCAAAATGACCTCTGCTCTTTCAGGACCTTTAGTTTCACCTTCAGGATTTATAAAGCTTTCAGATCCTTTGCAAGAATCCTCAACTTCCCTTTTTTCTGGGTTGAAGTTACACTCTCCGCTAGCTATTTGTCCTTCCTTAAATAACTCAACACTTTTCTCCTCCTCCTGAGGCTTCTCCACTGATTTAACCTTCCACATCTTGGCCTCCTTAGGGGCCACCTTTTCATTGAGTTTAAGCTTGTTATTCGGGAATTTCTTCGCCCAATGCCCAACTTTTTTGCAAGTAAAACACACAAAGGGTAAAGTCTCAAACTCTACATTCTGGGTCCATTTTCCAAGTTTTGAAACTATCCCAATCAACAAAGGGAGATCTGAGGACTGGGTAACCCCCACACAAATTCTAGCAAAAACTAGCCTCTTTCTAGATGAGGTCATAGAGTCAATGGATAGAAGTTCCCCAAAGGAGCTAGCAATCCCTCTGAACACATCCTCATTCCAAAACTCCAATGGTAACCCAGGTAAACACACCCAGACAGTTATAGCTTCGAAGGCATCATCCGAGAAGTTCATTTTTGGAGACCACTTCCTAATAGCCAAAGAGGACTTGCAAATAACCCAAGGGCCCCCACACAAAAGTGCAAGTTTATCTTCCTCACAAGAAAAAGCGAAAGAGAAGAAGCCTTTAGGTAGAGCAGCAACTTCTACGTGTCCTTTAACTCTCCATTTCTTCTTCACAAAGTCCCTAACCACATCAATATTTGGTCGTGGACCCATAAATTTACCAACCAGAGATGACTCCATTAGAGATACGTTATGGTCTATTACAAGATCAGAAATTAGAATGGAAAACTTCCCACTCTCCAGTGATGAGATATTACTAACCGAGGGAAAAAAGGATTTTCCAACCAGCTTGGTTCCAAAGAGTGAAACCCACTTCTTCTTAGGATCCTCCCGTGAATGATCCCTAAGATTTTTTTCCTAGCCTAGTTTCCAAGGCATCTGAACCCACAAGCCCCATCCTTTGACAAAGAGTTAGGGGAACACTTACCTTCAGAATCAACCTTTCCACCTAGATCCCTACCTTTTTATAGGCCCTGGTCCTCAAACACTGCTCCCTCCTTTTCCTCTTATGCATTCTTTCCTGCTGCATCCCCAGAAAGGTCATCCCCTGGTCCAGAACTAGAATCTTTCAGACCAGCCTGTCATTGCCGCCCAGAAAATTTAAATCCTCTCTCCTACCCAGCACTCATCATTCTCAATACATTAACATAATGTTGGTTGGATATGAAGTTAGCTATACATCTATAGAAAGGGCACATTTAGTTGCATTATTTGCTTCACATAAATTAAGGCACTACATGAGCTCAATTATCAAATTAAGCTTATAAATAAAATTAACCTTTGAAATATCTTTTATAAAAAGCATCTATAATAGATGAGAATGACTAAGTAGGTTGTGTTTCTTAGTGAATTTGATAATGAATATGTTGATCAAAAGGAAATCAAGGGACAAGTAGTCACATATTAGTTGCTTGACACACCTCTTTCATATACCTAACCTTTTAACATCAACTTCCCAAATGAATCCTTTCTCGCTCTTGAAGAATCACTTGAATGAAAGCTATAGATACTTTGGTGGTTCCTTCATTACCCATGGCTCAATTGTAGGTATATTGTTCTTCACACCACATGGTGACCTCATACCAAAGGTGTTTTGAATTGGATTTCTCTACACTAATAATATTATCAAATAGAAATATTTACTTTCAAGCCTCAAGCTCACAATTCAATGCAACACCACACACCTAGCAAATTTTTTTGTGATTCCCAACTAGTCATCAATATAGGTCAATGATGAATATCATATTAAGGATGATAAAATCATCTTGTGTATGATAATGGTTGAAAGCTTCAAGAAATATTTTACTTGTATTATTTTTGACCAAATACCTCATCAATATAGGTTAATAATGAATACCAAACTAAGGATGACAAACTCATCCCATACAAGAGAATGGTTGAAAGCTTCAAGAAATATTTTTCTTGCATCCATTTTGAATAAATACCTCATATGAATGATATAAAATTTGAAATAATAGCAATCATTATTTCTCTCGTTAGCATGTGCATTGACATTATAGAAATATTACTTCTTAGTTAAACAACTCGTGATTCTAGTGTACGACATCCTTGAATAAAAAATGATATATAGAATTATTGGTCCCAAATCCCAATGGTATGATGGAATTCATACTTATCTCCAAACTTATATACCATTCCATTAAAACTTTCATTTAACCAAAGTACATACTTCATTCACTATGAATTTTATTTCAGCCTCCTTAGTGACACACTTTATCATTAGGGTTATGATGGCAACTTGTTATTATGTTTAGATTCATAGGAAACAAACTTGGTTATAAAATAAGTTTGTGATAGAATTTTTGGAGAGAAAACTAGTAGTATTATCACAACTAATAAATTGTTAAGAACTCGATATTATCGGCTCACCATGGAACATGATGCATGTCAATATGTCAAAAAATATATAACATATGAAAAAAAGGAGACCTAATCTATGCACATGCTCAAGCTCTCTAGCTTATCACCACTCCATGACTATTTTTTATAAGGGGCCTTGATTTGATTAACATGATAAATCCCTCATCCTCTAATGACCATAAATTTATGATCATTACCATTGAATACTTCACTAAGTGGGTTGAATCCATTCCCCTCACACAACTAACTAATACATTTGTAAATTTATCCTCCATCATATAATTTACCACTATAATATCCATTCCTCCATTATCATTGAAAATGGAAAATACTTCAAAAGCTATTAGGTGCAAGACCTATGTGGCTAATTCCACATTAAACATAAGTGGTCCACTCTCTATTACTTGTATTATAATGACCAAGCAAAGACGTCTAATAAATCCCTTATCAAAATACTTAAAAAGGTTATCAATAATGATGGTTATGACTAAAACCTCCATCTCAATCCCACACAATGGTAATATCCCATAATAATTCACACCCTCACATTAGCCACCCCATATTCACTTGTCTTTAACACTGAACTATCTTGCAATTAATTTTATCGAGTTATCTTCCTTGCACATCTCTTTGTGTGACCTCATCACACATGAAGAATATAAAGTAGCACAAATACATGAATTGGAGCTTCTTGATGAACAAAAAATCAATACACTAAATCACCTCAAAGCATACCAAAATTGACTATGCCCTAGCTACAAAAAGTATATGAAAATTCTTAAGTTTGAAGTTAGTGATCTTATAGTCAAAGAAAATTAGAAGATTATTAATCAAGACCATGAGGATCTACAGGAAAGTTTGAACCAAATTACATGGGTCCTTATCTAATCATTGCCAAATATGGATAAGGAGCATACAAGCTAGTGACACGTAAAGGTTAAGAGTTGGAGAAATTATTAAGTGGTTCCATGTGAAATTTAGTAATATTAGTCTCATAAAACTAGCCAAATAAAAAATATATTCAAAAAGTTAAGAGAAAATTGTCCTCTAGTGAAAATCATGTTTATGGAACCTTGGCTGTGTACTTTGATGAGAGCATGCATACAAACATCATGTGTAAGCACCTAATTTCCATTATACACAAGCATCCTTTACACTTGAGGGAAAACTAAACTATACCCTATTCATTTCATATGGTTTCATTCATATTTTTTTGGAATTCATCTACCCATAGCATCATTTTCCATTGATAAATCTTTATCTATTGTCTTGGCCCATACTTTCGATAAATAAAGTGATTATACCTAATAAAACCACTCGACATCATGACATGCCCCCTATTATCATTTTATCTCTAGTAGTTATAATACCCAAAAAAATGCACCCTAAACACATCACCATGCATTATATTTTAGGAAAAAATCCCTTGTCACACCCTTAATCACTCACTCTTATAGGTTATTGCCTTTCCCTCTTGATGAATGGTGCAGAGCACCATAGCTTTTAATATGAAAATGTTGAAAATGTTGGGTTATTGTTTAGTTTTGTGTATTTTTGATGTAATAAGGTCTTTAAGACCATTAATAAGGTCATTGAATGTCAATTAGGTTGTTGGGAGTCAATTTTGGTTAATATTGTAAAAATGATAAAAAGTTGTAAAAAGTTGCTAAGCAACTTTGCATTTTGGTTCTAATTGAGAAGTTGAACAGTTTGGAAGTTGGGAGGTAGTTGTAAAAGGTGGGTTTTGGTTGGAAAATCATAAATACATCATGTAATGGTCAAGCCAAGGTTCTAGTGGTGATTTTTGGAAAGTTGATCATCAATAAAGCTTGTTTTCTACATCTTTTCATTGTAATTTGCTGCTACATGAGGTTGTACAGCCTGCAAGTGGTCTCAAATTGATTGGAGGTGATGTGGAATTGAATCTAATTTCCAAAAAACTTGGTCTCATCAAATTTCATTTAGTTTTGAGCATTTTAGAAGCATTTTACTCCAAAACGCTTTGAAAACCTAGGTTTTTGGTGTTTTGAGTGAAAAAATAGAGTTTTGAGCCATTCCACTGGTGAAATGGCCTGATAACCAGTGGAATGGAAGTATTTAGGATGTTTTTTTTTAGTTTTTCAACTTTGTAGAAGCAGGGGTTGAGGGTTTGGGCAATTTGGTTGATGCCCTAGTTAATTAAACTCATGTTTTTTCAGCAAGAATGATGCATAGATGGTAGGGCTTGATTGAAAACTCTTGGGAAGTGTTTTGGAAGAGTTGGAATTTTTTTTTTGTAGACAATATTGGACATTTTTGGGCTGGTGGAATGAGATTTTGAGGTCTAGGTTGTAAAAACCACATTGTGACCTATCAAAACAGGCCTAATTAGGCATATTTCAAGGCATAGTAGCAGTTTTTTGGCCCTTGTGTTCCAAAGTAACCCCACCTAGAATTGAATTATGTTTTAAAAGAGGATAATGGGTACTCAAATCTGTAATTTTTTTCTAGGTATGAGATGGTATTTGAAAATTATACTTGAAAAACCTAGTTTGTTATGCTACAAGGAAAAATGACAACTTGTGAAAAAAAATCATTTGTTTGATGTACTAGGGTTTTAATCAATGTTTTTTTAAATTAGTTTTGGTTTTTATGCCCTTATCTGCATCAAATTGGTATCAGAGCATAGGTCTAACCTGAAGAAGAGAGAGAAAGTGTGAAACAAGAAGGAAAGTGTGAAGCAAAAAGTGAACAAAATGCCTCTAAAAGGGAAAACCATTACAAGAGAAGTGAATGAGTTGAAGGAAAAGCATGCTAGAGAGATGAGAGAGTTGAAGGAGAGGTTTGATGCTCTAGAAAAAAGTTAGAAAAGAGGTATGGTCATGGGTGATGAGAGTGACTCTAAAGAAGAAGAAGAGGAGACTGAAGAAGAAGAGGAAGAGGAATTGGATCGTAATGATTTGAAGATGGCTAAGTTGATGAGAGCAATCAAGGAAGATAAACCCAAGGTGAAGATTGATGTTCCTAAGTATGGAATTAATTTGAATGATGAATAACTTTTGGATTGGATTGTGGAATTTAACAATTATTTTGAGTGTGAGGATGTGCTTGAAGAACAAAGGGTGAAGATTGCAAAAACAAAGTTGAAGGGTCATGCACTATTGTGGTGGGATTATAAGCAGACTGAAAGGAGGAAGAAAGGTAAGTCAAAGATTGTTTCTTGGGACAGAATGGTGGCTAAGTTGAAAGGTAAGTTCTTACCATTTGATTATGTAATTCAAATGTTTAAGAAACTTCAAGGTTTGAAACAAAAGGAAATGGATGTCAAAGCCTATACTGAAGAATTTTATAAGTTGAGTATAAGGGCAGGTCACATGGAGGATGAAGTGGAGAAGGTTGCTAGATATTTGAGTGGATTAAGATTCAACATCCAGGATGAGTTAACTTTGGAAAATCCAAGAACGGTTGAAGAGTGTTATCAAATGGGAACAAGGGCAGAAGAAAAATTTAAAAGAAGGAAAGACAAACAAACTAGGGGAAGAGGTAGCAATACAAGAGGAAGAGGTTTATTTTCTACTCCAGGGCAGTCCTATGAAAGTCAAGAAGATACAAGCAAGGAAAAAGAACAAGTTGTTGATGCAAGAGGTGGATTTAGAGGTGGTAGATCAGGTTTTAGAGGTAGATTTGGAGGTAAAGGAAGAGGCTCACAAGGATTCATAGGAAGGTGCTATCAATGCAACAAATTTGGACACCAAGCATGGTAGTGCAATGAAGGACAAGCTTCTAGTTCACATGGAGGTGAAAGAAGAGCTCAATTGGTGCAAGAAGAGGATACTGAGAGTGTAAACTCTCCATCACAACATGTTGCTCTAAAGTTCACAAAGAAGAACACTCTTCAAAACAATTAAGTGCATGGGTAAGGTATGTAAGGTTGTAATTGATTTAAGAAGCACAGATAACATGGTTTCTAATGAGATGTTTGAGAAACTTCATTTGACTAGAATACCACATGATACTCCTTATAAAGTGTCTTGGTTGAATGAGGGACAATTTATTTTGTTTAATGAGCAAGCTTGGGTGGAGTTCAATATAGGAGGGTATAAAGATAAGATTCTATGTGATGTGTTGCCTATGGATGTGTGTCATTTGCTGCTAGGGAGGCCTTGGCAATTTGATAGGCATGCTTCGCATGTTGGGAGAAGAAATACTTATGAGATAAAAAAAGATGGGATATCTTATACCTTAACACCATTGATAAAAGATGATAAAGGACAAACTAAAGCAACCAATGTGATTATGGTTGGTAGGAAAGAGTTTGTGAAGGTAGAGGAAAATGAGGATAGGAACCTTGCGGCCACTCCTAGACTTGGAGATGTGAAGACAACAAACATGAAGAATCTGATTTTGGAGGGAAATGATATTGAGTCGGTGTCAAAATCTGATTTGTTGAAGTTCAAGGATGAATTGATTTTGGGGATGCAATATTGGTTTGAGAAGCATGTTGATGTGATGATGGAAAGAGTGTTTTGTTCATTGCTTTCAAAAGAGGTTGGTGGTCATTTGATTTTTGTCAACTAAGAGGTTAGTAAACTTGATAAAGCAACAAATATAGGGGCAGAGCATCAGATGGGAGATATTGAAAGCATAAATACATCATGTAATGATCGAACCAAGGTTCTGGTGGTGATTTTTGGAAAGTTGATTATCAATAAAGCTTGTTTTCTGCATTTTCTCATTGTAATTTGCTGCTACATGAGGTTTTACAGCCTTGTGCAGCCTAAAATTGGTCTCAAATTGATTGGAGCTGATGTGGAATTGAATCTAATTTCCAAAAAACTTGGTCTCATTGAATTTCATTCAATTTTGAGCATTTTAGAAGCATTTTACTCCAAACCACTTTGAAAACCTAGGTTTTTGGTGCTTTGAGTAAAAAAATGGAGTTTTGAGAAATTCCACAGGAAAAATGGCATAATAACCGATGGAATGGAAGTATTTAAGATGTGTTTTGATTTTTTCGAGTTTAAAGGAGCAGGGGTTGAGGATTTGGGTAATTTGGTTGATGCCCTAGTTGATTAAACTCATGTTTTTTAAGCAAGAATGATGCATAGATAGTAGGGTTTGTGTTGGTATGTGGTGAATGATCATGCTATACTGTATAGCCCATGGTATACTGTACACCTCGACATGTATCCTTTCCGGGGTCTGGGGCCAGGCCAGGCCCCGGGCGGTAGCCCCCGAGAAAAATTTTATTCCTACTTTTTCACATCATCACCGAAAAAGGGAAAAATCAACGAAAAAAGAAAAATCCGATTTTGTCGAACCCAAAAAATCTGGAAGCTTCTAAGCTTGATAAAAAGGGGTTTGGATGGGTGTTACAGTATGATCAAAAATATGATTATTCGCAAGATTGTAAAAGTTTTGTATTGGATAATAAAAGTATTGGATGGCTGCGGTTTGGTGGATGTAGCCCAAATTGGGTGAACCACGTTAAATTTATGTGTTATAGTTTATTCTATGTGTGTTTTAGTTTCTCTGTTTATTAATTATATATGCATTTAATTGTTAGATATTTTCCTTTCTAACCCTAACAAGTGGTATCAGAGCGGTTGTGTTTCAATTATCGTCTGTAGGAAGGTCTCACGGTTGAGTGGGAGTAATGGCAGATGAGGGTAAGAAGGTTGAGAAGTTTAATGGGAAGAACTATCAGTTATGGAAGATGCAGATGGAGGACTATCTCTATCAGAAGGATTTATGGCGGCCATTGGAAGGGAAAACCAAGAAACCCGTAGCAATGTATGAGGATGGGAGATTTTGGATAGAAAGGCTCTTGGCAGTATTCATCTATGCCTGGCACAAACAGTGGCATTCAATATTACAAAGAAAAGACAACTCAAGAGTTGATGGAAACCCTAGTGAAGTTATATGAAAAGCCTTCCACTTCGAATAAGGTATTTCTTATGAAGTGTTTATTTAATATGAAAATGGTAGAAGGTGGGTCAGTTACTGATCATTTAAATGAGTTTAATACGGTCACCAGTCAATTAACTTCTTAAAAGTAAACTTTGATGAAGAAGTTAGGGCTCTTTTGATTTGTGTTCTTTGCCTGAAAGCTGGAATAGCTTGGTAATAGTGTTAGCAATTCTATTTATGGTTCGAATACATTGAAATTTGATGATGTTGTTGGTGTTATTTTGAGCAAGGAAATTGTAGGAAAAGCTCGTGGAACATCCATCAGGTAGTGTTTTGAATGCAAAAAGCAGGGCAGAACAAAGGAGAGAGGAAACAATTCTAGAAATCGTGGGAAGTCACGAGGAAAATCAAAGGACAAAAGGTCCCAATCTAGAGACAAGAGGGATTGTTGGTACTGTGGTAAGCCGGGTCATTTAAAGAAAGATTGTTGGTCTAGAAAAATAAAGGAGACAAAAAGGAAGGCAATAAAGAGGCAAATGTGGTAAGTAATAAATCTGATGAGGATGCTTTGATTCTTTCCCTTGATAATGCTGATGATTCTTGGGTGTTAGATTCAGGGGCTTCATTTCATGCTACCCCCATAGAAGTTATTTTCTTGATTATGTCCAAGGGATTTTGGGCTGGTTTATTTAGAAGATAACGAACCCTGTCAGATTGTTGGAAAGGGAAGAATCAAGATTAAGTTGCGAATGGGAATCATTGGCTACTACGTGAGGTAAGGCATGTTCCAAAGTTAAGCAGAAATTTAATTTCAGCAGGGCAACTAGATGATGAAGGTTGTGTTGTTACATTTAGTGATAAAAATTGGAAGGTCACAAAGGGTGCCTTAGTGGTAGAAAAAGGTGTGAAAATAGGCACCTTATATCTTTGTACAGGTCATATTGTTCCTTCTACTTTAATTGTTACGAAAAAAGGTCAATGTTCAGGAACAGTTGCTGCAGTTTAGCAGGTAGAAGATCATTGTTGTGGACTCTCAATCAGCACTGTGGCATAATAGACTTGGGCATATGAGTGCCAAAGGTATGAAAGTACTTCATTCAAATAATGTTTTACCAGGTCTAAAATGTGTTAATATGGATTTCTGTGAAAGTTGTGTGTATGGAAAACAAAAGAGAGTAAGTTTTCTCAAGGATGGGAAGCAAAATAAAGATGAGAAATTGGAGCTTGTGCATACAAATGTATGGGGACCAGCTAGGTATCTTCTCTGGTGGCTCTCTGTATTATGTTACATTCATTGATGATGCAACTAGGAAGGTATGGATTTATTTCCTTAGGCAGAAATCTGATGTATTTCAAACTTTTAAAAAATGGAGAAGCTTGGTTGAGAATGAGACAGGTAAAAAGCTAAAATGTCTCAGATCTGATAATGGTGGTGAGTATTGCAGCAAAGAGTTTGAATATTATTGTTCCTCTAATGGTATTCATAGGCAGAAAATGGTTCCAAGGACTCCACAAGAAAATGGAGTGGTTGAGCACATGAATAGAACAATAATGGAGTGTGCACTGACTATGAGATTGCATGTTGGGTTGCCTTTAAAAATGTGGGTGAGACTATAAACACTGTTGTTTATTTAATTAATAGAGGTCCCTCTAATCCTTTGGGTTGTGGTATTCCAGAGGAAGCATGGAAAGGTAAGAAGGTGAGTTATTCTTTTCTCAAAACCTTCGGTTGTGAAGCATTTGCACATGTAGATTCTGAAAATAGAACCAAGCTTGATGTAAAATCAAAGAAATGTGTATTTGTTGGATATGGCATTGATGAATTTGGTTATAGGCTTTGGGATTTTGAAAATCAAAAAATTGTGAGAAGCAGGGATGTCATATTCAATGAGAAAGTATTGTACAAAGATCTTTGCTGCATCATGAGAAGAAAGAAAATGATTATAGTGTTGGATGATATTCCAAACAATGATGTTTCAGTGGTTCCTCATGCTGGGCAACAACAAGCAACAACAAATACCACAAAATCCTGTTAGACGATCTTCAAGGATAAGTAGACCTCCAGAAAGATTCTCTCCCTCTTTGTATACTATTTTGTTAACTGATGCTGGTGAACCAAAATATTATGATGAAGCTATGCAGGTGGATACCAAGGTTCAGTGGGAACATGGAATGGAAGAAGAAATAGACTCCTTGCTGAAAAACCAGACTTGGGAATTATGCAAGTTGCCTACAAGTAAAAAGGTTTTACCAAACAAATGGGTTTATAGGCTGAAAGAGGAGGATGGAGGTAAGAAAATATTTAAAGCCAAATTAGTTGTAAAGGGATTTGCACAGAAAAAGGGTATTGATTTTGATGAGATTTTTTCTCCAATTGTTAAAATGACTTCTATTCGTATTGTTTTAAGTATTGTGGCTATTGAAGATTTGCATTTAGAATAGCCTGATGTTAAAACAACCTTTCTCCATGGTGATTTGGAAGAGGAAATATATATGGACCAGCCACAAGGGTTTGAGGTCAAAGGTAAGGAGAAGCTAGTGTGCAGATTGAAGAAAAGTTTATATGGCTTGAAGCAAGCACCTCGGCAATGGTACTTGAAATTTGATAGTTTTATGGCTGAGCAAGGCTACAGTCGGTGTAATTCTGACCATTGTGTTTATTTTAAGAGGTTGAATAATGGCAGCTACATTATTTTATGTTTATATGTTGATGACATGCTTGTAGCAGGGTCTAACATGGATCACATAAGTGAGCTAAAACAACAAACAGCTATGAAGGAGCAAAATCCTTGGTATGAAAATTTATAGAGATAGGAAAAATAGAAAATTGTTTTTATCTCAAGCTAATTATGTTGAAAAGGTGTTGCAGAGATTTCATATGGAGAATGCAAAAGCTGTCAGCACACCTTTGCCTAGTCATGTTAAATTGACTAAGGATATGTGTCCAAAGACACAAGAGGAGGAAGAAAAAATGTCTAAGGTACCATATGCTTCAGCTGTAGGCAGTTTAATGTACTCCATGGTATGCATGAGACTGGATATTGCACATGTCGTAGGAGTTGTTAGCAGGTATTTGAGTCATCCCAGAGTTGAGCATTGGAATGCGGTAAAATGGATTGTCAGGTACTTGAGAGGTACATCCAATATATGTTTATGTTTTGGGGGCTCTAATACTAATTTAAAAGGCTATGTTGACTCAGATTTGGCAGGGGATATAGATACTAGGTGGAGTACACACGTTATGTATTTACAGTTGGTGGGATAGTAGTGAGTTGGATTTCTCGATTGCAAAAGGTGGTTGCTTTATCCACCACAGAGGCAGAGTATGTTGCTGCAACAGAGGCGGCAAAGGAGATGATATGGCTGCAACTTTTCATGGATGAGTTGGGCAAACAACAGGCTGGAAATTACTTGTTTACAAACAGCCAGAGTGCTATACATCTTGCAAAGAATTCTTCCTTGCATTCTAAAACAAAACACATACAATTGAGATATCATTTCATTCGATCAGTGTTGGAGGATGGACAGGTCAAGTTGGACAAGATACATACAGATGTCAATCTAGCGGATATGTTTATGAAGGAAGTGACAAGGGAGAAGCTGAGCTCCTCTTCAGCTTCAGTTGGCCTTCAAGGTTGAATTCAAGT
This sequence comes from Sequoia sempervirens, assembly GCA_007258455.2. NCBI lineage: Eukaryota > Viridiplantae > Streptophyta > Pinopsida > Cupressales > Cupressaceae > Sequoia > Sequoia sempervirens. Next base: position 40,322,690 of record VDFB02137365.1, read on the forward strand.
ATAACAGAGCAACAGGTCCAAGGTACTTATTTCTAGTGGGAGTTGTAATTGCAGTAGTGTCGTCCAGGATCAGTCTCCAAGTGGGAGATTGTGTTGGTGTGGAGTTTGATAGTCTCCAAGTGGGAGATTGTTGGTATGTGGTGATTGATCATGCTATACTATATAGCCCATGGTATACTGTATACCGAAAAAGGGAAAAATCAATGAAAAAAGAAAAATCCGATTTTGTAGAACCCAAAAAATCTGGAAGCTTCTAAGCTTGATAAAAAGGGGTTCGGATGGGTGTTACAGTATGATCAAAAACGCGATTATTCGCAAGATTGTAATAAGTTTTGTACTGGATAATAAAAGTATTGGATGGCTGCGGTTTGGTGGATGTAGCCCAAATTGGGTGAACCACATTAAATTCCCTGTGTTATAGTTTATTCTATGTGTGTTTTAGTTTCTCTGTTTATTAATTATATCTGCATTTAATTGTTAGATATCTGCCTTTCTAACCCTAACAGTTTGATAGAAAACTCTTGGGAATTTTTTTGGAAGGGTTGTAATCTCTTACCATATTGGACATGTCTGGGCTAGTGGCATGATATTTTGAGGTCTAGGTTGTAAAAACCACAATGTGACCTATCAAAACAAGCCTAATTAGGCCTATTTCAAGGCATAGAAGCAATTTTTTGGCCCTTTTGTTCCAAAGTAACCCCACCTACAATTGAAGTATGTTTTAAAAGAGGATAATGGATACTCAAATCTGTAAAAAAAAAAATTAGTATGAGATGGCATTTGAAAATTATGCTTGAAAAACCTAGTTTGTTGTGCTACAAGGAAAAATGGCAACTTGTGAAGAAAATTCATTTGTTTGATGTGCTAGGGTTTTGATAAATAGTTGTTTGAGTTAGTTTTTGTTTTGATATCCTGCTCTGCATCAATGAAATCCTTATTTAGAGTTACACCTATCATATAATGGGATATCTCACTCCTAAAAACTGACATAACTATTCATTATCACAACAATAAATAACTTGGTTTTTAGCTTGATGAGAGGTAAATATTTGTGTATGTTCTTGTTTGTTTAACTCTTGTTTATTTTTATGTTGTTTTATTTTCAACCCATAACATACTCTTTCAAAATCATCATGGTTCATTATATCATGGTGTGTCTTGATGATATATTTACTAGGGTATCTTTACTATTTTCCTTTTTTGCATGCATGTATGAGTAAGTCCTTTGCACATATAACAAACCATCACTAGGGTTCCTTATACCCAAATATAAAACATAATATACTTTATCAAATTTAGGTTTCTCAATGCTTTAAAAAAAATCTTCAAAATAATTGGCATATACTTATCTATAGCTCCCACAACCTTTCTCCAACTAACTAGCCAAAGTGATAACCTATTCCTCACCCCTCCTCTACAAATTTTCTTATCCTTCTCATCTCTTTCCATCTTGACTTAAGCCAACTTTTGATCCTATTTCTCCTTTCAAGAGTCCTTCCACGTACTCTACACTTTCTTTCCCTCTTGAGGGGGCATCCCTCCATCATCCTCAATTCATCGTTAAATGCTTGAGGCATCTTAAATTCAAATTCAATCAATTAGTCCAAACCAATCAATCAATTGATTAAAAAAACCCTAAGTCAAAAATCCCAAGAATAAATTTTTCACTACCACCATATAACCATGGTGTTCATAATTGTCTTTCCTTCAAAGCACTATTACTCTCTTACTCAATAACTTTGATTTACAACATCACTTTGAAGAAGGGAAAGATGTAGACACATAAAATTGTCCTAATATTATTCCATAATAACATGTTATCATCATCAATTAATTATATAAATATTATTTGATTAGTCTAACTCTATGTCAAGTCTAATTTAATAATCCTCTCTTTCAACCTCGCATCTATTTATTTAATTATCTCAACTTCTACCTCACACAATTTTTTTTATATAAGAAACATGGAAAAGGGTCTAGGAACTCAACAAAGGGAAAAACTCATGAACAATATTGAACTTTTGCATACCAAAGACAAAATATAGAAAACAGTTAGAGCCTACAATAAAAAATAGTGAACATGGTACATCCAATGGCGTCAGAAAGGAGGTTGAAGTAGGAAACAATGAGCAAAAAAATAATGATGCAACAACCACCAAGAAGCAGATCAACCCAAATCCACCAAAAACCACCAACCCCATACAAGAAAACTAGCAAAAAACCCACCCAATGATCAACACATGATTAATCAGACGAGTGTTCCTTTATATCCGCCTACAACAGTTTGATTACCTCAGACGGGTAATGCTCCTTCCATGTGAACCCAATCTTGTCACCATTACCCAGACCAATGCCATGATTAGCCACCCAGTCTACCACTTTATGGCCTTCTCTCCTGATATGGGAGAGTTTTATATTGTCGAAACCAAAAGCCAAAAGTTTGCAATCAACCCAACTGCCAACTCCCAGAAGAGCGACCATTCATAATATTAATGACTATTTTGAAGTCACCCTCCACCCATACATTCTTCCAACCCTCTTTCCAAGCAAGCAATAGACCCAACCAAAGAGCTCTAGCTTCCATGATATTATTGGAGTTGATCCTGAAGTCAAAGGCATAGATACCCAAAGGTTGGCCTCTATGATCCCATAATACCCCACCTCCTCCAACTCTACTAGGGTTTCCCTTAGAAACAACATCATAATTGAGTTTAATCCAACCCTGATGCAAATAATACCACTTGCACTTACCCTCCTTACTACCTTGAGCATCAACCTTGCACTTCTACCCCCCAACCATCTGAACCTTGACCACCTATTTTCCCAATCCAACTCCTCCTCCTCGACTTTCCAATCCTCTTTACAATGCACCTGCCCAAGTTTAGAAAGCATATTTAATAAATCATAAATTTTGTTAACACTACTCTCTTTATCCTGAAATGTCCTTTTGTTGCACTCAATCCAAAGGTTCCAAACTAAGAGTGTAGGAGCACAATCCAAAATGAACTTGAGATTCAAAATCCATATCTTTGTTATCACATAATCTAGCAGTGCTCGTTCCATGGATAACCCCCCTATGAAACTTGTTTGTTTCCTAGGTTGGTGAAGTTCAAGCATGCAAAACGAGGTGATTTTTGAGCCACCTCAAAATGTGTTCCAAATCCTCAAATAATCAATTTTAGCATCCCCCTACGTTCGCCTCGTGTAGACCTTTGAAATGAGTACATTCGCGAGCTCTCACTGTTGATACTTAGCAAAATTGTGAAAAGTGTAGTCTTGAAAAACAATGTTCTTCTTTTTCAAAAATTCACTAAGTGTCAAAAGTGCAGGGGCGCCAAAAATTAGCGCCCCTGCATTTAAGTGATTTTTCTTTTTGGTGCAATGGCATTGATTTTAGGCGCCCTTGCACTTTTTCCTGACTTAGTCAATTTTTTACTAAAGAGTCATTTTTTGGTCCTTTTGCACATTTCACTAAAAGTGCCACTTTTTATGCCTCAATTAAATGGGTGACTTGAGTTGGCTTTTAACACTTTTAAATCACTTAAAAGTGGTTTTGGTTCACTTCATTCCATTTTTAACTTCATTTCTTCCCTTCCAACGTGTTGGGTGACCAAGCTACTTCCAAAATTCATTTCTTTTTGAGTTATCTTGCTACATCGACCTAGGGTTTTTCCTTTTTCTCTAGTAAGTCTCTTCCTTCTTTTCATTTCTATGAAGAATTTTTGTCATAACTCTTTGTTTTGAAAACGTTTTTTGGATTTCTCTTTGTTTTCTTATCAAGTTTTCATTCTTTTTGCAAAACGTGTTTCTCGTTTCTTTTGCACGATCTTGCGTTTCTAATTCATGTGCCAATTTTGTTTTCTCTCATCACGGGTTCATGCCTTGGTTTTCTTTTCCTCCATACACGTTGGTTTTCCTTTCCTTCATCACGTGTTTGTTTTTTTTCTTATCACGTTTTTCTCTTGGGTCGAGTTCTTCTTCGTGGTCACCCAATGGGGTTTTGGTTTGTTTCAATCTCTCATTTGTACCTCTTGCTTTTCCTCTCAATCCTTGGAGATACAACATGCGCAGTTTCTTCATGAATGAAACTTGTTTTTGTGACTAAGTGTCCCTCACCATGCCATGGCACTGTTTTTGAAAGATTTTACACCAAAACACATTCTACAGTTCAAAATCTCCAAGTGACAAAGTTCTCATACAAAGGTGCACTTTTTGATCCACATTGCACTACATACAAAAACAAAGCTAAGTGTCAGGTCACCAAAATTTAGCGCCCTAACATGTTGTTTTCAAACCAACACTGCTAAGTACAATGGTGCTTAAATTCAACGCCATTGCACTAAGTTACTTTTCCCCAAAGTGCAAGGGCGCTGAATTTTGGCCCCATTGCACTTTTTCCTATTTTTCCTTAAATCATTCCAATTCTTCCCAGCTTTGCGTTGAACCTCATTTTTTCTGCTTTGTGCATTGTTTTACGTGCCTTGTCACTCGTTTCATACTTGCTATACATCGTTACTCGCTTCACACATCCCAATGCTATTTTCTAACTAACGTTTGTTGATTCCACATCTTGCAGTTTTTTTTCAAATCTCATCAAAAGATCCTTGAAGTTGTTTCTTGTTGATTCAATTTCTCTCAAATGATTGACCATAAACCTCTGTCGTCTTCAAGGGCTAAAAACAAAATGAAGTAAAAAGATCAAGGTGTTTATCCGCCAACAATGGTGGTCTCCAAGGTGGATGAGATAAAAGACATAGAGGTTGGTCATCAAGACCTAGTTGATTTTGCAGAAAGAACTGAGAAGAAGACTCTTGATGATTCTCTAAGAGCAATCGTACATAGTAATCTGGATTTGGTGTCTATGTTCCCTACCTCTGCACATAATACATAATTTTTCCTTCAAGTTGCATCCCATTACATCAGGGAAAGGAAAAGTGTGATTGATTCTTCTGGACACGAGATATTGAGACTTAACCCTGACTTCTTTGATATTGTTTTCAAAGTTCCACAGATGGAGAAGTATGTTGACATCTCAATACAACAAGCACAGGAGGTCTATGACGTTGATCCCGGCAAGGCTAAAAAGCTAATAAATAGTCAATGGTTGAAAAATCCTAGGAAAACTATTTCCAGATGGCCGAAGGGACTTCTGGGAAGTGACTTCAAGGAAGATGTCAGAGATATGATCACACTTTTGAGAAGAGTAAAGGGGTTTCCTAAATCATCTTATTTTCATGACTAGATGTATGAATACATCATAATCATAAGAAGATAAAAAGTTCACATTGATTGGGGCAAACAGATCAGCAATGAAATACATGAACAACTGATCAACGTGTCGTCCAAATTGAAATTCTATATGACTTCTTACCTGGTGTATGTTGCAGCCGTGATGATGCAATTTCTAGGTCTATCTACAAGAGGGAATAGGCACACCGTACCTATGTAAAAAAATTTCTAGCAACTAGAGCTAAAAGAAAGCTTTCATCATTTCAGAAGGGTTATTGATGCTTTCTTCGTGCCTTTGATTTTCAACTTTGATCTGATTCTCAAAAGGAAGAGGGCATCTGATGAGGCCTACAAAGTGGTAAGTAAACTTGGATGCATATATCTACAATTCCCAACTTTTACTTATTTAAGAGTAGGGTGCTACACTGGTTTTCCTTACATGTTGCCCAGATACCCCTTGGACAAGTGGATTCTCATGGAGATGTGCAAACAATTGATTTCAGTGCACAAAGAGCGGAGGAATATTCAAAAACAGGGATTCAAATTCCCATTGACAATCAGTAGGTATACCATCAAGACTATACAAAAATCTAAATTAGTCTATGCAGAGATGCAAGTCATGACAATCAGGACCTACAGATACAGGTTTGATTTTGACTACTGAGATGTCAGGAAGAAGTTGCAAAAGGGTCATCATCACAGGTGTCATTTTAAGGACATCTAGGTTGATTCCCAAGATGAGGAGGCCATTCGTAAGATGGATTATTGTAGGTTAACTATATAATAAATCAGAGATCTTGGTGTTGTTGACCTACCAAAGGATTTCACAAATCCAGGTGACATCATGAATGTTGTCTATGATGAACAAGAAATAGCCAAGAGGCCATTGCTTGTAATTCAATGGTCCAAAAAAGAAAGTGTTAGCATTAGGGAAATATTGGCACCAATCTTTTCTAACACTACAGAGTGGTTACACAAGCACGACTTTGAGATGAAAACTTTTAGAATAGATTCTGAGGGAGAAGAATCTGAAGTAGAAGTCAACTGACAACAAGAACTCCATATGAAAGATAAATCTATGGCTCTTCCCATTTCTTCATGAAGAGGCCCAAGGATCAAGTTCACTATCGGCAAGGACACACTAGCCAGCCCAGAAGGAGAAACTATAGAATCTGAACCATCTCGCTCCAAAGGAAATGGGGTTGTTTCCGAAGAGATAGATTCCAATGAAGTAGGAAATTCCAGTGTTCAATCCGCTAAAGAAGAAGTTTCAGGAAAAGCAGACTCTGATGAAGAAGAATATTTTGAAGATGAACAAGAGTTTGAAGGTGAACTAGAGTCGGAAGAACAAGAGGATGATCAACAGGAACCCAGGCATGATGAAGAAAGAACTATGTCTCCATTTGAGAATGTAGTTGAAGAGCTTCCCAGAACATCATCGCCTATGATTTCAAATGTTCCTCATACACCTCCAAATCCGAACACTCCTCCACCACCTATTCCTACATCACCTATTCCTACCACCATCATACCCGCAGTGGATGTTTCACCTACCCTTGCCACATCAACCATACTTGATACCCCTTTAGTGACAAGTATACATACAGTTGACATTTTATCCAACCCTCCATCATCTATTCCTAGCCTATCATCACCATCATATGATATCACTTCAGAGATTGATTTTAATCAATTCATGATTGAATCCATGCCCAATCAGCTCAATGTGCCAACTACAGAAGCAATAATGACAAATAATGTGCCCATTGTCAAAATACTAGTTGTTACTTCAAAAGTGGTAGTGACAATAGAGTTAACGGTTAATCTAGAGGCTCGTACCTCCTCTCTTCCCCCTTGGTTGATATCTCAAGTGTCGAAGTGAAAGAAACAAATGATTTCTCCAGAAGAGCTCGACCTTGAAGAGATAGTCCCTCCAAAAGCTAAAGGGAAGAAAAAGGAAAAAGGTGTATTCATGGCTGAATGTTGACAAAACTAGTCATAAGTATGCAGAAATTGGCATACCACCTCATGAACAAGGAGATGTCAACATGGAGGATTATACAATGAAAAGGGTCTAGCTTGGAAAAGTTACAAATGAAAGTGCAAAATAAAATGCGCAGATGACTTTAGATATCTTGGCTGGAAGACTAGACAAAATGGAGCAAGCTCGTAATATGTACAAATAGAGGGCAGAGCATTATGCCACTATTGTGAGGAGACTTGCAGGATCTACAAGTAATGCACAACTGTTAGCAATAGTAGGTGTTGAGGACCTAGCTGTCAAGAAAGCTGAGAAGTTCACCTCCAAAGGCAGGGTGTTGTATGATTTCATCAAAAAGATCATAGAACACGATTCTCAAATTATAATTGTTGTAGATGAAAAAGCTACTCTTATAGCCAATCTCAAAATAGAGCTTGATAAGGAGGAGAGTACACTTTCCCAAGAGCACAAAGAAATGGAAAAATTCCTGTTGTGGTGGTCACAAATGAAACAGGCAAAGCTCAATAAATTGGTGGAAGACGGGGTGATTCCCGACAAAGGAAAATACATAGAGGTACGAGAATATTTGAAGCATTGTATTCATGTGTTTGAGTCTCTTACATAAGATCTCCACCAAGTACAGGAATATTTTGAAGGGCATCGTGTGATTCTTGAGGAGAATTGTATCTTCCTGTTGGCCACAGAACTATCCCAAATCTTCAAAGAAGCCATCATGAAGTTGATTAACAGTGCAAACTTTTCAGAATCCTCTCTGGATGTCATTTGTGATACAAGGCTTACATTGGATAACCTTAAAATGCATCTTGACAAATGAAAAAAGGTTCACTCATTTTCCATGAGATCGATCACGAGGATTCACACTATTGTGGATTACACTAGTTGTCCAGATGAGAAGTTCATGCTGGGGACCAGGAAGAAATATGAAGACTTTCGCACCCAAGCAAGGAACCATGAAGATTCCTAATCTCCAGAGTTAAATTTTTTTATGCTTTCCATTATGCATCTTGTAAATAGTTTTTGACATCTTAAATGTCTTTTCTCAAAATGTAATTGTACCAAAAGCTGAGATGTAATTTCTTGAAGACAAATTACACTTTGACTTTGGTCAAAGTTAGGTGATATTTTCCTTAATTAGCTCACCTAACTTTCCTAATTTTACTCCTTTGATTTCCTAGATTTTCTCATCCCTCTCCTCTATATATATGAGGGATTTCTATTTTATTGTTTATCTTTTATCTCTAGCAACAAAGTGCTGCTCTTTTTGCAACAAATGTATGAAACTTTGTGTTCAACTTTGTGAATCTGAATCTTATCAATAAAGAAGGAAGTTGCATACCAAACTTTGTGTTGGATCAATCATCTTTTGAAGTTGATTAAGATTGGTGGTGATTATTGTGTGAGATCTAAGGGCTTCAAGTAAATCTATGTAAACTTTGTGTTGCATTCTTTACTTTGAATTTTAGTTTATGTTTGAGTAACCTTTGGTGGATGAACTGCAAGACTTTGTGCTTTCATTTGTTCGCGTTGTTCATGGAACTACTTTGGTGAGTAAACTACAAGACTTTGTGCTTACATTTGTTCACACTGCTCATGGTACTATTTTGGTGATGTATCTAGAAGACTTTGTGCTTCTAATATAACACTCATTACGTATCTCAAGGACCTACTGTTGGAAAGTTATGAAACAACTTTGTTCCTTCATAAGCTTTCTTTTACCTTTTTATTGTTATTATCATGTTGGTATCTCTATGCTTTTCTTTTTCAAGATAGAGATATTGGAATTACTACTTTGTCTTTAGTTTGAAATTGTATCGACTCAGAACTACCAGCCATGGAGCATTGTAAAACATCTTCTCTAAAAAAAGAGAGAAGGATGAATGAGACACACCTCAAATCTATTAATCATAGTGTATATGTTGTAAATACTTGATTAGTTTTACTAGTTTTTGAAGGCAGTAAGAAGGGTGCCTCCCCTTTATGAGAGGAGAGATTACATCTCACATAGTTGTGGCTAAAGTCCTAGTTGTGTAATTTGTTGAAAAATTGATTACATAATTTTCACCCAATAGTTTTTTGGCAACTCCGTTGGGGAACAACATACGCAATCTAACGCTCACGCTTTTGATTGAAGTAGTTAAGTTTCTAGTTTCTTACTTTTCTCTTGTATATTGTTATCTTTAATCTCCATCTTGTTCAGATCTACATTCTGGCGGACCGAATATATACACGAGGATTAAGGGCTCAAGGAGTAGCATATCCACTTTACGAAGAGTTGTTGCAACATAATTTTCCATTTACTCCCCCGTGAGTAAGGTTGCCACTACAACATGTTGTAATCTACCCTCCACATAGCCAAAGATCTCCTCTCCCAAGTGTTTGGTCTGTTTACTACAGGTGCCCTGTTCAGGTACCTGTTGTGCAACCAGCTATGGTCGCACCACCTATAGGACCATGGGGAAATGATTTTAGTCCCCTCTGTTTGGTCCCACCACCTGTAGGACCATGGGGAAATTCTTTTAGTCCCCTCCATTTGGTCGCACCTCTACACAAAATTTTGCACGTTTCAAGAAAACATCTCCCAAAGTTTCAAGGTGATGGAAAACAACATCCATATGAACACATATCCGCATTCTACATCATTTTTGGTGTTCTCGACATTGAGCATGAAGATGTTTCCATAAGATTGTTCATTGAATCCCTTCAAGGGGTTACATCTGAATGCTTCTTTACTCTTCCTAATGCTTTCGTCACCAACTAGGCTACTCTTCGCATGAAGTTTGAAGAAAGATTCAAACCTACTGAAGATTCACATGCTTTGCTAGCACAACTCACCACCATGCGCAAAGAGGCCCATGAGCCCATGCGCGAGTTCATGGAAAAGTTCAAAAAACTTGTGACACAGATCTTGAATGATGCAAGACCAACGAATCATAACCTGAAGTGCTTCTTCATCAACACGCAACTCCCCAAAGTAAGTTTTTATTTACACAGGGAAAATCTTGCCAACGTCGAAGTAGCTCAGCAGCTAGCTACCAGCCTAGAAGATGACATGATCCTTGCTGGAGAAATAAGAATGGGAAGCAATACCAACAAAAGGATGCAAGCCTTAAGGTCTTCAGCATCTAATGTTAATGCTCCCAGTGCCAGCTCCAACTTTATGGATCCTATGGTCTAGAGGCTGGAAAATGAATTCTTGTCTCTAAAAAAGAAATTCTCCAACAACAACAACAATAGAAACTACAAGGACATCCCAAGGAGGAATTTTCCTAATTATGCTGGCAACAAAAATCAAAATCATCTCCTAGTGCCTCGAAGAAGGCTTGCTTTAGAAGCCCCACCTGCTAATAATGTCACGGGGTATTACAAGGTTGAACAAGAGGATTATGCACAACAACATTACCCTAAAGAAGAAAATGTCGACCTCTTCCAAGAAGAAGAAATTGAATTGGTTGGCGACTCCAAGATTGGTTACTTACAAATGACAGAAGAAGAAGAAGATGACTTGGTGATAGACACTTATGCTATTTTTACATGGCATCAACAAAACCAACTTGATAAAGCTCAAGTTGTTGCTCCACCTAAAAAAGAGAAGCCACCAGTCACAATTGCTAAAAGAGGATCTCCTCTCCCTTGGCAACCCAAGAAAGCGACAAATCCACAAGTAAGCACACCTTGTCCCTCTTCATCAACTCCCATTGTTTCTAAAGCTAATCCTCCCATTCCAAAGACCAGTGTGCCTTTTGTTAAACCAATCAGTGAAGTTACAACTTCCAGCTTAGAAAATTCCTTCCAGGATTTTGACATTATCGACCATGCCAAGAAAACCAAGGTACAAATGTCTGAGGCTGAGTACCCCAAAGCCAACCCTGACCAATTTGACAGGCTTATCAAGTTTTTTAATGACAAAAGAATTACCCCAAGTTAGGATACACCTCTTGACGTCCTTGTTACTCCTAAGCCCAAGATGTCGCAGAGTAACCTTGTGTCCATTCCTCCAACTGCTTCTGAACACATTGATCCATTTTTTATCTCCCTACTTGTAAACGTTTTTAAACTAAGTAACTGTGTTATAGATTTTGGCACATCTAGCAATGTGATGCCTACCAAGGTAGCTACTACCTTAGGATTGGATCTAACTAAAACTTCCAACCATTGTTTCTCCATGGAGAATAAACAAGTACCTTTAATCGGCCAAATCAAAGATGCGCAGTATGCATTCACTGCATACCCAGAGAAGAAAATAAAAATGACAGTTCTTGTAGCTGATGTGCGTACCAACATCTTACGGAATTCTCCTCGGATGCAATTTTTGTAAAGATATTGGAAGAGAACTAAGCATGGATATGTCTGAAGCCAAAATACCTATAAAAGGTGTGATGTAAAAATTGATTCCTGAAAGGAGTCAAAGTTTTCAGTAACCCAATCAGATGACCCTAGAGCTCAAATCCTGTTTGAATCTTCAGGTGTGGGAACTTACTATCTACAAACAAAAGAGGTGGGTGAGTCCTCAACTAGAAATGAGTCAGAAAATGATGATATTTCCTCAACTTCAAATGAATTGTCATCAAGTGATTTTTCCATCTCCGATCACGAATCCTCATTAGATGATGAAGCTTCAGACTTCGACATTGTTATCCTTGGTGATCCCAACGGTGTTTGGTTATTTAAATTTGATGGAAGCTACTCTTCGACTGGTTCTGGAGCAAGAATGGTTTTTATTTCTCCTATAGGAAAGTTTTTTCCTTTCTCTTTCAAGTTACAATTTGACAACACTAATAACACCGCCAAATATGAAGCCCTGTTATTAGGAATGCAAGTTGCACTAAAGAAGGGAATAAAAAATCTCCATGCACAAGGTGACGCCGAACTAATAGTATGTCAAGTAAGGAATCTATATCAGACAAAAAATGATAGACTCGGGCATTATCGCAATCTGGTTTGGGATTCCATTGAGGAATTTGAAGCTTTTGATATATCTATTGTCCCCAGAGAATATAATACCATAGCTAATTCTTTAGCAATCTCAGCCATGCTCTTGGTACCACATAAAGACTTTCAAGCTTCAACCTACACCATTGAATTGGTTTTCTGCCCAAGTGTCCTTGACAATTCAGAGAACTGGCAGATTTTCAACGATGATCATCAGATCATTGCCTTTCTAGAGAAAGTAGAGAACTTCAATGAGTTGTACTTCGAAGGTAGTGATTCTCCACATCAAGAATCTATGTCAGATATGGACCTTGTTATGGGTGAAGAATACTTACAACTCATAGGGAATAAGATTCCCAAAGGATTAGTATCCTTAGAAAAGCTTTTTGACAAGCATGATCGCTATGTCAACAAGCAACTCTCAGATTCAGATTCATCTAATGAAATGGAACAAATCAATTTGGGAGCTGAAGCTAATCCTAAGATGGTGAACATTGGTAAGTGTTGCATGACCAAAGAAAGGAAACAGTTTGCCTAGTTATTACAAGAATATATGGATGTCTTAACATATTCATATGAGGATCTGAAATCTTTTTGGCCTAAGGAAGTGCAACATGATATCCCTCTCAAAGTTGGAGCCTCACCTTACAAACAAAAGCAAAGGCAGTACAATCCAAAGATTTCTAAAACAATTCTGGCAGAAGTTCAAAAAATGCTAAATGCTCGAATAATATTCCCTATCCACCATTCAACATGGATAGTGAATATCATTCCCATTTGTAAGAAGAATGGTGAAATTTGTATTTGTGTGGATTTCATAAATCTAAACCAATTGTCACTCAAAGACAATTATCCCCTTCCAATGATGGACCAAGTCCTACAAAACGTGATCGGGTCTGAAATGCTCTCCATGCTAGATGGATTCTCCAGTTACAATCAAATTGAACTTAATTCAAGTGATCAGTACAAAACTTCTTTCACAACACCATGGGGTACCTTTGCATATCGTAGGATTCCTTTTGGTTTGATCAACATTGGTGCCACGTTCCAATGTGCCATGGATTTAGCTTTTCGTGATGTGATGGGTAAGTTTATCATGGTGTATCTTGATGATCTCACAGTTTTCTCTAAACAACGTTGTGAACACTTCTACCATTTAAGGAAAATCCTGGAGAGATGCCGTCAGCATGGTATTTCCTTAAATCCCAAAAAGTCAATTTTTGGGGTTATAGAAGATAAACTCCTTAGCCATGTTGTGTCTACAAAAGGAATCAAAATTGACTTGGAAAGAGTCAATAGAATTAAATCTCTCACCATGCCATCAAGAAAGAAGGTTGTTCATTCCTTCTTTAGCAAGGTAAACTTCTTAAGGGGGTTTCTCCTAGACTTTGCAGAGAAGACTCGTCATATTGTAACTATGTTGAAGGGTAACACCACATTTCATTGGATGGTAGAAGGGAAAGTGACATTTGATGATATCAAGGAATCCATTGCTCACGCGCCTGTGTTGGTCTATCCCAACTACACCAAAGATTTTATCATGTACAGTTATGCTTCCGAGCATACACTCTCAACAATCTTGGTGCAAGAAAAAAATGAGGGTTTTGAATCTCCCATTGCATTCATGAATTTCCCCCTGAAGAATTATGAACTGAGATACTCTCAAATGGAAAAACATGATTTTGCAGTAGTCAAAGTTGTTAAGCATTTTCGGTTCTATATTCTAAATAGCCATGTCAAAGTTCTAGTCCCAGATTCGATTGTTAAATCTATCTTAACACAGCAGGAATTTGGAACAAAAAGAGGCAATTGGATTACCAAAATTCAGGAATATGATATGGAAATCAAACCCACTATTTTGATATGTGGATGTGGGCTTTGTCAGCTTATTGCTGAAAATAACCTAGATGAGGAAATTCTAGAGGATGATGAAGAGGTGGATCCAAGTACACTTCCAATGGTACTATTTGTTAGCACCACTAATGAATGGTATTTCAACATCGCCAATTTCCTCATATATGGGGAATGTCTTGATCACTTGACTCCAAAAGAAAAAAGAACCATCAAGATAAAATTAGCAAACTTCATCCTATGGGACAATGGCTTGTACAAGCGTGCAATGGATGGGACTTTTCTTCGATGTGTTGATAAGGAACAACAACAAAAACTGTTGAAGTCATATCATGACTTGGCATGTGGAGGAAACTTCTCAACACCAGTAACCACTCACAAAATCCTAAGAGCTAAGTACTACTGGCCCACACTTTTTCAGGATACATACTCTTGGGTGCGTAAGTGTGAATTATGTCAACAATTCGTTGGCAGGCCCAAGTTGGCATCCTTTCCATTGAAACTCGTGGTGATTGAGGAACCTTTCAAGCAATGGGGAATTGACTTCATCAGTGCAGTTAACCCATCGTCAAGTGCAGGGAACATCTACGTCTTGACTACTACTGATTATTTCACAAAGTGTGTGGAAGCAATTCCTACCAAGCGTGCTAGTTCTGAGGTGGTATGCAGTTTCTTGAAGGAAAACATTATTTCTTGGTTTGGCGTGTCGAACAAGATCGTTGTTGACAGTGCTTCTTCCTTCTTGTCAAACGAGATCACTGAGTTTTGTTTCGAACATAGCATAACTTTGTCTCATTCTTCTAACTATTACCCACAAGGTAATGGCCAGGCTAAATCTAGCAACAAAAATCTGGTGACTACCATCTGTAAGCTGGTAGACGAGAACCAACGTCTATGGCACAAGGCCTTGTATGATGCTTTGTGGGCAGACAAGATAACTCTGAAGCAGATAATTGGCATGTCTCCTTTTCAACTCTTGTATAGGTTGAATTTTGAGATTCCTATAACCTTGGAACTTCCAACCATCAAATTGGCTAAGGCCATCTAGGATGAGACGTTTGATAACTCTATTGATAAGTGTATTATGTATCTCTCTAAATTGGAAGAGAACCAGGTTCAAGTGGTTGACTGCATCGCGAAACACCAAGACCAAGTGAAGAAGCTTTTCGACAAGAAGGCCAAATCTTGAGAATTTCAAATTTTTGATCTCATTCTCCTTTGGGACAAATGAAGAGAACCAAAAGGTATGCATGAAAAATTTGACTCACTGTGGACCAGACCTTTCCAAATTCATCAACTGCATGGTGAGAATAGTTTCCTATTAGCATACAGAGACAGAACACCATTTTTCCTTCCTCACAATGGGCAACATCTCAAAAACTTAACACAATAAAGTGATTGGCGTTGGTATGTAAATAATTTTTATTTTTAAGTCCTTTGAGTCTTTTTTTTTAAGTTGTGTCATCGTCGTCACTAGCTCTAAGCCCAATGGATGGATAAAGGCACTTGAATTCTGGAATTATTCTCCCTTCATTCATTTCAAAGAATAGTTGAAGGAAGATCCCCAGTAGGAGCCAATTGTTATCATAGAATCTAGTAGCGCTTGTTCCACAGATAACCCCCTACGAAACTTGTCCATTTCCTAGGTTCATGAAGTTTAAGCATACAAAACGAGGTGATTTTTGAGCCACCTCAAAATGCGTTCCAAAGACTCAAACTATCAATTTAAGAATCCCCCTATGTTCGCCTCGTGAAGACCTTCGTAACAAGTACCTTCGCATGCTCTCATTGTTGATACTTAGAAAAATTGTGAAAAGTGTAGTTGTCTTGAAAAATAACGCTCTACTTCTTTTTCAAAAATTGACTCTATGTGTCAAAAGTTCAGGGGCACAAAAAATCAGTGCCCCTGCATTTAAGTGATTTTATTTTTGGTGCAGTGGTGCTAATTTTAGGCACCCTTGCACTTTTTCCTGACTTAGTCAATTTTTTACTAAAGCGTCATTTTTTGGTCCTTTTGCACATTTCACTAAAAGTGAAACTTTTTATGCCTCAATTAAATGGGAAACTTGAGCTGGCTTGTAACACTTTTAAATCACTTAAAAGTGATTTTGGTTCACTTCATTACATTTTTAACCTCATTTCTTCCCTTCCAACGTGTTGGGCGACCAATCTACTTCCAAAATTCATTTCTTTTTGAGTTATCTTGCTACATCGACCTAGGGTTTCACCTTTTTCTCTGGTAAGTCTCTTCCTTCTTTTCGTTTCTATGAAGAAGTTTTTTCATAATTCTTTATTTTGAAAACGCATTTTGGATTTCTCTTTGTTTTCTTATCAAGTTTTCATTCTTTTTGCAAAACGTGTTTCTCGTTTCTTTTGCACGATCTTGCATTTCTAATTCACGCGTTGGTTTCGTTTTCTCTCATCACGGGTTTCATGCCTTGGTTTTCTTTTCCTCCATATGCATTGGTTTTCCTTTCCTTCATCACATGTTTGTGTTTTTTCTTATCACACTTTTCTCTTAGGTCAGGTTCTTCTTCGTGGTCACCCAATGGGGTTTTGGTTTGTTTCAATCTCTCATTTGTATCTCTTGCTTTTCCTCTCAATCCTTGGAGATACAACATGTGCAGTTTCTTCATGAATGAAACTCATTTTTGTGACTAAGTGTCCCTCACCATTGCATGGCGTCATTTTTGAAAGCTTTTACACCAAAACACATTCTACAGTTCGAAATCTCCAAGTGATAAAGTTCTCATACAAAGGCGCACTTTTTGATCCACATTGCACTACATACAAAAATAGAGCTAAGTGTCAAGGTGCCAAAATTCAGTGCCCTGACATGTCGTTTTCAAACCAACATTGCTAAGTGCAATGGCGTTGAAATTCAACGCCATTGCACCAAGTTACTTTTCCCCAAAGTGCAAGGGCGCTGAATTTTGGCGCCATTGCACTTTTTCCTATTTTTCTTTAAATCATTCCAATTCTTCCCAGCTTCGCTCTGAACCTCATTTTTTTTGCTCTATGCATTGTTTTGCATGCCTTGTCACTCATTTCATGCTTTCTCGACATCGTTACTCGCTTCACACATCCCAATGCTATTTTATAACTAACGTTTGTTGATTCCACATCTTGCAGTTTCTTTTCAAATCTCATCAAAAGATCCTCGAAGTTGTTGCTTGTTGATTTAATTGCTCTCAGATGACTGCCCAAAAACTTCCATCGTCTTCAAGGGCTAAAAACAAAATGAAGTAAAAATATCAAGGTGTTTATCCGCCAACAGTGGTGGTCTCCAAGGTGGATGAGATAAAAGACACAAAGGTTGGTCATCAAGACCTAGTTCATTTTGTAGAGAGAACTAAAAAGAAGCCTCTTGATGATTCTCTGAGAGCAATCATACACAGTAATCTAAATTTGGTGTCTATTTTCCCTACCTCTGCACATAATACAAATTTTTTCCTTCAAGTTGCATCCCATTACATCAGGGAAAGAAAAAGTGTGATTGATTCTTCTGGACACGAGATATTGAGACTTGACCCTGACTTCTTTGATATTGTTTTCAGAGTTCCACAGATGGAGAATTATGTTGACATCTCAATACAACAAGCACAGGAGGTCTATGACGTTGATCCCAACAAATCTAAAAACCTGATAAATAGTCAATGGTTGAAAAAGCCTAGGCAAACTATTTCTAGATGGCCGAAGGGACTTCCATGAAGTGAATTCAAGGAAGATGTCAAAGATATGATCACACTTTTTAGCAGAGTAAAGGGGTTGCCTGAATCATCTTATTTTCATGATTGGATGTATGAATACATCAGAATCATAAGAAGACAAAAAGTTCACATTGTTTGAGGCAAATAGATCAGGGATGAAATACATGAACAGCTAATCAACGTGTCGTCCACATTGAAATTCTATATGACTTCTTACCTATTGTATGTTTCAGCCGTTATGAGGCAATTTCTAGGTCTATCTACAAGAGGGAATAGGCACACTATACCTGTGTACAATTTTTTCTATCAACTAGAGCTGAAAGAAAGATTTCATCATTTCAGGAGGGTTATTGATGCTTTCTTCGTGCCTTTGCTTTTCAGCTTTGATCTGACTCTCGAAAGGAAGAGGGTATTTGATGAGGCTTATAAAGTGGTAAGTAAATTTGGATGCATATATCTACAATTCTCAACTTTTACTTATTTAAAAGTAGGGTGCTACACTGGTTGCCTTTACATGTTGCCCAGATACCCCTTGAACAAGTGGATTCTCATGGAGATGTGCAAATAGTTGATTTCAGTGCACAAAGATCAGAGAAATATTCACAAGCGGGGATTCAAATTCCCATTAACAATCGGTAGGTATACCATCAAGACTATACAAAAATCCAAATCAGTCTATGCAAAGATGCAAATCATGACAATCAGGACCTATAGATACAGGTTTGATTTTGACTACCAAGATGTCAGGAAGAAGTTGCAAAAGGGCCATAATCATAGGTATCATTTTGAGGACATCTGGGTTGATTGTCGAGATGAGGAGGCCATTCGTAAGATGGATTATTACAAGTTAACCATATAGCAGATCAAAGATCTTGGTGTTGTTGACCTACCAGAGGATTTCATAGATCCAAGTGACATCATGAACGTTGTCTACGATGAACAAGAAATAGATAGGAGGCCATTGCCTACAATTCAATGGTCAAAAAAAGAAAGTGTTAGCATCAGGGAAATATTGGCACCAATCTTGTCTAACACTACAGAGTGGTTACACAAGCACAGCTTTGAGATGAAAACTTTTAGAACAGATTTTGAGGGAGAAGAATCTGAACTAGAAGCCCACCGACAGCAAGAACTCTGCATGATAGATAAATCTGTGGTTTTTCCCACTTTTCACGAAGAGGCCCAAGGATCAAGTTCACTGACAAAAAGAAGGACACACTAGCCATCTGAGAAGGAGAAACTACATAATCTGAACCATCTCACTCTAAAGGAAAAGGTGTTATTTCCGAAGAGATAGATTTCGATGAAGAAGGAAATTCTAGTGATCAATCTGTTGAAGAAGAAGTTTCAGTAGAAGCAGAATCTGATGAAGAAGAAGATTATGAAGATGAACAAGAGTCTGAAGGTGAACCAGAGTCAAAAGGACAAGAGGATGATCAACAGGAACTCGGGCATGATGAAGAAAGAACTATGTCTCCATTTGAGAATGTAGTTGAACAGCTTCCCAGAACATCATCGCCTGTGATTTCAAATGTTCCTCATATAGCTCCAAATCTGAACACTCCTCCACCACTTTTTCCTACATCACCTATTCCTACCACTGTCATACCTGCAATGGATGTTTCACCTACCCCTGCCACATCAACCATACTTGATACCCCTTCAGTGACAAGTATACACACAGTTGAAATTTTATCCATCCCTCCATCATCTATTCCTAGCCTATCATTGCCATCATATGATATCACTTCAAAGAATGATTTTAATCGATTCATGATTGAATCCATGTCTGATAAGCTCAATGTACAAACTACGTAAGAAATTATGACAAATACTGCACCCATTGTCACAATACCAGTTGTTACTTCAGAAGTGACAGTGACAACAGAGTTGACGGATAATCTAGAAGCTCATACCTCCTCGCTTCCCCCTTGGTTGATATCTCAAGTGTCAAAGAAAAAGAAACAAATGATTTCTCCAAAAGAGCTCGACCTTGAAGAGATAGTCCCTCCAAAAGATAAAGGGAAGAAAAAGGAAAAGGTGTATTCACGACTGAATGTTGACAAAATTGGTCATAAGTATGCAGAAATTGGCATACCACCTCATGAAGGAGATGTCAACATGGAGGATTATATGGTGACAAGGGTCCAACTTGGAAAAGTTACAAATGAAATTGCAAAAGTAGATGCACAGGTGACTTTAGATATCTTGGCTAGAAGATTGGACAAAATGGAGCAAGCTCGTAATATGTACAAACAAAGGGCAGAGCATTATGCCACTGTTGTGAGGAGACTTGTAGTATCTACAAGTAATGCACAACCGTTAGCAATGGTAAGTGTTGAGGACCTAGCTGTTAAGAAAGCTGAGAAGTTCACCTCCAAAGGCAAGAAGTTGTATGATTTCATCAAAAAGATCATAGAACACGGTTCTCAAATTATAATTGTTGTAGATGAAAAATCTACTCTTATAGCCAAGCTCAAAATAGAGCTTGATAAGGAGGAGAGTGCACTTTCCCAAGAGTGCAAAGAAATGTAAAAATGCCTGTTGTGGTGGTCACAAATGAAACAGGAAAAGCTCAGTAAATTGGTGGAAGTGTGATTCTTAACAAAGGAAAATACATAGAGGTACGAGAATCTTTGAAGCACTGTATTCATGTGTTTGAGTCTCTTACAGAAGATCTCCACCAAGTGCAGGAAGATGTCGAAGGGAATCATGTGATTCTTGAAAGAGGAATCAAGGAATTACCAGGGCAGCTTCTTGAGGAGAATCATATCTTCCTTCCAACCATAGAACTATCCCAGATCTTCAAAGAAGCCATCATGAAGTTGATTGACAATGCAGACTTTTTGAAACCCTCTTTGGATGGCATTTGTGATACAAGGCTTACATTGGATAACCTTAAAATGCATCTTGACAAGTGAAAAAAGGTTCACTCATCTGCCATGAGATCGATCACGAGGATTCACACTATTGTGGATTACACCGTTGGTCCAGATGAGAAGTTCACGCAGGAGACCAGGAAGAAATATGAAGACTTTCGTGCCCAAGCGAGGAACCATGAAGATTCTTGATCTCCAGTGTTAAAATTTTTGATGCTTTCCATTATGCATCTTGTAAATATTTTTTGACATCTTAAATGTCTTTTCTCGAAATGTAATTGCACCAAAAGTTGAGATGTAATTTCTTGAAGACAAATTACACTTTGACTTTGGTCAAATTTAGGTGAGATTTTCCTTAATTAGCTCACCTAACTTTCCTAATTTTACTCCTTTGATTTCCTATATTTTCTCATCCCTCTCCTCTATATATATGAGGGATTTCTATTGTATTGTTTATCTTTTATCTCTATCAACGAAGTGTTGCTCTTTTTGTAACAAATGTATAAAACTTTGTGTTCAACTTTGTCAATATGAATCTTATTAATAAAGAAGGAAGTTGCATACCAAACTTTGTGTTGGATCAATCGTCTTTTGAAGTTGATTAAGATTGGTGGTGATTATTGTGTGAGATCTAAGGGCTTCAAGTAAATCTATGTAAACTTTGTGTTGCATTCTTTACTTTGAATTTTAGTTTATGTTTGAGTAACCTTTGGTGGATGAACTGCAAGACTTTGTGCTTGCATTTTTTTGTGTTGCTTGTGGCACTATTTTGGTGATGTATCTAGAAGACTTTGTGCTTCTAATATAACACTCATTACGTATCTCAAGGACTTACTCTTGGAAAGTTATGGAATGACTTTGTGCCTTTGTAAGCTTTCTTTTATATTTTTATTATTATTATTATGTTGGTATCTCTATGCTTTTCTTTGTCAAGATAGAGATATTGGAATTATTGCTTTGTCTTTAGTTTGAAGTTTTACCAAATCATAACTACCGACCGTGGATCATTGTAAAATATCTTCTCTGAAAAAAGAGAGGATGAATGTGACACACCCCGAATCCATTAATCATAGTGTATATGTTGTAAATACTTGATTAGTTTTACTTGTTTCTGAATGAAGTAAGAAGGGCGCCTCCCCTTTCTGAGAGGATAGATTACATCTTACGTAGTTGTGGTTGAAGTCCTAGTTGTGTAATCTGTTGAAAATTTTATTACATATTTTTCACCCAACAATCTTAAGCAGCCAACCTTCCAAAAGATTTGGTAAATTATGTGGCATCACCCAATTTAGACTCCACTTCGAGAGAAATCTACACCATAATTCCCCCGCCACCTCGTAGTGAATAAATAAATGATCATTGTCTTCACAACTAGCTTTTCACATAAAACACCTAGATGAAATGACCTTCCCTATCAACCTCAACCTATCCCATGTTAGATCATGCCTCCTCCACACAATCCAAAGGAAGGAATTGGCCTTAGGAATCCCCATATTGTTCCAGATCTGCTTCAAAACACCCATGGAAATAGAGTTGCTCTGACAAAACATTTGCTTATAAGTAGCACCCATAGAGACACTACCATCCCCACTTCCTTTCCACATTAGCTTATCCTTCAAATCAAAGATAGGCCACTTGTTCAATTTCCCCAAAATTTCCTTCCACCTACTACTCAACTCTTCCCCAAGAAGGTGCGCGAAAATCCAATGCCACTGCCCCACTTGTCTGGCCATATAATGCTTTACCAACCATCCAACATTTAGCTCCAAGACACTTGCTAAAGGAAAAAAATGTTGAAACTCCTTGAGAGACTTCTCCTCAAGCCAAGCATCATGCTAGAAACAAACTTTATCCCCCCTACCAACTCTCCAATTTGTGTTTGGCCAGATGAGGTTGCAAAAACTTCCCAAAAAATTCCAAATATTGGAGCCCTTCGGTAAGTCAATAGAGAAATCTAGGAGGTTCTCTAGGACATGCTACAAGTATTTGGCTTCCAACACCCTACTCCAAAACCTGTTGTCATAACCCAATTTTTATTGCATTTAAATTATAATATGATAAATTGAATTATTGAGGAAATTCAATATGTTGAATAAAAATTTGGATATAATTTTTTAAAAAGTTTGAAAGAAGTTGACTGTCGTTGACTATGTGTTCTTTTGAACTATCTTATACTTTATCATGATCGAATGTTACTGATGAATTGTGTAAGTGCAAGTGTGTGCAATTGTAGGATGACAAGTTGAAGGATGAGAACATGGTTGAAGTAGGATCGTTTAGCCGGATCAAATGGTAAGCTTGATGGAATCTAGGTGCCCACACCACAAAGTGGCATGATGAATGCATTTGAAATTCATATAGGATATTATATTAATTTGACTTGAAATGATTCGATGATTGAAAAGGTAGACTTCTGAAATGAAATACATGTGACTTCTTATTTAATTGTTTATCTTGATCTTGTGTTTTGAGAATCTAAAAGAAAAACAATAGCATGAAATAGAACATATATGAATGTATGTATTTTGAAAAATCTTATCTAAAGGATAAGAGAAACCACTTCATTTAAACATTGATGCTCAAAATAAAATAAAAGTTCATTTGTATTTAAATGTTGATATATGAACATATAAACATCTATAAACAAATATATATATCATAGAATGTACATATGTGTGTGAATATATATGTAAATAAAAATATATGTATATATATATACATATATATAAGTATTTATATTCCTTTTTAAAAAGGATTGAATTTGGAATCAAAATTAACACTATCATATTGACAGAAATTCAAATAAACTCAGGAGAAAAATCTCATAAGGTCGTTGTCTAAAACCAAATTTATGACAAATATTCAAATTTGAAGTATGGGACGGCTGAAAATCAATGCCCATTAAGATTCGAAATGGATCCTTTAGTGGAGTACATGGGAAAAAACTGAAAGATACAATTTTGGTAACACAGTATCGGGGAAGACTGGAGGAGAAGAGATTGTTCGATGATTTCCTGAGGAAAATCCAAGAGAAAATCGACCAAAAAATAGAGGTATTCAATAGAAATTTCTTTGAAAATGTTGCATTTTCAGTTAGATAATTCATAAGCAATATATGTTTAATATTATCAATGATTCTTTTGAATCATAGTAAACCTATATGATGATCTCGATATGCAACTCTTTCGATTTAAATTTTATTACTTCTTTTGTTGAAGGCCATGTCGGCCATTCTTGTTGCACATACTCTATGCCTGTATCTCTAGCGGCATGGAAGCCGAATATCTTAATACCTAGTGAGTTTTATGTTATCGCCATTATTATTTTATCTCATCCATGTGTTATGCTTAGCCTTTCACATGGCTATCGGTGAAGTCGATAGCCTATGAATAGAAATGAAACAATTCACAAATCATTATTGCCTCCTCTGAGGAAAGGCAGCTAATTCTCCACTAAGATCTTATGTTTATGCCATACTCTGTATGAATGAATTTCATTTGGTTAACACACCATATGGGTACTAAATCCATTACCTTCGATCCTGGATCAAAGGCTATCTATGTTGTAAATTTTTTCCTTTTCGCATTAAGCGATGGTTGGGCTTATATCGCCCCATTATTGTAAATGATATTACTTTTATCTTGTTGTTGTGTTTTACTATGTCGTAGTGTTACCATTTTTTCATGTCACCTCGTCCATAGAGGACGATGACAGAATGATATATCATTCTATCTATATGCTTGCATGATTAGTATGTCAACCATCATTCTCTGTGAACGATACCCATATCGCCCCTTAGATGAATTCAACCCAAGTTGAGGGTCAACATGCATGGCTTCGGCCTTGGTACTATTAAAATACAAAGCAATATTCAACCAATTGTTGGTCGTACCATAGAACAAAAGTGGTATAATTTGTTAAAATCAATGAACAAGGGTTCTTAAAACCCAAGCCTGCTAAGATTGATCCCATTTTATGTGTAAATTATTACTTTTGATAAAATGACCAGTATGTCGTTCGATTTATATTACCCTTCAAGAATCAATACCAATTGTTACCTAATTTAGGTACCAACTCAATTAGGTAGAGTTGTGTTTGTTCTACAAAGTGAAGTAAAAGGTACATTTTACTCTGATATGTTATATCCATATGCATAAAAAAAATTGTCAACAATATTGCATTATTACATTATGCAAATGCATACAACAGAGAAGAGAATCAACAATTGTTGCAAAAGTAGTCTTTATTGATAATCATAAATGTATGGTGTCCCACACAATCCATGGGACTAACTTATTTTAATGCAATAAAGGAAATAGACTATACATTTATAGATACATAAAGGAAAAAATACATATGGAATAAAGGGGGATCCATCATTTCCTGAATGACGAATCCCAGTTGAGTTGAACTGTTGCATCTGCTTCAGTCCAGCCTCTAGAAGTTTCCTCCAATTCTCCAAGGCTTCCTGCATGTGTGAGGAAAAGTTTGTTAGAGCTCGGGATAACCAATCATTACATATGCAAACATCTACAAACATATAGCCTAATTATCATAAAGCATTGAAATAGTCTTCATATCACAAATGTCCAGAAAAATAGAAAGGTTATCATAAACATCTATCATATGCTTTGTTTTATCTAACATGTTTGTTCAAAGCATGTGGAGTAAAATGGGCTCCCACAAGGGTTGAGCCAAACATGCTTCCCTCTTATTCAATTTGAGAGGGATAGTCACATATTGAATCATTTATGGAATCCTTGAAAACAAGTTTTCATAATCATGGTGATATTGATAAAAGATAGATATCTTATTAATAGGGGTTCTCTCCTATTAATAAGGGCACCCCGTTACCAATATGAACATGATACAAGGCTGGTCAACAAAAGTTCCATGATGGTTTTCATAAATTAAAGTTCAGTGAGCACTGATTATGCATAAAGGGAGTGCAATCATTAATCAAGAAATGGTCATTTTGAGAATCATGAGGGATAGTCATGAGAAATAGAGCAACCACATTACAATGTAGTGATATGATCCTCTAGGAATGAAAGATAGTTCCTTATACAGTATGCATTAATTAATAAACAATAGCATTGCATTGGAAAATAGATAGTCACCAAGCTATAAGAGATAAAGAGTCATAAATGCAATATAAAAGTAGTGACAAGATCATCTAGTGCTTTATTGTCATTTTTGCAATCAATAAGGGAAACATATCCATCAGTTTCAACATGGCGGCACAGGAAAAGCATGTTCGGATTTTTCATATCGCAACACTAGACAACTATTCTTGAACTTACATAAAGGTTTAGTATTGCTTTGAAATGATAGTCATCTTGCTAATAAAATAGTGATCAAGCAATAGTGAACCAAAAGCAAAATATTTCACTTGAATGCAGAAATTGTATCATCATAAGTACATTCTAAGTAAACAGTGCATCATAGTGTGAGTGTGTTCAAATGAAGGGAGATTCATGCAAGGTAATGGAGCTGCCTAGGAGTGGGAATAGATTAGATGCATGATGAGTATGATACATCAATCCATAAGCATCAATCAATATACTCTACATAGACGTGAACATGAAAAGACAATGATTTCAACAAGTATAAAATAAGTGTCCTAGATTGTTTGTGCCAAGAGAACCTTCAGGTACAAGAACAGTGAGCAATGCAACTTGCAAAGACAAGGATATTAATGCAACAGTCTCTATATTTCTTATATTTTCAATACCAATGTGCATTATTTTTTTCTTGGTGAATAGGAGCAAAAAGGAATTTTGTGGTATAATGGTCTTGTGTCTTGTAGAGTGGAAATAGGTCACATTATAACATTAAAAAGTCACTATTGAATTTGCACAAAAGAATAGTCTAAGAGTTCAATTTGGATAGCCATCATGCTACAATTATTTGAGTCACAAAGCAGAGTCTTCTAGAAATCACAAGTAATTGGCCCACGGCCAAGATGGTGAAAATATGTAAAAACAGTGCAAAGGGGTTTCAATATGCAAACCCTTAATCTTGTATGCAAATGAGAAAAGCCTTTATTGTGTATATTGAAAGCAAGATTATAGTGCACAGAAGACATTTGGTGTTGAATCAGTAATTCTTGCAAATCTAGGGAAAACAGAGGTAACATTGCTCAGAGATATATTATGCTTTTCATGAATTTACTTCAATTGTTAGGAGGCCTGTAGCAGCATTTTCATTTCATTTCTAGGAGTGGTTGAGATAGCTATTGTTTTATCAAATGAAATATGATAAGAAGGAGATTTAAGGAGCAGGAATAATGAAAGCCCAAATATAAAACCTTCAATACCTATGAATACACACAACCATGAACATGAGAAGAGGACCAGTAAATGCAAAAAATGGAGTTTTTAAGCCACGGGTTTAGGGTAAACCTAGAGGAGACAAACAAAGCCGCGGCCTACTTTTAAGCCCAAAACCCTTAAAATTTGCATACAAGATAAAATCCAAAACAAAAGAATGCTACAGGAGGAGTAAAAACCCTTGAAATTTCTTCAGAAGAGAAGCACATAAAGACAAGACTGTCCATCATTTTGGCATGGTAGGGCTCGAAATGAGCACTTTATTTTTAGAAAATGAAGAACTTAACTAAGGTCGCAACCATTCTTCTATATTTCCTATAGAAAATGCTTGAAATGTGCATTTGAAGCACACAGTCATGGCATAGAAATGCCAAGAGAAATGCATGAAAGAATCACAGAGGGATACAAGAAACAGAGTGTCAACTTTTGCACTTAAAGAGCTCAAGTTAGAGCGCATTTTCCTACATAAATGAAAAGAGAAATGCAAAATGTGTTCACCAAAATCTCACCTGAGCTTGTGTTTATTGTTTTTCACAAGAATTTGTTGAAGATGCCACTTTATACTTCCATACATCTTCCATGAAAGTGCAGGATATAAACCCTATGTTAGCCAAGGAGTTTTCTAGAGCTTGCAAAGTTAGAATGAATGCCTTTGCAAACTTTTGCATCATTTTTGTTTCTAGGGTTTCATAACCCTAATGGGAAATGTTGATAAGTAAAAGGTATTTTTACCTTTTATTTAAAATTTTTGCAATGCAACTAATTCCCTTGATCTTGTTCCTTTATATATGGTAGTGTATAAGATTCTTTAAGACTTTTATTCTTTGCAGTTGTTTCTCATGGGTCGAGTTATGACCTTTTTTTGTTTTTGCATTCACTTTGAAATGTAAAGCATTTGCATTCACTTTGAAATGTAAATCATTTGCATTCACTTTGAAATGTAAAGCATTTGACTAAGTGATGTGTAGTAAATCACTTAGTTAAGTGTTATTTTTAATGAAAAAATGAAGTATTATGCCTTGTAAATGCCTTAAAGAGGATTTAATTAAGTTTTATGCCTTGCAAGCATATAGGAGAAGTCAGAGAGGTTAGTCAACATTTGGAGGAGATGTAGGGACTTTTTACTCACCTTTTGGAGCGAATGAGGATATCTAAGAGTTAGTTTCTCATGCCTTCATGATGGACATGGTCAAAGTTGACCTTTTCAGCATTTTGGAGCCTTTTTGGAGGAGATGTAGTAGCTATATTTTTGGCTTTATTGTTGCATATGATCAAGAAGGTTCTAGATCCTATTTTGGTGGATCTTGGAGGAGGATGGTCATAGTTAGCCTTGTTGACTCATTTTGTATTCAGTTTTGATTATGCTCTAATTTTACTTAGTGACTTTTTGGAGTCCTTAGGAGAGATACTGCATATTTTGTAACTCTTTTAGCATGTATACTAGTGAGTACCTTGAATATCAATGAAGTTGAGTTCTTTAACCTTCTCATTTTCTACTTTATTGTGTGCATGTTAGTTAATTGATGAGATTACTTGTGAATTTTGTCTATTTCCTTGTGATTTTATCTCATGTTAGCACCTTTTTTGCAAAAAAGTATGTTTGTTGCAAGTTATAAGTTGTGTTATGAATGCAAATTCTTTTAGTTGTGAAATTTCTTTCCTACTAAGAGTTTAGCTTTAAAACATTCTTATGAAGCACTTAGGCAAGAAACATACAAAATTGAGTTGAGTAAGCCAAGCTCTGTCATTATTTGAATGGTGTATGTATGTTGTGTTTACAGGTCTTAGTTAGTGTTTTGGTGCATCACCTTTTTGAAGTTTTCAATTTATTTTTAGTTTATGTTATCCTTTTACCCTTTTCCTCTGCAAGACTTTAGAGTAGTTTAGGTGATTACCATTTAGGAGCCAGCCTTATCTGGAGGTCCATTCCAATTTTAGGCAACCCACGAGCCTAGGAATGTTCCCATGTTACTCCAAAATGCTAAGTTTTGCAACTTAGCAAGGGTGCATTTTTTAGAGTGAACAATTTTGGCACGCTTGGTGGGACTGTCAAATCAAGATAGTTTTTGAAATTACATGTTATTTCTAGTTTTGATATGCAGCTAGTGTATTTCAGGCCTTTCAAAAGTCAAAACAACATATATGGCGACTCTGTGTGTGGAAGAAGCAAAAAAAACAAGTACTATAGCATTTTATGAGAAGAGTTCAAACTAGAAGCTCAAGCTCATTCAAGTATTTACAACTATCCCCACTTAGAAGGCAAGGTAGAACAACAAAAAGAGTTCCTATTTCATCAAAAAAAAATTAGTCAACTCCACCCTCTATAAGAGTTTTATCTCATTCTATAAAAAATTCAGGTCTTTGTTGCACCAATGGTGAGAAATCAGCCTTTTGTGCAGTTTAATAGAGCTAATCCATTCAACTTGGAACAACATGACGAGATTCCAATGGTAGCTCTTAGGAGTATTCCCTTTTTCACTAGAGATGACCAAACTACACCCATTGAGCACATTAAAGATATAGAAAATCTATGTTCAGTACACCATATAACACAAGAAAATGTAGCCATTAGACTACTAGCAACATATTTTAAGGGAAAATCCCTTTAGTGGTTTAGGAGTTTAGCTGTTAACTCAATTTCTACATGGGATGAGCTTGGAGAAGCTTTATGTAATCATTTTGAGGACAAGTCTGATCACTTGTCATTGGTGGAGCAACTCACTACTATCAAGAGGGCTCCTCATGAACATATGACAAACTTTAACTTCCACTTCCATAAGTCTTGGGACAGAATTCCACAAAACATAAGCCCCTCACCTAAGTATGCTTTTTTGCATTTTTTGAGGTCTTTGAATAGTGAGATTATTGTCATGATTCAGTCCATGGGTGGGAATACTTTGCCATAGGCCTATGACATAGCTATTAGAGTTGAGAATAGCCTTATACAAGCTAGAAGGATAGCCCCTAGAACTCCCATGCCAATCTTCCCTAACATACAGCCTCCTGCCACCATGCCAACACCTCAAGTAGCCCCTTTACTAGTTGTTGCTAATCAAGAAAAGGCTGCCCCAGCCCAATCTATCGAGTTGCAGGAAATAAAAGGGTTACTCCAGTATTTTAGAAATGAATTAAAGTTACCATGAAGAAGCAATAGTTTCAAAGCTTCAAGCCATATCAGCCCTAGGGTCAAGGACAGAACCAGCCTTATCAAGCTAATAGGCAACCATATCAAGGGAGTTACCAAGGTACAAGGTAAAATCTTAATCCAAGGCCTTTTCAACCATACAATCCAACTCCAATCAGTTCATCTAAGGATCTTGTACCTATCCAGAATAACCTTACAGTTGATTATGAGTGGTGTTTTCCTGCAACCAACCCAATAATCAAGCTACATGTTCAAATGGGGTTATCAACCAAGCTTTGATGGTGCGGAATGTATCAAATATGTAGAATGTTCCTAAGGATGAATCTCCATAACAATAGGATTTCCCTGAAAGTGATACGACTCTCTTGAATTGGAAAGGAGAGGAATTTTGTGGAGTGAACATAGATGGTTCTCCCATTGCAGCTAATACTAGGGCCAAGAAGAGGGCTTTTGAGATTGGACAATTAGCAAACAAAGAAAAGGAATTTGTTGGTCAATATACCTCTCAAGTGCCACACATACTAAAAAGAAATACATAAGACGCTACCAAGGAGCATCCTGGGAATCAGCCCCAACCAACCCACTTGCAAGTTGATCCTGTTGTTGTAAGGACTCACCAAAAGGTAAACACTGCTGCACCTTTCAGCATTGTTGAGCACATGAAGAAAATGAATGTAACTTTGTCTACGTGGGATTCCTTTTCCAGCCCAGGCCAAAAAAATTTATTACAATTTACATTGTCTGATTTAAGTGTTTCTAGTGATGTTCCAATTGGCCAAGTCAATGCTATTTTTACAAACACGCCTCAAGACACCAGTAAGCAGCCAGGTAGAGATGTCAAAACCCCCCTTTTTATGTATCTTTGATAATAGGGGATAAATTGGTTCACAATTGTATGGTGGATTCAAGGGCAAGTAGTTTTGTTATGCCCAAAAAAATTGTTGATAGGTTAGGTTTGAAATATCAGCCTCTTGAAAAGGGAGTGGTCCAACTTGATGGGTCATCCATTAACACCATAGGTGTCATTAAGGATGCAAGCCTTACTTTACATTCCTACCCAAACTTTTCCATTCCTCAAGACATATTTTTCATCGATTTTCCACAACATTTTTCCTTGTGTTTGTCAAGGGATTTCACTGCCAAAATAGGGGGTTACTTGTCCTCAAATTGGTCCCACGTGTTATTTAGGACTACATACTAGAGAAAAGAAACCATTAAGTCTAAATTACTTTCCAAAGACCATATTGAACCTATGTACCAAGTGCCATAAATGCCAACTGTGTTGTTTTTTATAGCAATAAGCACAATGTTTCCCAAGAATCAATTTCACAAACTAAAAGTGTTCCACATTTTCTTCTGAATGAGTGGGCAGTAGAAAATGTTGAGGATAATCCAAGTAATAACATTGAAGAGGTTGGTTTGGGTGTGTATATGTTGCATGAACCTAATGCATTTATCCCAAACCTTGAAAAGAAAGTGGAAAAATAGCTAGAACAATAGAATGAAGTGTGGAAAATGTTCTTTGATGGCTCTAGAAGAAAGAATGGAGTTGGTGGGGGTTCTATGCTTATTTCTCCACAAGGTGAAAAGTACTATTCAGCTTTCCATTTTGCATTTTTCTGTTCTAACAATACTGTTCAATATGAAGGTTTGATTCAAGGTTTAGAATGGGAAAGGAAAAGGAGGACTAGTTGCCTACAAGTATTTGGGGACAGTGAGTTGATAGTCAATCAGGTAAGAGGTTTGAATGTGACTAAAAATGATGTGCTTAAGTCTTACAAGCATAGGATGTGGTCCATATGATAGAATAATTTGATGCTTTCAGTCTGATTTATATTCCTAGAAGTCGAAATAAGCATGCAAATAGGCTAGTTGCAATAGGTGCTCAATTTCCCATTCCCAATGATATTAAGAAAGAAAAGGTACAGTAGTATGTTAAAGTTGTTGTGAGGCCATATATTCCTGACAACAACATTCATTAGCAAGTTTTCGAGAGTGGTGAGCAGGTATTGAGTTTTCTGCTCGAAGAAGATGAGTTCTCAATGATAAATCAAGAGAAACTTAAGTAGCAATATGATGATCAGGTTATTCAATTAAGGACAAACAAGTTGTCCAAGGGTCTAGTTACCTTGGAATCAATTTTTAGTACTGATGATCAGCTAAAGAAAGGCAAGACCAACATGCAAATAAAAGAGGAGCATTATGAAGAGCTTGAAATCTTTAAAGGTAAGCTCCTTAAAATTGGTAAGATTTGTTCCCATGAAGATAGATAGGCCTTTATTGCACTATGTCAAGAGTTTAATGATGTCTTTGCATCAGGGTATTTTGATCCTGAAATTGCCCAGCATACTATAGAATTAGAGCCAAATGTAAAACCTGTTGGGTAGAAACAGAGGCCTTTAAATCCCAAACTTGAGCCTCATATGATAAAAGAATTGACTAAGTTGATTAGGGGAGGCATCATTTTCCCAATCAAGCATACATCATGGGTCTCTAACCTTGTCCCAGTTAGAAACAAAAATAGAGAGATTAGGATTTGTGTATATTTTAGAGATCTCAATAGAGCCTCATTAAAAGATCATTACTCGCTACCCTCTATGGAGCAGATCATTCAGGTTGTTGCTAGTTCGAAGAGATTTTCTTTGCTTGATGGTTATTCTGGTTATAACCAGGTATTAGTAAAGGAAGAAGATCAATATAAGACTAATTTTACCACAAAGTGGGCACTATGGCCTATAAAAGAATGCCATTTGGTCTGTCCAATGTTGGTGCCACTTTTCAAAGGGCCATGGACATGGCATTTCAAGGGTTGATCTATAAGCTAGTGCTCATTTACCTTGATGATATAACAGTGTTTTCTAAAAATTTAGATGAGCATCTTTCCCATTTGAAACAAGTGTTTGAGAGGTGTAGGGAATTTGGTATATCCCTTAACCCCAAAAAATGCATTTTTGTTGTCCATGAAGGCAAGCTTCTTGGGCATATAGTGTCAAGACAAGGGATTACCATTGATCCAGAGAGAGTAAATGCTATCTTAGCCTTGCCTTTACCCAGTCATAAAAAGGGGCTGCAAAGCTTTCTTGGAAAAAATAATTTTTTGAGAAGATTTATTCCAAATATTGCAAATCTTTTGAAACCACTAGCTTTTATGTTGAAAAAGAATGCAAGTTTCAGCTGAACTAGAGAGCCCAAGCACAATTTTGAAGTAATCAAGGAGGAATTATCAGT
Organism: Sequoia sempervirens; assembly: GCA_007258455.2. NCBI lineage: Eukaryota > Viridiplantae > Streptophyta > Pinopsida > Cupressales > Cupressaceae > Sequoia > Sequoia sempervirens. Next base: position 40,355,995 of record VDFB02137365.1, read on the forward strand.
AGCTCCCACTTTGGTAAATCCTAATTTTGCAATGGATTTTATTCTATATGTCGTTGGTAGTATAGACACCATTTCTGCAATGTCGGTACAATAGAATGATGATAATTTACAACAACCTATTGCTTTTTTCAATCAAGGTTTAGAGGAATATGAACAAAGGTATACTTTTGTGGAAAAGCATGTACTTGTTGTTATTAGAAGTCTGAAAAAGCTTAAGCATTTTATTTCTAATAACAAGGTTCATCTCATGGTTGCCCATCCTAGTGTCAAGGAATTCCTTTTGAGCAAAGACCTGAATGAAAAGAGAGCAAGTTGGATTACAAAAGTCATGGAATATGACATTGACATCAAAATTACCAAGCTTGTAAGGGGTAAAGGGTTGTGTGAACAACTTGCTTCAAGGTCTGAAAATGAGCAAGAAACTCAGAAGGAGGTTGTCCTTGTGACAAATGATGAACCTCAGATTGTTGCACCAGCATTGGGTGCAAGTTGGATGTGAGATATGGTTATTTTTTGTAGACTGGTGAGTGCCCACAAGGTTTGGAAAAAGCAAAAAGGAGATATTTCAGGTTACAGTCAATTCCTTATGTGTTGGTTAATGGTGTATTGTTTAGAAAAGACCACAATGGTGTGTTACTAAGATGCATTAATAATCATCAGATTGATAAGGTTCTTCATGAGTTCCATTATGGAATAGTTGGGGGACATTTTTCCCCAAGAACCACAGCTTGGAAGATCATGAGAGCTAGCTATTGTTGGCCAATCATTTTCAAAGATTCCCATGCTTGGGAAAGAAAGTGTGTTAAGTGTGCCTTGTTTGCAGCTAAAGAGAGGTTGCCAACTTTTCCTTTGCATCCTATACAAGTGGAATAGCCTTTTATGAGGTGGGGCATTGATTTTATAGGACCTATTAACCCACCTTCTAGTGCAGGTCATAGATGGGTCCTCACTGCAACTAACTATTTTACCAGATAGACCAAAGCAATGGCTTTAAAAGAATCCAATGAAAGTGTTGCTCTTAACTTTTATGATGATTTGATAACTAGATTCAGTGTGCCTAAATCAATTATTTTAGGCAATGTTTTAGCTTTTGTTGGAATGAGAGTGAGTGATTGGGATGTTAGAAATGGTATTCACCTAAATACATCATCAAACTATTACCCTCAAGGTAATGGTTTGGAAGAGTCAACAAATAAGAACCTAATCAGAATTATCAAGAGAATAATGGAGGATAACCAAAGAACTTGGCACACCAAGTTGAAATCTACCTTGTGGG